>NW_010729388.1:8482-22034 GCF_000365185.1 Nelumbo nucifera
CTTCTCTATCAAATCAATGATGCAGAGCCTTAGTTTTGTTATCCCCTCCTTCAAAAGTGGTATTTTTGGTATGGACAGCAGCCTTTGGTAAATGTCTTACCAAAGACAAGCTGATTAGGAGGGGTATTCCTCTCACCTCCCCCAACTGCCCCCCTTGTGMAATTCTGATTAGGAAACAGTAAGCCATCTTTTCTTACACTGCTCAGTGAGCAGGCTTATTGGAATCATATGCTGGCCAATCTGCACCTGAACTGGGTATTCCCTAGCACCATTCTTGACTTCTTAAATGGCTAACACATTGATGAATGATGACCTTTCAATTAACGGTAAAATCATTGGGGGCATGATCCCAATGTGTTAGCTAAAAACAGAATTGATATATTTGGATGGAATGGCAAAACAGAATTTTTAAAGGAAAATCCTCTCAAATCGATGAAGTCATACACAATGTGTTAGCTAAAATCTTCTATTGGGCAATAGCTTCAAATCATTCAACTGATTCTCTCTTTTTTGTAATTAGTTCTTATACTTATACTTTACATGTTCTCTCCTCGTGTATACTCAGTCTCTGTAATAGGTTTACCCCTTCAACCTTCTCTATCTTCATGTTGTTCAATGATTTCACTCTCCTTTCTAAAAAACCCCCTCTCTTATTCTAATGGTCCCTCTTTCATAAACCTAGATACCTATCCATGTGGCAATGTTTTAAAACATGAGAAGATAAAATAACCTCCCCTTTTTCATGTACATGGGGTTAGGGGTAGTTATTTGACTTAAACAGCCTCCCAACAGGTGTCCCCACAAGGTATGTTGTTGCAACTAATGTGCTAGATATTTTATATTTATTTTTTCTTTTCATGTAGCAGGTAAAAGTAACTTTTAGTTGGGTCTTTTCCTACTTTTTGTAAATCTGGGTTAATTGAAAAGTGTACTTGAAGAAGCTTCTTACTTGGCTTGCTCAAGAAGCTATTCTTGTATGACTCTAACCGAGGAGAAACCAGAATACGTATGAAGTGTTTTCAGCCCTTCTCTTGCTCTATTCTTGCTTTGTATTTTACTTCAATCTGCTGCGTGTAAGTTCTCTGCTTTCTCCACTTTGCATGCACCCATAGCTAGCTGAAACTACAGCCAAATCCCAACAAGTGGTATCAGAGCTGCAAGGTTCGTTGGAACAAGTTTGGGTGCAAGAAAAGTTGAAGAAAAATTGATTGTGAAGAGCAAATCATGGCCAACACTAATGCTGTTAATTTCAGCACAGTTTAGGTTCCTATTTTTTATGGAGTAGACTGATTTCTAGTATGTTAAAATGAAAACCCTATTCTTGTTATTGGATTTATGGGACATTGTTCTCCTTGGATATGAAGAACTAGAAAACGTAGCAAATCTTATAGCAGCTCATCAAAAGGAACTGAAGGACAAGAGAAGTAAGAATGCATGAGCACTTTCAATGATACAAAGAGGAGTTGGTAAATCTATTTTTCCAAGGATAATGAGTGCTGAAAAGGAAAAAGAAGCCTGGGAAACACTTTAGCAAGAGTTTCAAGGAGACAAAAAAGTAAGGATTGTTAAACTCCAATCTCTTAGAAGAGTTCAAAAATATGAAAGTGAAGGAAAATGAAAGTCTAAATGATTATTTCGGGAGATTTATGGAGTTGATAAATCAAATGAAAGCACATGGTGAAAATTTTGATGATAGGAGGATTGTTGAGAAGATTTTTATTAGCTTACCTGAAAAATTTGATCCTATTGTGGCTGTCATTGAAGAACAAAGGATCTCACTGAATTAAGTGTTCAAGAGTTGTTGACATCACTAAAATCATATCAGCCAAGATTGGCACGTCACTCCGAAAAATCAATAGAGAATGCATTCMAATCCAAGCTCAATGTTAGTTCCAAAAATCATGATGGAACATCCTAAACTCATGAACATGGAAAAGGAGACTCCTATATAGGAGGTAGATATGCAAGAGGAAGAGGAAGAGGTAGAAACCAAAGAGGAAGAAGCAGAGATACTTTTGATAGAAAGTCTAGTGATGAAGGGTCATCACAACGGTGTTTTATTTGCAAAAGAAGTAGCCATGTTGATAAGGATTGTTGGTTTAAAGGAAAACCACAATGTCATTTTTGCAAGAAGTTTGGGCATCTACAAAAGGATTGTAGATTGAAAAACAACTAGCAAGCAAATTTTATAGAAGAAAAAGGAGATGAAGGAAATTTGTCTTATGCATGTCAAAGTGTCACGGAGGAAGACAATGATGTATGGTTCTTGGACAGCGGGTGTAGCAATCATATGACAGGGCACCCAAATATTTTTCTTGACATAGACACATCATTTAGCTCAAAAGTGAAGTTAGGAAATGGAGAAATTGTTGAAGTAAAAGGCAAAGGCATAATTGGTGTTGAAACAAAGAAACAAAGAAAATTTGTACATGATGTGTTATTTGTACCTGAGTTGAATGAGAATCTTCTAAGTGTTGGATAACTTTTAGAGCATGGTTATTCACTCCATTTTAAAGATCTTGATTGTACCATTTATGACCATCAGAAACATGTGGTGAAAAATGTGAAAATGAAGACAAATTGAAGCTCTCCACTAGTGTTTAATTATGTATGAAAGGTTGCTATGAATGCCAAGGAGATTGATGAATCTTGGCTATAGCATAGAAGATTTGGCCACCAAAATTTCAAGGGGATAAAATTGTTATCACAAAACAAGATGGTTCAAGGGCTTCCTAACATTAAAGAAAAAAATGAAGTTTGTGAAGGTTGTGCACTTGGAAAGCATCACCGGCAACCATTTCCAAAGGAGTTGCATAGGGACCCAACAAAGTGGGTGTTATATTAAAAAATTGAGAGGTAATCATGGCAAGGAGTATACTTCAAAAGAATTTGATAAATTTTTTGAAGATGAAGGCATGGAAAGGCAACTTATAGTTCGTTATGCTCCCCAACAAAATGGAGACAAATTTCAAAAATAAATTTGTAATAAAAAAATAAACAAAGGAATGAACTCTCTTTGATTTCTGCCCAATGACGTGAGCAACCTCTGATTGATGGTCAAATTTGGTGAAGACGAGGGCCGTTAGCGTGTTTCTCGTACTTCTTGAAGTGTTGATGTAAATTTCCTTGATTTTGGTGCTTTGGGAGATTTGATGTAGATTTCTTCACTCTAGGTGTCGCACTTGATCGGTTGTGAAGGATGCTTCTCTAAGAAAGGCCCTTTTATGGTGGCTTGATCTTCTTTGGAGAGCTTGAATCCATGTGCATTGTAGAGAACGAAGAAGCTTTTCCCTTCTTTCTTCTCTCTGGATCTTGTAGTTGCTGGAGATTACAGGAGCTTGTGGTTGCTTGCAATCTTCAGTGTTGGTGTTTGAGAGCTTCTTGTAGTGTGATTCTCTCAAAAAGGAAAAAAATACCCTCTTTCTTCATAGGCAAGGCTATTTATAGCTAAGGCATAAAGCTGCCACCTCAGCCCACTCAGTTAACTAATCCCATGTGAGTGGGGTGTTGGGTTACCATTAACTCCTATACATGCACCATTATGTGGGAGTTAGTGATCTTGCCAATGGGACCACCCTATTACAATAGGAGATGAGCCAGATTGGACTTAACACACTTGGATCCGTAGGCCATCAAGACATATTTATGTAGTCTTAGGTCTTGGGCCCATGGAGGCCCATATTAATTTAGAGGCTATCATGTAAATTAAGCCCATTTATTTGGATTAAAAAATTCATATGTCTACAGGTCTACAACGTGAAGCACAATTTTGATGGTTCTGTGCAAAGAAACAAAGCAAGGCTGGTTGCTAAGGGCTATGCACAACAGCCCGGTATTGATTATTTTGAAACATTTGCTCTAGTAGCATGGTTAGATACTATTGGAGCTCTCATTACACTTTCTGCCCACAAAGGTTGGTTGTTATGGTAACTTGATGTCAAATCAGCTTTCTTGAATGGAGAATTAAAAGATGTATATGTAGAACAATTACAAGGCTTTGTGATTCAAGGCAAAAAAGAAAAGGTGTACAAGTTGAAGAAGGCTCTATATGGGTTAAAACAAGCACCAAGAGCATGGTATAACCAAATTGAAGCCTACTTTGTTGAGAAAGGGTTCATGAAATGTAAGAGTGAACCAACTTTGTATGTGAAGAAACAAGGTATGGATGATGTTCTCATTGTTGCTCTTTATGTTAATGACTTGGTTTTTACCGGAAACAATATGGAAATGATTGAAGATTTCAAAAATGAAATGGTGAAGAGGAGGATGTGCTGATGACATGAAGAGCACATCTGGTTATTATTTTTCCTTTGGTAGTGGTGTGTTTTCTTGGTGCTCAAAGAAGCAAAAAATAGTGGCTCAATCTTCAGTAGAAGTAGAGTATATTTCAGCATCAATGGCAGCATCTCAAACAATTTGGCTTAGGAGGATTGTGGAAGATGTTAATGAGAAGCAAGAGAATGCTACGGTGATTCGTTGTGACAACAAATCTTCCATTGCTATGTCAAAGAACCCATGTTATCATAGCAGAACCAAGCACATTGCTCTCAAACATCACTTCATTCGAGATGCCATTGAAGATGGAGAAATTGAATTAATATATTGCAGGACCCAAGAGCAATTGGCTGATATTTTTGTCACGCCATTGGCAAGAGAGAAGTTTGAAGAATTAAGAGAAGCATTAGGAGTCCAATAACAATACATTAAGGGGGAGAATGTTACAACTAATATTCTAGAAAGTTAAATATTTTGTATTTATTTTATCTTTTCATGTAGTAGGTAAAAAGTAATTTTAATTGGGTCTTTTCCTACTAAATCTAGGTTAGTTGAAAGGTGTACTTGAAGAAACTTCTTACTTGGCTTGCTGAAGAAGCTATTCTTGTATGACTCTAACCGAGGAGAAACCAGAATATGTATGAAGTGTTTACAGCCCTTCTCTTGTTCTGTATTTTACTTCAATCTGCTGCATGTAAGTTCTCTGTTTTCTCCACTTTGCATGACCCATAGTTAGCTGAAACTACAGCCAAATCCCAACATATTTGATGCATAGCAAATAGGGGTTATTACAAATTTTGAGAAGTTAAGTTTATGGAAATATTTTCAAAAATACATAGAAAGAAATCCAAATGAATAGGACACTCTTAAAGGATGTTAAGCAACCATCAACCAATCATGTATCATAATAAATGCTTAAAGCAACTAGCATGAATGTACCAAATCAAAGAAAGTTGAATGCTGATACGTGCTTCCTGATTGCCAAGTGGTATTTAGGGCAATTTGATGAATTATTTGGGGTTAAATGTTGGGATGTTTTTTTGTGAATTTTGGTTTCTGTAGGTTATCAAATTATAGTTTTTTTTTTTATGTTTCTTTGGGTTGTTGGGATGTTTCTGTGAATTTTGGTTTCTTTTTTTAATTGGCTATTGTGGCTTCTTAGTTGGCTCATCTTGGGGAGCATGGCTTGGTGGATGTATATCAAGAATTTKTGTATTGTGACATGGGGTGTTAAATAGACCAAAACTGTGAAGTTCAGTCCCATTTTTGAGGGCTTAAGTTTTGGTTGAGCCACTGAAATGTGGCTTTGAAGAATCTAACTTTTTTACATGATTGATGAGCCTTAGACTTCTGGAGTCTCAAATAATCTAACTTTTCAACGATCTGGATCACATGAGAAATCCATCATACTTGATTGGAAAACCTATTTTTAGAATGTCTTCTATTGTGGCACATGGAAATGTGATTCTACAGAAGGGGTGGTTTAGGAAGTTGAAGTTTGGCATGAAGTTTGGCATTCAAAGCAACATAATCCACAGACATACTGATTAAATTAGCAATCCATAGAGATACTGTTAAAATATTTTCCAACACACTGTTAGAAAATATTCTTCAATGCCTTTTATCCCWCACCAAACAAAAGATCATTGATGACACTTTATTCCTCAAGAATGACTTCTAGAGGAACTTGTTAATAATTTTTCACTCCATTGAGAATCATAAGGAATGATCAATCTGCAATTTTTCACTTAACCTGMAACTCCACACACTCCAACTCTCAATCAAATAAATGTCTTCTAAATTTAGGGAACCTGACCACAACACCATTACTAACCTCAGCAGTGRTAAATAGGCACTCCCTTCTTAGATAAATTATACAATCTTGAAAGAGTTACCGAGTTCTATATTAGTCCATCTTTCTGATCCTGCTTGGATATCATTCAATTGATCACTAAATATGGTACAAAAGCAGCTAAGATAAAACAATAATAGATAGACTGAAATTGGCAAAGCTAATAGGAAGCAACTGATTTAAATTTCTGAACCTCCATAAGGGACACGTGCTCTGTGCATGTGTATAAGACTGTAAGGAGCAAATTTGCTAGTGAGGTCATTTACTGAAGAAATTGAAAGGAACCTAGAAATCCTCCAAGATTATCTAGTCTTGTCATTTACTTGAGAACTTTCCCTCAACTTTTTTTCCTCTTATTTTCTGTCAAACCAAACACAACTTTAAGGCCATCCAAATTTGATCCATATAAGGCCCATTCCAATCCAATCTGATATAATGATGGCTTGTATATTTACTAGTTTATTTATTCATGATATAAGATTCCAAAGTCATTTCTAGTTTATTTATTAATAATATAAAATATTTTGATCATTTTATTTTAATTAGTTAATGGTATATACTATTCCACTTTGCTCCAAGTATTTGAATCAAACAGATAAGATTCAATTTGAATCCAAATAGTAATGGATAATTTTTATGTATAGCAATCTCAATAAAATCTTTTTTCAGGCCTACCTTCATTCTATGTTGTTTATAGATACATTTCAATGTTTTCCAACTTTCATCTCACCCCACCTTGTACCAATACTGACCCTACCAGCTCTACATGGAATGGGACAGGTATGGTTAAACCCAATTTGGGTTAAACAGAACCATTCTGAACCGGTCTCATTGGCATACTTATGCATTCGGGTATGTTTTTGTTCATGGTGCTCATGATAACATTGGGGACTTTTGATCCGAAGAAATAGGGATTTTGGTTTGGTAATAGGCAGGGGATAATGGACTATTAGGTGGCCCAGAAAGAGTCGTGGCCTAGTCCATTAACAGCCCTACCCAAGTTGAAAACTCGTAAAATTGTTCATTTTTTTTATAAATAACAAGGTATTTTATTGATTTCCATGAGAAAACCCAAAACTGTTCAGGCTAGACAATAGGGCCAATACAATTCAGCCACAAGCTTAGCAAATTAACAACATAAAAATTATGATAGGAAATTACAACAGAGCCCCAGGACCAGGCATTTCCCAAATACACCCTTGATTTGTTACACCAGATCTTGCGAAACTGTCACCTGTTGGCTAGGAAAACATAACATTATTCAGTTTTGAAGTCTGAAAACTCAACCTTCTTGACAAAATAGCAGGCCCATCCTACAAAACAGAAAAACCTAGATGGGTACAGAGCTGTTACTAAACAAAAGTGTTTCTTCTTGCACATGCCTTAGCTGAGTTATTGGTAACAGCATTAGTCTTAGGAATCCAAACCTGAATGTTGGAAAGGATTTCAGATATCTCAATCAAGTAGACTATTAACCTACCTGATTTAGAACCAGCTCTCCTAGCTCACAGTATAGCATTTGTTGAATTTTGATGATGCAACAAAGATTGCAGCTGCATTGTYTGGTTTGCTATCCCAACTTCATTTCAATAGATGAAGTTTCTTAGCCTCTAAATTGCTAACTTAAGACATTTGAGTAAGTCTCCTTATTAAAAGAAAGTTGAGAACTTAAAAATWAAAATTGATTGTATAGATTAGAGAATGACGGAGATTAATTGTAATAAGGGTGTATCTTASTATCAGACAGATTGATTGTTGTTGTGATGWGAATGAGTAAGGATATAGGGTATTCGTAAGAATTTATAAATATTAAATTTACCAAAATACCCTCTTAAACTTTGTTTGTGGTTGTTAAGATGGGTATTTTGATATTTTTAAAGTTTTTATAAAAGCTTCTTTATTGCTTAACAAAAATGCAACCCCCCCCCCAATTAGATGTTTGCAGTTGTTGGGGGGCATTTGAAGATTTATGAGGGAGGGGGGGAGGCGTTTAAGTCATTTAGGGATTGAYTCATGCCAAACCGTGTTAACATGTGTGCCTTATCCTTCAAGTAGCATGGCCCATTCTATACCTCTATATATTTATTATATATAAGAAAATAAAATATGATTATGCTTGTGAGCTTCACCAACCAAGCTTCAATGACCCAAATTTGACTTAAGCTTGATTTTAACAAAGTTGAACTAAAACCCAATAGCTCACATAAAGCTCAAATTGTTTTCACCTCTAGTAGGTGTTCGTATGAAATAGGCAAATTAGGTAAGCACAATGAATGAGTGAGCACCTAATAGCTGTGTGACACTTATCCCGGTGCTTTTCATCTAAATGTTTTTGTTCCGTTAAGTAACTAATAAGTAAAAAACGAAAAAGGGAAAATTGTAGAGGAGAAGAGACGTATCTGAATCAAAATTTTGGTATGAGCAACAATGCTGCAAGAGACTTTTAATCCGATCCGATCTGGGATTGTTAGCACTCGACCGGTGATGATTTTCTTGGATTTCTGTGGGAATAGCCACCAGTTCGAACAGCAGAGTTCACAGAAAAGGAGCTCGATTGATGATTAAAATGACAGAGCAACGGCAGTGGGGTGATAAAGAAAATCAGTCGCTCACAGGAGAAATGGTAGTTTTGAAGGTTAGTTGGCCAACCAGTCAATGTTTGAATATTATTAAATTCTATTASAGACCATTGGAATCCTCTCTCCAGTTCGTGTGAATGCAGCGCTACTGCTAATAATCTCATCTTAGATCGATGATAAAATAGAAAGAATGGCGTATGCTAAGATCGTTTCTCATCAACCCAATGGGGATGCATGCTATGTTACGTTGGATATTGATGAAGATCCCAGCAAGGAATTGGCTGTTTCTACCCTCAAAGATCTAGAACAGCTTACTGGTAAGTCTTCATCGTCCTATAGCTCATCTTGTTGTATTCATAGAGTGCCTGAGAAATTTCACAAAATAAATCAATATGCTTATGTGCCTGAGTTGATAGCTATCGGCCCTTATCACCATGGTAAAGAAAGCTTGCAAACCATGGAAGAGCGCAAAAGGGAATATGTCAAAGCACTTCTTCATCGAATATCAATAACACCAGAGTCAAATTTAAAAAGTTTACAGGAGTTTTTCAAAGTTTTATGTAGCTTAGAAAAACAAGTCCGCAAATCATACTCAGAAATCATCAACCTGAGCAGGAATGATTTCTTGAAAATGATGCTATTTGATGGTGTCTTCATAGTTGAGCTCTTTCTAAAGAGTGCAAGGGAAGTTAAAAGGGATGAGGATGACCCAATATTCAATACCAACTGGTTGTATGCTAGTCTGGTCCGTGACATGATATTACTTGAAAACCAACTTCCTCTGTTCGTTCTTGACAAGTTATTCAATAAAATAAAGTCGAACTTCCCCGGCCAATATGAAAATCAGTCTCTCACAAGGCTCGCCCTTCGTTTCATCAAGCCTTTAATTCCAAACGACCAACTACTACTTCGAAAGACTTCCAAATTTATAGGTAGCAAGCATTTGCTCGATCTGACATACAATGTGTTGTTAGATGAAGTGAAATATTCGCCATCAATGGCGATTCCACGAGAGAATCTCTTGCCCAGTGTAACAGGGCTCCAACGGGCTGGGGTCAAATTCAAGAAGGGTCATGAAGAAACAAGTTTCCTGGACATTAAATTCATTAAAGGGGTGTTGGAAATTCCACCATTACGTATTGAAGATCACTTCGAGGTTCTGCTGAGAAATCTAATTGCATGGGAGCAATGTTGTATCACCGAGGATTGCCCTTGTATATTCACATCCTATGCTTTCTTGATGGATAGCCTCATTAATACCACGTCAGATGTGGAACTTCTCTGTTGCCGTGACATTATCACCAATCTCTTGGGCGATGATAAAAACGTCTCTTCACTCTTTAATAATCTCTGCAAGGAGGTTACTCTTGTTAAGTTTTGTTATTCTGATATCTGCCACCCGATAAAAGATTATTGCAAGAATCGTTGGCATGTGTGGCTGCCGACTTTCGTACGAAACTTTTTCTACAGTTGATGAGTGATATTGAGGTTGTTGACTTGTTGTTGAAGACTTGAAGACACCAGTGAGATCAGTTCAGTTTGGTTCATCACGTGCGACAGGTTTGCATATGCTTTTATAGACTATTGTAATGAATAAGACTGGGTGGTGGTTAAGATGAAATGGATAGAATTTGAGTTAAATTGTTTTTACGTCTCTTGGTCGATGTATTACTTAGATTTGATCTATGCATTATTTTCATTTTTTTTATAATTTAGGAAAATCAATGCATTATTTTGTACTTTCACTAAACTCTACGTATTGCAACTTTAATTCTCGCTTTGTATTCTTTTTTGTTTCACTAAGAATCATTCATAAATTTACTCTTTATATTTACTTTAGGCTGTGTCTGGTTTGAAAGAGAAGCAGGCCTCTACAAACTTTTTTCTTCATTTCTTGATGAATCTTTTTGAACATAAACAAAAAAAAAAAGAAATTTATTAAGGGTTTGTTTGGTTTACAGTTAGAATCAGAATAGTCTATTCCCATAGTATATTTTTGGTTCAGACAGGAATGGGAATAGGAATGAGAATTGGAATTAGTAAGAATGAGATTTTGSGGGTGTTCTATTGCATAAATGAAAACACACCCCCCTCAACAAGGCAATTGATCTGCACCGTGGACAAAGATGTGTGGACTGAACCACACCACACCTTCGTAAGTGTTCCACAATGTTTGTTGCATTTCAGTCTACACCTTGTATTATGATTTCATGCACCTCAATTACAACATGGATTAACACAATGATATGACAGTAATTGGAAATTGAGAATGCTTCTCCCAAACTACAACTAATTTTACAATAGCAGGTGCATAAATTCTTACCAGGGGTGACGATAGTTGTAGCAACAGATAACGAGGGTAGGGTTACAAATCGATCGAATAATGATCTGATCCAATCTGATATCTAATCATATTTGGTCGAATTTGGATCACCCTTGTTTGGATCTTTGAGTCGAATAATAGGAYCTKATTAGAAATCGGATCGAATTCARKTCACCCCTATTTGATCTAAGAATTTTCAATCCAATATATAAGTTATATATTTTTTATATAAATATATAAAATACATATATATGTTATTCATTTATAAATATATTATTTATATTGTATTTTTGTAATTGTTATATTATTTATGTTTTATAAAAAACATGTATATATGTGATAAAAATAATTAAAAATACTTGTATTTTTTGTTTTTCTTTATTTCAATTGGAATAATTTTTTCTTTTAATAATTTATTATTTTTAAAGAAAACAAGTCGGACCGGATTATATCCAAATATCCGACTTCCCAATTGGATTTGAATTCAAATCCTTGCCTAGAAGATCCGATTGGACCAAATCTACAATGAACCATGTCGGATTGGATTTGGATATAACCCTGATTCGAATTGCATCTGATCCGTTTGCTTCCCTAACGATGGAAAATGGTGAACAATGGTGTGCTTCTACTCAACAACAAATTAGCAACAACAAGCCTTGTAATGAACAATGAAACTAAACGGTAAGAGGGAAATGTTGCACAAAAAAATAAAAACAAAATGACTGTGGAAAATGGAGATGAATCACTTAGATCTGACAGCCCAATGATGTAGTGGCGTTCAAAGTAGCAACAGTGCCTGACATGAGATAGAGAGGTAGTAGACACAATCTTCACATTGACAAGCCCTAAATGTAAAGGTAATATGTTGAGAATAGTGTGAAGCATGGGAAGACACATTATAGAGTAATCGAACCACTGGTTTTGGGGTGGCGTGTTTTGGAGATAAATGTCCACAGTAGCAATGGACTATCCATGAGAAATAACCGTGGACAATATTTTGCCTTGTGATGTAGACTAGTCCACAATATAGTGTGATTTGGTCTACACAACGCTGCAATTGAACCACTGGTTTTGTGGGGAGGCATGTTTGAAAATGCAATATCTCATGGTGCATCCACACCACCAAACTCCACCTTTATTCCCAAGGAAGGGGGTAGGGAATGGCTATTCCCTCAAATGGGGGAATACCATTCTAGCATATAGTAGTAGAAATGCTTTCTTGGGTTTTCAATGGTCAGAAAACCATCTAATCTCTGATCTGATTTCCTCTAGTATGAAAACAGAATTGCCACCGATTAGTAGATTGAATTCGAATCGAACCAGGCAATATTCGAATTCAAATCTAACTAAAAAATTCGATATATGATGGATATTCGCTTGAATTCAAATTCATCTAATTAATTGTTTTAAGTAATTAATATATATATAAAATAAATATTTTAGTTATACAAAGTATATAAATATATATAATATATATAATATATATAAATATATATAAATATATATAAATATATATAAATATATATAATATATTTATATATTTTAATTGTTATATATAATCAGTTGAATTTTGATATTTATCGGATTGAATCAAGTCATATCTGAATTTGACCGATTATGATATTTGAATTATCTAAATTCGATTTGATTTTATCTCTCAAATTCGAAATCAGATTTTCTAATATTGTTGACACCCCTACCGATCAGATGTTAGCGTTCATTTGCAATCATCATCTTCTTCATATCAGGCTGTATTAATCAAAAGAGTGTTAAACTAAGAATAGGTTTTAGTAAATCCATCACGCTAAAAAATGGAGACATGTCATCTACGTCATTTATTACAACTACTTAAAGACGGATCAATGCTGAAAACTCCAATCCAAATTAAATACTCACAATTAGGTGTGTCAATGGACTATTTTTGAATTTTATGCGTTCAAACTAAAACTAATTTGGATGGATTGGACAGACCAGCAAGACATGTTAAATTGGACCAGTCCAGACTTGATGATTCAAAATATATATTGGATTGGATTGGACCTAATTCATCTGTATTGAATTTATATTGGATTGGGTTAGATTGAGCCAATATCTGGTCAATTGGTAGAAGATAAGAATATAGGTGTCATGAATCAGGTTGAGGTTAGAATTGATCAAAATTGAAACAAATTTGAACAGATATAACAGTTCAGACATTGAATTGGACTGGACCAAAATGGTCCAAAACATTCATTGCATTATATAAATGGACTCATATTGGAATAGATGAGATTGGACCAAATCTAATCCAATTGAGACCCCAAAAAACTGTCCTAATGCTGTGTTTAGTTTGACGAATCTCTTTGGAAAATTACAGTTAGTTAGGGGGGAGTTGGGGAAATTGAGGAAAAATTCTTGKGAAATTACTCAAGAACTTTCTTTCCATTTTCACACAGCCAAAGAAGTAAAATGTGTGAAAAGAAGGCTTGATAGTTTGACATCATTCATTTCCTTTGGATTATTGATCTCTTGCTCTTTGTAACT
>NW_010729388.1:43191-82495 GCF_000365185.1 Nelumbo nucifera
AGTAATCATGCCCGATCTGACAGAAGCCTGGGAGTGAGTGCGCGAGGTGGT
Source organism: Nelumbo nucifera (assembly GCF_000365185.1). Next base: position 43,243 of record NW_010729388.1, read on the forward strand.
TATAAAAGGCTCCTACCCCCCAGAAACGAGGTATGCTAACTTTTGCGCTATCTGGTCTATCTTGCCTTTGAGAAACTCTAACTTGAGCTTCGGAGCCCTTACGTCGGGTCCTCCCCAGAGCTTCTCTTCCCCTTCCGTTTCAGGTCCCTGCCACTCAGTTCAGAGGCAAGATCGTTGACAGCTAAGATTGGCCGGATTGTACATCATCAGATATATCCTACAACTTGGGTTAATATGCCCTCGGTCAAAGAAACAACAATCCAACTTAATACAAGTTGATCTAGTTGTATCCGTGAAGAATAAAAAGGGTTAGGAATTTTGTTACTACTATCATTATGATCTGAAATCTCCTCTAATGGTGGCTTGATTGATCCATCAATCAGACCCATTAGTTTGTGAGCTGGAAGAAATGGTAGTAATGGTTGTAGAAAATTTTTGGTGCGATAATGAACTAGAACTCACTACTTCAAATGAATTAGCACTGCTGGCCACCATGGAGAAATTACAGAGCTTGGCTCAGATACCAAGTTAGAGAAATAAGAGAATGGGAGTGAATTAAATCGTGTATTCAATTGATGTGTCAACATATACAATGTTGTTATACTAATATACAAATAACAATGAGAAAAAGGAAAGAAATAATAAAAAAAATAAAAAGAATAATTAGGTAATTGTCTTTTCATAGAATTTTCCTAAACTAAAATCTTCCTTTCTTGAGTCTTTCCAATCTTAGAGGATCGACCCCTCTCTTTCCATTATACTATGTTTTTTCGGTAAAGTAAGAATTCATTAGGCTCTTATTGTTTGTAGTGCAAATCTAAACCCCAGATTCAAATTTTGCACATATGGTTCAGTTTTGTATATATTTGTTATAGTTATGAATTATAGATTACTACACTTGATAAATGAGACAAAGCGTGGGATGTGATCTAATCACAGTTTATAAATATATATATATATATATTTATAATTTTTTATTATATATATTCATATAATATATATTGTAAAAATCAAAAAACCAAAAAATTGACGAACCGAACTGGTCAATTGGTTAATCAACTAACTTCAGTTTGGTTTCAGCTACCGATTTTCCAAAAAACGGTAATACCAGTTCAGTTCAAAAAAACATCCCACAGTTCGGTTAACTGAACCAGGAGGACCCCTAACTAGAGATAACCGTGAGAACTAAGAACCAACAATAAGAAGAAGAAAAGAAAACCAAAAATCAAGTAAGATGAAGAAATGAATCTTAAACTGGCCAGTTCCAGCCTTCAATTCCTCGTTGGAAGAGAAACCCACAGACTACGAAGATCATGGTTTTGAAAACCGGAACAGACCTGTTGACCCAGGAACTGGTCAGGCAACTAGTTCTGTTTCACCCAATGTGCCAAAAAACTATTGATTTGGTTAGTGGCCAGCGGATCCACTTGGTCAAACCGTCAACCAGTTGACCCAAACAACAATTTTTAGCCATTTTCTATTTTAATTTTTTTTTTTAAATCAAAGCAGGTCATCCATGCAAACTACACAATCAGACCATTTGACCCAGGAACCAGTGGTCAAAATGGTTCCATGTCCGATTTAGTTTTTAAAACCTTGATGGAGATTACAGAGGAGAGAGGATTTTCTTGGAAGGGCCTTCTCCCTCTATTAGGTCGGCTTGGTTTCGGTTTTCTCTGTCACTCAAAACTACTCAGATTCTAGAAGCACTTCTATATAAAGAAGTCTCTTCATACTATTAGGTTTTATTTTGAAAATTTAAAGAACACTGAAGGGTAAAATTGATCGCAAAGGATAATTTTGAAATTAAAAAAATAATATAAGTCACGTGACAACCAAACGGACTATAACGATGCATTAATGATAGGAGAGGATTTTGTCCATTGTCAAAAATCTTAGGCTTGATTTGGAAAGAATACAAATACAAATATATACAGTGCAAATACATACAAAATAATACAAAATACAAGGCTTTGCACTCTATAAATTTGCATTTGTACTCCTTCCAAATTTACAGAATGCTAAATCTCATATTTTTGTATTATTTTATATGTATTTGTACTGTACATATTTATATTTGAACTCTTTCTAAAATGAACCTTAAGGTTGTATTTGATTTAGATTTGTAAGTATTTATTTGAAATACAGAAATGTAATGAAGAAGAATGCATTACTGTACGCATTTTTTGGGTACAAATTTGTATTTTTTGAATATCGAGTTGATCGAATGGGAAAGAGAACACTGTACAGCTTTTGCATCAATTTAAAACAAACAGGAATAGGACAAAAATAAGTTAGAACTGAAAAAAGGGTATTTATGCGGACTTATATTGCAAGCAAATTAACGCAACCTAAGGGTCTTTAAGTTATTTTCAAATAGTAGGGTATTCTTTTTTTATTTGCTCAACCATAGGATTACGTTATTTTTGATGTACGGTTGAACGTGAAGGTGGAGCACTTGTGGCCTTGTGGGATGCATTTTGTGAAGATTTTTGATAGATTCAGACCTGTCATCTGTTTTAATGTCCTCCTCACCCGTGGACATGGGATTCGAGTTTACATCCACATCCCACAAGGGAGAGTCCCACAGTACATCTCCGCTATGTATTGGAAACATCTCTCGATGATAATATCAGAAATGATGATGTCATCATTGGAAGTTTTCCAATACACGGCGGGGATGTGCTGTAGGACATTGTGGGGTGCCCCCTAATGGGGCGCAGATCTAAACTCATGGGACTCAAGAAGGCATATTCTTCAAGGTTATTCAATTCATATGATTTAGTCAAGATCAGATTGACACCCCACAAGTGTTCCACTGCACGGCTCATCTGTGTATTGGGAACATCTCCCAATGATAAGTATAGGAGATGTTCTAAATGCACGCTTAAATGCATGGTTTTTAAAAGCGAACTGGTGATCGAATCAGTCAGGGGCCCGATTACCGATTCAAATGGTCCAACCATTTGACCCAAATAGCCAGCCCATTCTGACAAAAAAACTAAAAAAATTAAAAATTAAAAAATGGTCAAAACCGTTCAAATGGTTCGAATGGTTAACTGAGCTGTTCAGCGGTTTGTTGACCAAAATCAACGATTTTGGAAGAAATAGCGGTTTTGGAAGAAAAGAGAACCAATCAGGTGACCGATTCCCAGTTTTTCGGATACGGTCCAGTTTTGAAAACAGTGCTTAAATGTGCTTATTGAGCGTTTGTGGAGTGCCAATCTGATCTCGATTTAGTACAGTCACTTCATCTCACCCGAATTAGGATTGGATCTTCCTTCTCAATTCCAAAGTTTGGAAGGAAAGATTCACCTTCACCCCAGCAGAATGAGCAGAATTGAAGAAATTCGGTTTAGCTGAACGCCATTGCTGTGTAGCAAGCTTTGGGATTATTAATAACAARCCAACACCAGTCATAAATGCTAAGTGACTACAAGATAATTAGTGTACGTAGGGATCTGCTATCAATAAAATGCTTGAGAATGGCTTGTTGGAAGCATTTGATGGGAGCATGATAAACTCCCAAGATGTCATATTATGTTATTAATTTGAGATAATCAACTATCTTAAGGCTATGTTTGGTTCTAAGAAAAAGGTAGAAAAGGAAGGGAAAAGTATGAAAATCTATACAAAGTTTGTAAAAGGTTTTTTACCTTTTCCTAGTTTTTCCTTCAAACCAAATATAGCTTAAATGTAATAATGTATCAAGCATCTATCTATCGATCTATCTATCTATTTATTATACATATAATGCAGTTGTTGATATTAGTCTCTCCATCCTTCTCTATTATTTTACTAGCTAGTTTTACAATTTTTTTGCTACTTTTAAAACTTTAAGAAAATTATTTTAATTTTTATTTTCTAAATATTTCCATTAATTGGGTAGTGAGTTTCTGTTGAGAATCAAGCAATGGATTCCAATTTCCAAACCAGCATATCTCGAGTGATTAATTTTATGAACAAAACCATCAAACATCGATCTAGGATCTGGTCAACTGTCGGGTTAATGGTTCAGTGGTTTTTAGCTGCCCAAATTCATGATGGACACCCCCTCAACTAAGGGAGGGGAGTTGGTACAATGGCCTTTGGATTGATCAATACAAATTAATTATATGAATGTCATTTCTATTAACTTGATGCTTTAAGTAAACATAACAATTTGTATTAATCAATTCAAACTACTGTGTCAAACAAACACTCCCTAAAATTAAGAAGGTAATGTATCAAAAGTGCAATATAATGAGTGACACACGGAACATTAGTGTATGATGATTTGTGGGTAATTTGCAATTCATAAACGTCGCTAGGCTTATGTGGCCTCGCAGCAGATATTTTTTTTTTTTTTCCTTCCACTTGACTTTGACTTATCGTTTTTAACGGGTCATTGATATACGTCGGAACAAAAACCACCAATAATAACACAAGCCACTCACATTTAACTTATCTATTAAAAATATCACTTACATTAATTAAAATAGTCAACAACCTTGAATGTTTTTTGGGTTACTCAACAACTAGGTCTTTTCCTCGTCACTTGCAATAGATTGGTTGTAAGTCATTAAAATTGAAGATCAGGACGCGTGGGAATAGGGGTGTAAACGGATCGAATTTGAGCAATACCCAAATTTGAATCCGATTAAAAAAATCGATATCTGAATTTGAATTGATATCTGATGGATATCGAATTTGATTAAATATTTAAATATTTGATTTAATTTGAATTTGATTAATTAATTATTTTAGGTAATTAATAAAATATAAAATAAATATTTTATTTAGATAAAGTATATAAATTATTTATATAATTTAATTATTATATATAAATTATATAAGATATTTAAAAATTTATATATAATATATAATAATTAAATAATCAATCGAATTTGGATATTTATCGAATCAAATCAAGTCATCCAAATTCGACCGATTAGATATTTGAATTACCCGAATTTGATTCGATTATGTCAAATCTCAAATTCGAATGAAATCAGATTTTCGATTAAGGTTGAGGTGCCCTCACCTCTCATAACCTCTTATTGGTCATAGATTTACATCAATCCAATCCAACACAGCGGGAGTTGTAGAAGTACAACTAAGGGTTTGGATCTATTACCCACAATATGTTCTCACGTTTACGGGATATCATAGTTGTGTATGGGAAAAGGTTGTATCGACTAATACGTATTGTTGGGAATTGGAGTTTTGGAAACTTGGAGAAAAAACTCGAAGAGATGTTATTACCAAAATAAACAAAGAAATAGTTTCAGTTTTTGAAAACTCAAGAAATCAATCAGTAAATTAATACGTAATATGGTGTACAAAATGTCTTTTTAAGTGATATAATTACTTGAGAAAAATAACAAAGTTGATGAAAAGAATAAGCTTAATAAAAGACATGACAAAGTCTTTCTAATACCTGGAAATATTAAGGCGCTTATGTTGGGCAGCTCTTGGTGAGTTAGTTCCACCACCCTGATCGGACAAATCGCAACTCAAACAGGTATTACTCCATTCTTTCATCTCTTTGGCTTGCGCCTAGCAATTAATATTTTACATTAATTTAAAGATGTGAAGCAACCGCAGAACCTCGACTGTCTAAAGGAAACAGATCGCATTGAGGGAAGAGGAAAGAGAAGTCACCCATGCCATTATCAGAAACTCCTTTACTCACAAAAGCCCTACGTCGTGTAGTCCCACCACCCAGTTTAGTTCGAGAGAGTATTAAACAGAGATTCCCTCCCCTAATGCATCTACCAAAAAGAAGGGGGACACCAGAAACACATGTGAAACAATCCAAATATCCCAAGCTTCAAACCAGAAGAATAGGGTAAAAAAAAGAGGAAACAAGGACCCAACAAGATGAATTATATAGTTGCTTCTATTTACTATTTCGATAGATACAAAATTTCAGATACATACAAAACAAAGGAAATTAAGGAATTGCAGAGAAATTGAATCTATACTATAGATGTATGAATTAACTATCTGTAGTAGATCACTAAGCCCCCAGAATCAGTTACGATATAACGAGTCATGCACGGCCTGGCTTTGCCCAGTTTGACTTGTTGAAGATTTATGCTTCGCAAGCTTCTTCAAGATGCATGCAACAGCAAGTTTTGCACCAACAGCAGAGTGGCCACGACAAAGGCAAATGACACCCCCAAGCAGAAGTAGGCCATTAGCAATCCATTTCTTTGATGGCCTTGAAATTTTCCTCTCTTTGACATCACCAACAACCTGCCTGCTGCTGGAACTAGAAACGGAGCTTCCCAGAAAGTTTGGATGGATCTCCGTAGGCATGATTTCAAACTCAGGCGGGACCTAAATGATAAGAATATAACTTGTTGGAAAATAAGCAACCAATTGAAGGTAGATGGATGACAGAATAGACATACGATATGCTTGGAACTAAAAGCCTTGATTTCCAGATGAATCATCTGCAATCATAGTTTCACCTCAAAAGAAATGGTGGTAGAAGGTTTTCAAACAAGTTATATGAGAAAATTACAAAATTATTATTTTCCTTCCTGGCCTTGATGGGTTTAATTTGAACTTGAAATAGAATCAATTCCAACAAGTTGAATTTTTTTTGATAAGTAATTAATTGCAACTAGCTGATAAGCAAGTTTTTTATTTATCTTCTTTGTAAGTACCCTATAAAAACCAAAGGTTGTACATGGAAATCCCAAATAGTCCTCACCTTCTGGATAAAATTAACTGCAGTCAGAGATGATCTTGGATGAGGGCAGCTTCTTAGAGAGTATTTGCGCAAAGCACTATCCATTTTACAAACATAACTCCATATGCCCTTGGCAAATACAAGTTTTGTCATTTCTACATTCAATCCAGCATCTTCTTGGTGCACCATTTTGATCTCACAGGCATTTCTACCAGGTACTGAAACCAGAAGATTCAAATAACAATAGGATTCCCTCCAAAAGATACAAAGATATCAAGACACTTGAACTAGAAGCCAACACAAAAAGATCAAGAAGGTTGAGTCAGGCACTTACCCTTCCTGATTCGCCATCCAGATCTGAAGAAGCCAACACGAACATACTTCTTCTGAAGTGGTGCCAAAGCATGCTGACATTCCTGATCATGGCCATCAAAGATGAGTTTAAGGAGCAGTTACTTATTTGGAAGGCACAAGGGAGCAGAAACATTAATATAATGAAATTGATAACAGTAAAGTTGCAGAAAATATAACCACTATGTTTTGAAATCAAGACCACCACCATCACCACCATTATGGACAACAATAGTACTGCCCAACACACACATGAGATAAATAATTCTGACATCTAATTTGTTCGGATTGATGAATGGTAAAAGGACACTACCCAATGTTGGCCCCAGTTATCTGGGATCTTGGGCAGTGTAGACTGGATGCAATCCTAAACTTTGGCTTTTTTTTTGGCACAAGGTGGCCTCTCTTAGACTTGAATCTGTGTTCTCACGCATGGAAGTCCAAGATTTAACCATTACACTAAGTAATGGCCCATTGGCCCCCTACTGGTGTGTGGTAATAGCAAAAATAAAATGAAATAAATCTAAACATAAGTAGTTTCAAGGTCAATGAATTTCAATGGTGCTTACCTTGATAAAACAGTAGAACGTCTTATCTTTCCCTTCCCACAACCGCCAAGTCAATACATACTCTCTTGGAGTTAAGAGTGGGAACTTTTTAACCGACCGGCCAATTTCTGTTCCATTAGATTCATCAATCTGCAATTGTTCATGCTCTATCCATGTCTTGTCCCACTGTTTCCTATATTCATTGTCCATGTAAAAATCTCTCACCAATTCTGTGGTGCAATCCTCAAATATTGTTACACTCAGATACTTCAGGGGGCCATCCTAAGAACAGCAACAGAAAAACAAAATTTTAAATGAATATTCACAAGCTTGCAACTCAACCTAGAACCTTTTCTTAAGGAAAATGGGCTACACAAGAGGGGTAACCCTCCTCCAAAGTCCAAACCCTTAACACACACCCCCCCCCCTATCCAACCCTGGTGAAGGCAGGACTCAATCCCAGGTCTTTGCTACATTCATATAGATACTTTACCAGCAAGCTAGTTGGCACCTTCAACTCATCCTAGAACTCAGTTGAATCAACTTTAGTTCGGTACTGGCATCCAATTACAACTTTTAATTAAAATTTCAAATAATACACAACTGCATGACTGAACTCCTATAAAGGGTCTGGAATGGAAGTCAACCCTGGAGTCAAATAGATATAATATACATTGATTTCTATTGATGGTAATTATAATTATGGCTAAATACAGAGATAGAGCTAAAGTAGTCATAGAGAAAAGTACAAAATTATCTTTTCCTAGAGGTAGCACAATTTGATGTAGATGACAGAATTAATGCCCCCCCCCCAAAAAAAAAAGAAAATAAATAAATAAATAAATAAAGAATATATAATCAATGACAAAAAATGGTTAAGTAAGAAGCAAGAGCAAACCCAACTTTTAAGTTAATTCCCAGATCGGTTCTAATCCCACGGAGTGACTGAATCAATTTTCAAGTTTTTAAAAATTTTGAACCCTGGAAACAAATAACCTAGCACTCCAAGGTGCCGCAAAACCTTGCAAGAACAAAAGAAGAAAGACAAATCAACTTGGCATGCCTATATCCCTTGAAAATCAAGTTTTTAAAATGTTCAAATCCTTGAACCAAATAACCTAGCACTTCCGGTTAATCTTGCAAGAACAAGAGAAGAAAAATAAATGAACTCAACATGCCCATAAACCTTCCAAATACATGGATATTCTTACATTTTAACAGGCAATTCTACGGTTTGTAAGAACATACTAAAGTTTTGAAAAATCCATGTCTGTATCTTCCATATTTATATATTCCAGAAGTCAAAAGAAAACACATGAAAGTAATCAGAAAAGAGCACAAACCTTCGGTTTGCAGCACTTTGCATTATATGATAGCATTTCATTTCTTTTTTCTATGACATCCTCCCATTTCTCCGTCTCATCAAGCCTCCCATCCAAATCTTTTATCAAAATTTTCAAGTCATCATCGGATACAATCTCCGATACTCTGCAGTAGAAAGATATATCCCTACATTATTTACCAAAAAAAAAAGAAGTATGAGAATTATAAAATCACTGTTATCGCCTCTTCTCTAACATCAACAAATATATATAGGTTTTCTACAGATTACTGTTATCGCCTCTTCTCTAATTACAGCCCCTGGATGCAAATCCCAGGACTCCAAATGCATAAATATCTAGAACTTTCCAGATTACCCAATTAAGAATCCGTCTAGAAATGGATTTGGAAGACGATAATTTGGAAGTCGTGAGAAGAACGATAGTTCAATCGAAGACTAACTGAAGCTAAAGCACATAAAAAATAGAGAACCCAAAAATTCTCAGGTTTGATAACAGTTATATCGCTTCACCTGTACTGTAATACCCATCGAAATACAAGAGCTTGTACGGAAATTTAGGGAAGAATAAGAGATTAAAGTACAAATTTCAGGGGAAGAACAGGAAGGAATAAAGTTACTTGATTTGCGGATTTCCAGAAGGAGAAAAGGTCGTTTTCGCATTTTGTGGAGACGACGAGGATCTGAAACGCTTGGGAAATGACCTAGCGGAGTGCCAGATGACGATAAAGAGCAGGACGATGATCGTGGCCCATCCACCATGAACGTTCTCCCGCCAAAATTCTTCGGAACCAACGAATATTCCCGCGAAATTCCATGAACGAAACCAGTGTTTGGCCATCTCAGCTGCTGTTTCTTTAGTCTCTTCGGACTCTCTTACCCCCGATAAAAACCATGTTTTCTCAGCGCGTGTGCCTTTTGTTCTTCTCTGTCCCCCTTCCTCTCTAACTTGGGGACGAGGGAAGAAGACTACTTTAACCAACGATACGATGAGCAGGGTGTGTAGTGCGCATAAACTCGCACATCAACGGCCACCGATGCCTTGACGACAGAATCGCTTCGAATCTCGATCGTTCCATCGTGGGTTTGGAGCTTTGGAGAAAGAAGAATCGTGGCTGTCCGGCTGTGGTGTGGTCCCCATCGATCAGCCACTCACTGCAAGATCATAGGGTCTGGACCCACAGTGGCCACAGCAGAAGATATCAGTTCAAATGAACAGCATCGTTGCACCATCTGATCATTGACCAAGAATTTTCTCTATCATGGGACCCATTGCAGAATTAAGGTTATTTATGTGATCCCTCGGTGAGTGTTGTGCCTATTTTTACTTCAGAACCAGACAACCAGACCCACCTATGGTATATTCTTAGTGGAGCCCACCAAACACTAGAGAGTAAAGACTCAGTTTCCCCTGTTCCAAATAGATCAGACGGTTGAGAGCTCCTGTCAAGATGACTTGTTTGCGGTCAACAAATGGAGCACAATCTTCCAGAAGAGCCCAAAAGAGTTCCAAGGTGAATAGGTGCCACATGCAGTAGTGGGCTTGGGCCCACGAAATCATCCTCAGGATCCACGTACAGTAACACAGAGAACGTTGATGGAAGCCCTAAATTGGCATTTTTCAGCCCACCAGCCCTCCTCCTTTTCCTTATCATATCAGACAAATTGTAGCCACCAATCCCATACCACGTGTCCACAATAAGCCCATCTTTGTAGATAAGTTAAGGAAATCAGTGTGGGGGTATTAGGATTGGCGTGGACTATGAGATTAAACATGTGGTCTCTTTGAAAGATTCCCTCTTGATGGATGGATGGGATCAACCATATAAATCTTAAATAGGGTAGACAATGCAAACAAAACTCTCTGCTTGACCCACCTTTTCCTTCACAAATATCAATCACAGTACAAACACAGCCAAATATAAGAGGAGATGGGATTTCATTAACATGTTTGCAATGCATGGCTAAAAGTTTTATAAAGACGTGTGACGGTGTGAGAACAAAATCCGGATTCATATAAGAGTCTTAGACTTTAGATCTATTACCTATATAAGTCATTACACGTCAAAAACATCTAGTGGGGAAAAACATAAGGCTGTGATTGGTTCAATGCAATTTTATTTGCACTAGTTTAAATGTACGAGAGTGCAAATTGGGTTTTACTTCATTCTGTTTTAAGTCTTATTTTATTTCATTTGTATTATAATCAAACAAAATAAGATAAATTTTGAAATAAAAATAAGTTAGAATTCACACCAAATCATTTGCACTACCTTAATTTTGCATCAGTGCAATTTTATTTATACTGCAACCAAACACAGCCTAATAGTTTCTCTCTCATGGGTTGTTTGGGGATTGGGGAGAGGAGGGGAGGGGAATAAAGGAAGTGCTGAGATTGAAATAAGAAACAATGGGGGGCATTATTCCAATTTGGTCCATAACCTCCCGATTCATTGATTATTTTAAGTTTGTAACCCATTTTCCCAAATGGAAAAGTAGCATTCTTTCATGTCCCATATGGTACTAGCCGGTGAATTTCTGATCGCTCCTGGATGGGGATGTCTTATAGGGGTGATAATAGGTTATTGGTAGAGGTGTAAATTGGGTTGTGTCATGCTGGTCTATGGGCCATGCTTGTCTCCTCTGTAATACTTTATAGGCCCAGCATGGAGCCCAAGTAGGCACAAGTCGGACTGGGCCACGACTGAGCCTTGGGCCAGGCTGGGCTGTGGGTCAGGCTAGGCTGGGCCATGAAAGGCATATTTTTTAAAAATAATGAAAATTTTCAAATAAATTAACAAAATAGACAAAAAAATGAAAATCAATCTTAAAATTTTATTTGATATGAATTTTGATGTATACAATTGATTATATATAAAATAATAAGATGAAATTAAAAAAAAAATACAATACAATTAGAATAAAATAGTATAATAAAGGGTAAATTTCTTAAACTGCTCTTATGGTTTAGCTAATTAACTAAGTGTACCCCTACTGTTTGAAAATTGACTAATATTACCCCTACTATCTCTCACAATTGACTAACTCCACCCTTATCATTAACATCTGTTAATATTCCATTAAATTTGTATGCACGTAACATCACGTGACATTTAAAATTTTTAAAACCCAAAACTACCGTTGTCTCCTTCCTCTTTACCCTGCACACCCCTCATCCTCCGATCTCTCTCTTTTCCCTTTATCTTCCTCCCACAGTCCGTCAACACCAGGTCATCGAAGAAAACTACACCGTATGCACTGGAGAAAGCCACAGTCTCAGACATTAAATATTGGCTTTGTCCGCTAGGTGTGGTTTTCCTGCTTTTCCATGCTAAAGCAAACTAGAAGGAAGAGTAAAGGCTGCACCTACGCTTCTCATGTCCTCTCATTCCTCCCTTGTTTCCATCTGCTCGTAAGTAATCTAATCCTTCATCATGGAAAGGCTTCGATATCTACAAATTGTTTGTTCCAGAGCTTAATAAGAAACTACCCTAGATTTATCTGGCATCCATTTATTTCTTAAATATGAATCCCTATTTCAAAATATAGTTCCATCATCGATTTGTTGAGGCCTTGTTGCCGCCAAACCCTTACCTTCGCAACCTCAAAGTTGATTGTAGCCAACTTAATGATTCCTCTATTGAGCATCTGGTCTAGCCTTATCTAAATGAACTTTGCCTTCATAATTGCTAGGATTCTAGCGAAAATCTACTCTCGGAGGTTAGAGGTCCATGTAATTTCACCCAACAGGAGTTACAGGGTTGTTTTAGACTTAGAGCTTTGTATTTTTTAAGCCAGAGGGTAGTTTAGGCATTTCGCATGGGTTTTGGCGGAAATTAATAGTGATAATAGAGTTAGTCAATTGTGAGAAACAGTAGGGGTAGTCTCAGCCAATTTTCAACAGAAAGGGTATAGTTAGTCAATTAGGTAAACCATAAGGGTAGCATAAGAAATATACCCTATAATAAAATTGAAAATAAAAATTAATATATTAATATATTATATATTATTATATATACAATTATACATATACATATATATGTATATAATTATATAATTATTATAGTATATATGGGCCATGTCGTGGGTCATTCTGTGGGTCATGCCAACACGACCAACATTATTGTGTCATGTCATCCCGGTCCATGAGCCAGAAAACTCAAACCTGACATGGCCCATAACTCCTTGCCATGCCCGGCACAGCCCGCATGCTACAATGGCAAGCTATGCCAAGCCTCGAGGGACATGACCCAATTTACAACTCTAGTTATTAGGCTGGGCCAAGCCTGTCTTAACACCTAGCACAAGGGCTATAGTTGGGCCTTGGCCTATAACTTTAAATATAACAACTTATATTACATGACATATAATATACCTATCAAATAAGGTTACATCATCATGCCGGAAGAACATGATACAATATATATATATATATAACCAATCACCCAGCTTTCATCAAAATTTACAGGGTTTTGATTGGTCAAAGTCTTTATAATATTATGTCTTTTCGGCATCATAAATTTTTCTATACAAAATATATATTTATACTTCTTTATATTTATAAAATACACTAAATATATAATACATAAATGCAGCAGGCCGAGCCAAACGGTGCTTTGGAGCTGGGCTAGCCTTATCTTCTTGGGAGATGCCTTTAACAAGGGCTTTAAAATCCAAGAGATACAACCATCCTCGTTTATAGATAGGACATGTATTCGTAACAATTTAGAATAGCCACGGCTTACTGTTGAACAATAGACTTATGTTTGGCTGCTGTCATTCACATTTTGGACTCTGGATCTCCTGTCCACGAAAATTATGCCCGCGTCTACTCACAATATATTATCCTTGTGAATCGGGAACATCTCTCCCTGTATAATACTATGTAAGAGAATGAGATGTTCTCCATATGTGGCTGCAATGTTATATGGGTAGACATGGGTAGAGTTTGTATGGACAAGAAATCTGAACTCAACATTTTGTCCATACTATTTTGTGGATGTGGTTAGCAGTAACAGATATATCAAGGTGGTCTTGAACAAACAGGAGCTTGGAGTCTGTTGGGAAAAAGTCGTTTTAGATAATAAATTGTTCACAAACAAACAAAATAGCTTTAAGGCCAATAGATTTGTGCGCTTGCTGAACCACACAAGTTAACATGAGGCATTTTAAATCGCATCAGAGTTGGTTGTTCAAATGTCTAAGTCACCGAATAAGCCTAATTTCATTAACACCTCTGGATGGCGTCTGATGGAATGGTACCCAGCTGAGGTGGAGACGGGAGAGATTCATGTAAATCTTTAATTCGAGATTTAGGTAGTGTTCGATACTGTGCTCATTTCGTGGATGGATGGATCATTTCGGTGTATGTCACAGGCTGAATACAGAGTTCAATTTGATGTGGATGAGGTTAGTCCACAATATATTGGTTAGGGTCCCTTTGGTATCCAGGAATAGGGGTTTGGATTTGGATTCTAATTGTTTGATTGGATGGAATCAGAATCCATTTCAATCAATTTTAGCTCTGATTCCAATTTCAGTCTGAACCAAATAGATGAGGAGAATAGACCATTCTGATTCTGATTCTAAAAGATTCCAATTCTGACTATGAACCAAATGGATCCTTAGTTGGTTAGATATCAGTAATTCAATGTGTACCATCATCCAACTGATTGCACTATCTTAAATGGAGGGATAGCTCATTGGCCCCATTATGAATGGCCTTGGTTAAAATCATGCCTATTTTTTTCTAATAGGGGCTACACAAGACTGGGGGGATAGCACGTCCCCACAAATCACTATAACAAATAAAAGCAAAAGGCAAAAGAAGCTTACAAAAATTAATTGAAACAAAATCTGGGTCAGATGTCTGAGCTTCATGGGCTCTATGAGCCAACCAATCAGCAGCTTGATTCGTTTCATGGTAGACATGCCTGTAGGCGATACCATCATCGCATTTCTCATTCAACTCCCAACAGTTGAGAGTGATCATCCTAAGGTTGCATGTGACCGTTGTCACACAGTTAAGGCAGGAAATCACGAGCTTGGAATCGTCTTAAATAACTAGAGGGAAATCCCTGAAATTCATAGCCAAGTTATGGTCTTCCAATGCATCCCATGCCTCAACCTTATTAATAGATGTAATACCCAATTTATAGCCTTTAAAATCCAATACCTTACCAAGATGGTTTCCATCTAGAATAGCTATGATGCATAAGCCCCTATTCCCACAAGATGCATCAAAATTAATCTTAATTATTCTAATCTAAAGGGGGTTCCACCTAACCAACTTTCAATAGTTAGATCTATGCTGAATATATGAAGATGTGATAGGTTTATGCAGTGTTTTATACGAATATATGAGGTGTGGGATCAAATACATGTAACTGCTGGCTCTCCTTGGTATATATATAGGTAGTGGACCACCTCATGTGCATTCGGCATTTGTTCCCACCCCTTAACCCCTGAAATGTGTAATATATAATATCAAAAAATAAAATTTGTTTGAACATTTTTTTAATTTAAAATGATCATACCACATTTTGCATTTGTTATGTGCATGGGAGTGTTGAGAGAAAGTAAAAAATACTAGGGTGTCAATGGGCTGGTTAATTACTATCCGAACTGAATTGGTTACATCGATTGACTCTGGTTCTTATATGTTCCAAACTCCGGGTGATTATTTTGTTAATAATATATAAAGATTTCTTAGTTTTATTACAATTTTTATTTTATTTAATGTCCAAAAGGGCAAATTTGACAGATAATACATAAGATAAATGTAATTAAAAACACTTGATTTATTTATATATAAATAATTTACTATTTTATTGAGATTATATTATGAAAAATCAAATTTTGATTAGCTATTTCTTTAAATTATTTTTAAGTCGAGTTACAAGACCGAACAATGAAAAGTAAACGTACATAACATACTAAGAAAACTTTCAAACCCTCTCGTGCATGACCAAGTATGGATAAGCCCAGGACCAACCGTGTAGCTAAAGGTAGGCTTGGGTTGGCAATTCAAGCTCTGGCCTCAAGTTCAGCTAGGTCTGGCCCAAGGGCCAGATCTTAATAGCCGAAGTTGGCCTCCTAGTGGCATAGATGGTAAATTAGATGCCCTTTTGGGAGGGATTTCCCACATCGGCTTTCTCACTTTACACTATAGGGCTCACATGGAAAGCTATGGTTGGTGAAAAACCTGAAAATCTGAAATACACTTTCATTCACACTCACCATTTGGGAGGGCTTCAACTTTGATTGAAATGCATTGATTGAGCCGATTTTTTTTTTTTTTGACAGATAAAAAGTCTATATAAGAGAGAAGAAACCAATACAAAGTCTTCTACCTAGCAATCCCAGCCTGATAATCATTTAATACAGGCTCAATTTGGAAGGAGTACAAATACAAATGTAGAGTACAAAACCTTACATTTTATATTATTTTGTATGTATTTGTACTGCACACATTTGTATTTGTAGTCCTTCCAAACTGAGCTTTATGGGTCAGACAGTTAAAGTTTCTATTTACATAATGTTGCTACCTGGGATGGGCTAGGTAAATTCGTTTCCGAGCCAAGGGCTGATTGATTAGTCCGAGGTTCGCTATAGTCGAGGGCTGGGTAGGTCAGACCTGTGGAGAGAGACAGAGCATTAGAGGCCCCGGGTGCTAATCCGAGGCGAAGATTCCGATGGTCAAGTTAGTACGGGTGTGACAAAAGGTGGACAAGGCCTGAGATTGGGATGCTCGGGCGACGCCACAATGGAGGCAAGGGAGTTCTTAGTAGTTCAGAGTCTAGATGCCTACTGGGGGGGAGGGGGGGTCACCCCCTATTTATACTTGAGATCGCCTAGAGGTAGGTAGACGTGGATGGCCAGGATGTGGTCTAGCCTTAAGGGCGCGGCCATCCGAGGCCGCTACATGCGGCTGCGCTATTGGCCCCACGTCATGCGCCAACCTCTGCTCTTCGTGCACTCTCATTGGATCCGCTCTGCACACCGCATTACACCACACACGTGCATTCCATTGGCCCTAGCGACAAGCGGCTACATCACATAACAAAACTTAATGCTAATAGAGATCAGAATCAAGTTCATGGTTCTAGACAAAAGCCAATGGCAAGACCAGGGGAGATCTACATTCCTCTTCAAGGCTTTTACTACTTGTTGGGCATCCGAGCATGTACATATTTCTCCATAAAGCCTGCATAACTGCAAACAATTCAGCTTGGTCAACAGAGGTAATTTGAGTAGTTCAACCTCCATAATTTTTAGGCAGGATAAATTTCTAGATAGGATAATTATACCAAAATTAAATAAGGAATCAGAAAATTTTCCTACATCAGTAAAGACAATTAAATCACTAGATGAGATACAGAAAGTTGCAATTTATGGTCTAGAGAGTGAACAACAGATGCTGCATTTTCATTCAAAGCATCGATGGATTGTTGAAGAGTTTGGTTGACCATGTTAATGATTACTTACGACAAGATTTGTCTATTTCTAAAGCATTTCTAATTCAGAGCATACCAAATATAACAGGCAATAGCTATCCCTTCCAACATTCTAAAAAAAAGTTTGATTAACAAAACCTTAGTTACATAAGGTGTTTATGCATAAGGACCAAGAACCATGAAATAAGTAGTGAAACCGTAAGTTCCAAGAATTTCCAAAGAAAACAACCTGAGAAAACTGACAATTAGTAAAAAGGTGGGTTGATGATTCCACATCACTATTGCAAAGAGCATAGAGTTTATCCAGTCTTTCCACAAAGAGTAAATCTTTTACTAGAATAAAATCATTAAATACTCTCTTGAAACATAATTGATAACGCAGAGGAATAGAAAGTTTTCAGATTTTATCAAGGCAAAATTTGAGATCTGAGGAGATATTTGGAAGGGAATTTTGTTGTTTTTCTTGTATTCCTCTTTCAATGTATATTTACTAGATTTATGACTTGTCCAAACACAAGAGATTTCATTGTTTGATGGAAAGATAGGAGTTCTCAGAATTTTTTAAGCTTCATCTATGGGGAAAGAGAATGGATTAGACTGATATTCCACTTATCTGAGGTAAGTAAATGTGAAATGTTCATGTTCCTCATCTGAGGAGCTAGAGGGAAGGAAATCCAAGAAAATTTGTTATTAGATTGAATCCAAGGGACTTAATGAACAAGGAAGGAGGAATTATCATTTACTAGATATCCACTTTCTGAGGTTAATTCAATAAGTTTTGGGCATATCTCTTTCCAGTAGAGTGAACCTTTAGAAGCTATGGAATAAGGTATAAAACTAATTTCTAAGGTATTTTGACTTCCAAATCTAAGCCAATGGTTTATGTTGTTCATTTAGAAATTTCTAAGTGACTTTTTGAAGGAGGGCATGATTTGCTAGATTTAAATTTCTAAAACCTAATCCTCCACAAGCATTGGGTAATATAAGAGTATTCCAGGAATACCAACGATAAGGGTGTTTGCGAGAGTTAAATACTCCCCACCAGAAATTTCTAATTATTATTTTTTTTTCCATTTAATCAATGGTTTTTTTAGGAAACTTGACAAGGGTCATGGCGTAGAGATGAATGGCTTGGACAACAGATTGAATTAGGATTATCTTTCCTACTTGACTAATTGCAGATGCCCTCCGATTATTAAGTTTAGCCTTGACATTGTCTAAGATGTAATTCAATCTAGTGTGAGCATTGGAAAAATGGTTCACTTGCCACTTAGGTTGGAAAAGTCGCTAATCTGTAGGGTGCTCTATTTCACCAAGAGGAAGATGAACAGTAGTTCAACAGAAAGAGAAGATGTAAAGAAAGGGGGAAGAACGAGGAAAGTAGAGAAAATGGAAGAACAAAGAGGTACTAGAGGGAAAATGATCCTGGTCATTATCGCTAGTATTTCCTGTGTTCGTTGTCGAGAAGGCGATGAATAGTGCTTTTTTGGGCAAAAAACAAAAGACGGAAGAGGAAGAAAGAGAATAAGAAAAGGAAGAAGATAGGAAAGAGGGAGGGAGTAATTGAGTGGGGGTGTCATCGTCGTTACCCTACTTCTGAGTTCGAACAAGGAAGCAGAGGAATAGTGGGTTAGGGTGAATGGAAAACTTAGGTTGAATTTATATGGGAGGTAAGGGTAGTTTTGTAAATTTAAGGACATTTAAGGGTATTTTTGTAATTTTGAGAAAATTGGATCAAACCGGTTCAGGGGGTCAAACCGGGACCTTGGTTCAATAATGGGTGGTTCCGGGTCAAAAAAGTGGAGGGTTGATCAGGGTTTTGTGTGAGCGGGCTTGCGAGATTGGCTAAAACAAAATCTTTTTATATGAAAGGGCAAATGATGGTAATTATGGCTGAAATTTCATAAAGTAGGGTTTTGGGGCAATCTGAGATTATTGGTAAGGTTAGATTGAGCCAACTGAGCCCGGATTGGGCCGATCTAGAAAGGGTTTGATTCAGTTAATCTAGTACCTCAAAATGAAATCTTCGTGTGATTGAAGGGTAAATGGAAGTATTTTAGGCTGAGATTCACAGGTGGGTATTTAGGGGTGTCCGAGAGCTAATTATGAGGTTTGATTAGTCTTAGAGGATCGAGATCGTAGAAATTTGGGTCGACGAAATGTTTCGGAATGGAATCTTGGTTTGTTAGATGGGCAAGTGGAAGAATTTGGGGGTGAAATTTTATAAGCAGGTGTCATGGTATGTCCGGAGTCTAAAAGGTGTGGTTTAATCGATTTGGATGTGTCAAGATCAAGGTAATCAGGGTTTTGAGTGTTTAGGCTAACAAAAGGAGTCAAAATAGAATTTTTGTTTGATGGACGGGTGAACGGAGAAATCCTAAATTCAAATTTCATGGGTAGGTGTTTTGTGAGGTCCTGGGTATGGTGGTTGTGTCTGATCTAATTGTTGAGGTGTGGGTAGGGGTTGATCAGGGCCATCGGATAGGTATCAAGCAAGTTTAGCGGTGGATCAAGGTCTCTCGGGGTAAAATTCAGGTTTTTTTGGTTTTTGGATGTTATGAAATGATCAAAAAGGTCTAATAAGGAATTTTGGGCGAATTGGAGTTCAGGTGGCGGATCGAGCAAAAATCGGGTGTTGACATCTAGCATGTCTATTCCTAGACCAAATTAGAGGAAGACACTAATATTTAAAGTGTTTGTTAAGAGGGTATATGTGAGGTTATCTCTTGATCATGCGTTGATGTCTAGGGTGAATGTTTTTACTACAAGAAAACCCCGGACTTCTCCATATAAATCAATGCCCAAAAGCGGTCTGAAACTTAAGGAGAATTTGATGCAAATTATCTATTTCTTCCCTATGGGCATGAATAAATAACATTACATCATTTGCACAGAATAAATGGGAGACTTTTGGAGAGGAAGGGGTAAGAGAAATTCATTGTAATTTTCCTTCCTATTCGGCATGAAGTAAAAGTCAAAATAAGCTATCCATGGCTAAAATGAAAAAATAAGGAGATAGAGGATCTCCTTGCCTAAGGCCTCTAGAGGGGCAAAAATGTCCTCCTAAAGTACCATTTATTAGAACTGAAAAGGAGACTGCAGAAATATACTATTTTATCATTTGGTAGAAATATTCTGAAAAACCAAGGAAAGATAAAATTTTAGGGAGAAAATAACATTCTAGACGGTTATAGGCTTTAGACATATCTACCTTAAGAGTAATATTGCTTGTTATCAGCACCCAATTTTACTCGGTCCCACTTCTCATACCACAAGGGCCTGATCGGACCTCATCAACCCCTTTCGATGTGGTAAAATCCAATGACATCAAATTTCAACTTGAATACCCTCAAATCCACCATTGATCTATACTATTCCCTTTCGACGACCATGATCGCAACACATCACCACTTCCACCACACCATCAAACTTCACCATATGAAACAAAACCTTTTAAGATCCAATCATACCACGTTTCAACCCTAAAGTCCTTGATTCCGTCGTTCATTTATAAGAGATTTCGTTTCGATGTATCTGGTCCCATGATGCTTCTCAAACCAAAAACCTATAATCCATGCATCTTGGATGGGATTAAATCATCCCAATAGCATTGTACTTCAAATAAATGTTGATCAACCAAAATCCAAAACAAATATCCCCACCTTTGACCATTCATCAAGATAAGATTTCATTTTAAGCCACCTCATTGACCTAGATATTTGCTATCCAAATTCCTTTGATTCTAACACCTCTAAAGACATGAAACAAGCCTATTGAACTCCAAATATTGTGATCAACCACCCATCAAATTTCATATCGAAAAATACCTATATTGTCCATCGTATGCAAAGATTCTGAATGAACCACTCACATTGCTTGATACCCTCCAAACACAATATTTGCACTATGAAACACCATTACCTGCCTCATATAAATCTTTGTCAACCCCCAATCAACGATATGTCCAATTTCGATCCTTGAAATGATAGCTTTACCCTTTATCTGGAAAGATTTTGAATGAACCACTTACATCGTCTGATACCCTCTAAACTCAAGATTGGTAGTACAAAACACCGTCAAATCTCATCGAAACCCCTATTAATCCCTTGATCGATGATCCATCCGATTTTGAACCTTGAAATGATGATTTTACCCTTTACCCAAAAATATTCTAGATGAACCACTAACAACGCCTAATACCTTCCAACTCAAGATTTGCACTATGAAACACCATTTCCCACCATCAAACCTCATTAACCCCTCGGTCAACAATCCATCCAATTTTGAACATTGAAATAATGATTTTACCCTTCATCCAAAAAGATTACAAATAAACCACCTACATTGTCTAATACCCTCCAAATTCAAGACCTTCACTATGAAACACCTTTGTCAACCCCCTAATCGATGATCCATCCAATTTTGAACCTTGAAATGATGGTTTTACCCTTCATCTAGAAAGATTCTAAATCAACCACTTTTATCACCCGGTACTCTTCGAATTCAAGATCAGCATTACAAAACACCACCAAACCTCATCCAAACCTTTGTCAAACCCCGATCGACGATTCATCCAATTTTGAACCATGAAATGATGATTTTACCTTTTATCTAGAAATATTCTGAATCAACCACTCCTATCACCCGATACTCTCTGAATTCAAGATCGACACTACAAAACACCATCAAACCTCATCCAAACCTATGTTAACCCCTCGATCAACGATCCATCCCATTTTGAACATTGAAATGATGATCTTACCCTTCATCCAGAAAGATTCTGAATAAACCACTCCTATCGCTCGATACTCTCTAAACTTAAGATCTACACTACAAAACACCACTAAACCTCATCCAAACATTTATCAGCCTCTCAATCAACGATCTATCCAACTTTCAACCTTGAAATGACCATTTTTCCTTCCATCTAAGAAAACGCCACCGACTGTCACCATTAGACTTGGTTAAACCCATTGTCATCCTTTTAATCAACGATCTGGAAAATATAGGCCATAAAATGCCTATTATGCCCTTCCATCAAGGACATTTCCATTTAACACAATCTTATCTATTGGGTTACAAGAGCTAGTTTTCCCACCCCTGGGTGCTCATAAAATGAAGACTTTAAATCTAAAACGTTCATTTGTTTCCACCTCTCTCAAGTTCCCAAAATTACTTTTCTAGTCCCTCCCCACCAAATCCTTTTTGTTTTTCCTTTTGTAAAAACCCCCTTAACACTTGTCACCCACCTAACCATTAAATCTCCTTAAAACCTCCCAAACGTCCTTTCTTTGCTTTTGAAAATTACATCCTAGTCCTTACTTATGAATCTTGTTTCAAAATATTTGCAAGGAGGCCCTACCATGTGTCAAAACCCCAACCATTCGATCTCCTTACTTCTAGCCTTGTTAATCCCAACCATGGGTTACTTTCTTTCTTTTTGGCAAGATCTAGGTGCCCCTTGCCATTTTTGGAAGATCCCCTTTTGCTTCCTAAGAAAACCAAGCAATTTTTCCTTCCAAGAAAACTCATGTACAAGAAAGGCAATTTTCTTGTTCTTTAAGAAATAAAAATATTTTTGTGGGAGAAAGAAAAGGAAAGAAGGCACTCCATTCGAATGAGACTAATATGGGAAGCTCCTAATAACCCAAAGGGTCTCTAGATGTTTCCTCTCCTTTGAATCCATTGTGGCTAACTTCCAACCGAATTGCTTTCTTTCTTAACCAAAAATAGAAGTCCTCTTCACTTAAAAAGAGATCTTTTCCCTCTCTAAAGGTCTCTCTCTCCAAAATTCGAAGGTAATCTCCCCTCTCTAAAGGTCTCTCTCTCCATATACGAAGGTAATCTCCCCTCACTGGTTTAAGATTAGCTACAGTCATGTATCTAGTCCCTTTTTAGACCCTTTTTTGTGTTTTCTTCTTTTTTCATGTGTCTTTTGTAAGAAAAATCATTTAAAACAAACAGTTAAAAATCTTTTTTTTCATTGTTTTGGCTTATTTTGGGTCGGCTTTGGTAATTAACTAATGGCACTTGACTAAATATATGTATAGAATTTTTTTTTTCCTTTTTTTGTGATGTTGGGTAAAGCCGGTTAGGTTATTGTTTAGGAAGCTTACTCTCGAACTCATGTATGCTAAACTTTGAGTTCTTCTTTAGTCTTTTGATCATAGAGCTAGGTGTGTTTATTTATTGGCATTGCTAGTCCTCGTTTGTCTTGTTTATTTTGCCTTTGTAATGCTTGACCCACTTCAATCCATATTAAAGGAACGACCATGGGATAGATTTTATGAGAAGTCAATCTTCCTCCTCTCCACGAGTAGGAGCAGGAAGGACATTGGGTAAAGGAGGAGTGGTCATGTATTCAACTGTGCCTTTGATCCTCTAAGAGTCTCCCATGCCTACAAATAAGTAGAGGAGGGGATTGGCTCTTATGAAAAAATATCTTCCTCATGGCACAACCCTCATTGGATTTGGAGGAATATTCGTACACATTTACTTTTAATCTTCTTCTTATTATTATTATTATTATTTTCCTTCTGGCATTCATATTACAAGAATGGGAGAGGGTGCTTAACACCTTCCCTGTCCCTCCCTTGATTGCCTAGAATCTCACCTGATATTAGTTTTGGAGTCAATGTGTACTATTTAATGAGGGAGGCCCATCACTCCCTTGTTCCAGTCCATGATGAGTGGTGGCTCTCACATGTTTTCATGTTGCCATGGAAGTGGAACCCAAAATTCAATGGGATATCCACACCATACCTCGATTTTTGTGTTTTAGGTAGTGGAACATCTCTTAGGTAATGATAGAATTGTCAGACATTTGATGTCCTAGGACAAAAGCCACCTGATTTGGGGCAATGCACTTATCTAGAAGAGTACAAAGTCTACCAGCTATCAATTTATCTATCACTTTATAAATGATAGGATGGTAGTCTTGAACTTTTGTACGATCCACTTTTTTAAGGAATAAGACAGATAAAGGTATGATTCAACATTCATAGGAGCTTCTTATTTTGGAAAAATTCCTGGACTACCTGTATTATTTCTGGTCCCATCATATCCCAACACTCCTTGAAAACAATAGCTAGCATGCCATCTTGTCTTGGGAATTTTAGATTCTCTATACTAAAAAGGGTTGCTTTGACTTCACTAGCTGAGGGAATATTTAGGAGCATATTGTTTTCTTCCTTAGTAACCAATGGGGGTAATTAAATGTGGTAATTCCTCTATCTCTTGGGAATCCTGGGACAAATAGAGCTAAAAAAAGTATTCTGTAAAAATATGATATATGTCTTCATGAGAAGATTTTCAATTATTCTACTCATTTTTAACTCTATCAATATAGTTCCTTTTCCTCCTAAAAAAGGGTACTCTTATGAAAGAAATTTGTATTTTTTGTCTCCAAAATTTAACCATGTGGCAAGATTTTTGTCTCCAATAACTTTCTACTTGCCATATGGATGTTTCATATTCCTTGTACAAGCTAGTCAAGTTGTAAGGGTTCTTCAATTGTTCAACCTATAAAATGTGAGCTTCCAATCTTTTTAGTTTATCTTTTGTCTCTATAAAAGTTTTCCTCCTCCAATCTATTAAATGCTCCTTCATCCTACCCAATCTTTAGGTTAGCCTATAAGTTATATAACCATTGGTTTGGCAATTCCTCCTCTCTTCTATAACTTGTTCAAATGAACTGTCAGCTAACTACATTTCATAAAATCTAAAAGGTTTTAAAAGGTTTAGGATAAGAGGATTTAAATTTAGAAGTGGATGGTGATCTAAACCCCATCTAAATCCTAATGAGAGGGAAACATTAGGGAATAAATTTAATCAGTCAGGGGAAACTATAGTTCTATCAAGAGTTCATTTGATGTGTCCTTTACTTCTTTTATTTGTCCAAGAAATTCCTCCTCCTTGAATGTTTAACTCTAACAGATTTTGATTGAGGATAAAGTTCCTGCATTGTCTAGAATTTTGAGAGGATGAGGCATAAGTAGAAGGGTCTAATGAATCTTATGAAGTTGCTTCATTAAAGTCCCCTATTAATTAATATGGAAGAGAAATAGTTTGCAACCACCAATTTAGGTTTCCCCAAAATTTATTTTTTTGACTTTTAATAGATGGAACATAGATAAATCCTACAAACCAAGATATAGAATTCAAATGAATTTCTACAAAGATGTACCTTGAATGAGACAAAAAAACTAAAACCTTAAAACCAGATTTCCACAAAACTACTAAACCACCGGTTCTCCCTTCAAGTGTAATTGTAATAGAGTTAGGATAGTGCAATTTATTGGCTAAATTGTCTATTTTATCATCAAGGATTTTTGCCTCAGATAAGAATATAAAATCTAAATTTATTCTGTGGACAAAATCCCTTAGTCCTTGAATTGCCTTGGAATGCCCAGCTCCATGATAATTCCAACTCATGATGATCATGGATAGGGGTGGGGCTGATAAGGGCCAGCCACCTCCACCCGTAGGAATAAAAAATAAGAAGATAAGATAAAATGAGATACACTTATCGTGTTCTGATCTTTAGAGTCATGATCAGAGCCTCAAAAATTGACATGATCAATAGGGACAATGTGTTCATCAGGATTTGAAGGCTCAAAAGATTCTAGCCTATTGTAAATTTGGAGATTTGGAGAAGTATGGTCAATCTCTAGATGTGACAGTAAATCCAATATCGGCCTTTTCCCACGAGAAATTGAAGAGGGACCGGATTGATCATCCATCAGACGATTTAGAAGAGATTGGGTGTTAACAGCAAGCTAGAAAGTTTCAAAGGAGACCCAAATTGGGGGTGGAGCCGTTGAAGTTGATGCAGCCAATAGATTTGGAGGAACAGGAGTTGGAGAAATATGGTGAGGATTATGATTTAGATTACTCGGTGGGGTTTCAAGGGTTGCTTCATCCTAAAAACTTCTCAGGGAAGGATGGGTGTTTGGGGGAATATTTACGAAGTCATTGAAAACAGATCTTTTCTAGAAATGATCAATTACTTGTTTAGCCCTTAGCTAAGGCCCTAGCAAATTCATCGGACGACGACTAAAAAAACTGGTCATAAGATCTTTCAATTGTGTGGGGCAAAGATTGTGAACAACATCAAAAAAGATTACCTATTTTCCCATACAAATAATAGGTCTAAGGCAAATCGTCATAACGATAAGTAACCCAATTGTGAATACTTACAAAACAACCAATTTTTAAAGGTCAATGAACTGATATAGTCACCTTTGTAGGGATATAATTTTGAACAACCAAGATGAAACAAGTGGACCTAAATGCTAGAAAAGGGGCCCACCAATGTCTACAGATAGATTTTCAGAAGGAAGATCATGAAGTTGAACCCAAAGTTCAACCTCCTAAAGGTTCCAAGCATATTGGGGTCACCCAAAAACTCAAGGTTGCATGAGAACCCATTGACCATTTAAAGTCCACAGACTATTATTTTTACTTCGAGCATAGTCATCTTCATATCAGAAGTTTAGACGGAAGTGACCTCGATGAAAAGGCGCTAGTAGTAAGAAATTAGGATTTAAGCTCTAAAGTTCATAAAGACCTTGAACAACCTTATCGAACCAATCAGTCTGGCGAGGAAAGAGACGACAAATGAGGGAGAGCTACCAAGTTTCTTCTATATTGGGAGGAATGAGGGGCTAAATATTAACTACTTCAATGTTTCCATTGCCATTACCATGAAGCATGTGTTGGAATGCTTCATTTAGAGCTTCAAAATTATCCATAATGAAAGATAAGTATTAGAAGAAACTAGAGAGGAAGGAAGTGAGAAAGAGAACAGGAAACCGGAACACCAAGAGGAACTAGATGAAAGGAAAGGAGGATAGAAGATGGTTGGAGGAGAAGAAGAAAAAAATGAAGAGAACTAGAGAAAATACAAAGCAGACTAATTGAGACACAAATTGTCACTGAAAGAAAAGAAAGGTGAAAAGACCGCCGAACCTACTTAGTAATAAATAACAAAGAGGAAAAAGATAAAGAAGTTTAGTTCAATTGTAACTAGATCAAAACAGACTCTTCTTGTTCAACTACACGGTTCATAATTTCAAACAAGTGTCAAAACAATGCTGAAAACTAGCTTAATCAAACGATACATATAACAAGGTAAGATAAGAAGACTCCCTGAATATTATGACCACACTGTATTTTGTTTATTTGGCGAATGCATGGAAAAGTGTTGCAACATGTTCCACACGAGTAGTATTACCAAAAACTGAGTGCTCTATTCCAAGGGATTTAAACTAAAGAGATCATATGGCATGTTTAGGTTTTCAAAAACCAATCATCATTGAACATCCTCTAGATGTGACCACCCTTTGAAGCCTTCCTCATGTAGGTAGTTTAACACCGGATTATTCTTCTCTCAAGCAGGATGTGCTCTACATAGCACTTTGGTCTTTCTTCTTCGCAATGAAAAATTAAATTTGATTGCAAGGTGCCAACTAACTAGTTGTCAATTGTGGTAAGATTTGGGATCTTGATTGAGCCAATTTGAAGAAGCTATTAAAGCTAGCTTCATGGGAATGTTGATTTTTTATTTGAATTAAATGTATTTGGGCTTGTTGAGTTTTTCACCAAACATAGCTTATGTTTGAGGAATATAAAACTTTCATGGCTAACCATACCTAGACTTTAATTTCCCGACCTCATTATAAGGACATAGTAGGCAATTGGTGGTGTATAAAATTAAGCATTGTCCAAACAGTTCAATGAACCACTATAAGGTATGGTTGGTAGCCAAGTATTACACTCAAGAAGTCACTTGGATTATGATAAAACCTTTAGTCTAGTGGTGAAGCCAACAACCATTCACACTATCTTAGCATTATTTGTCTCTTTGCGGTGGGATTTACGTCAACTTGATGTTAATAATGCCTTTCTTAATGGACTTCTACAAGAAGAAGTATACATGTTTTAGTCTCTTGGGTTTGTCAACCCACATTTTTTACTTCTGTTTGTAAGATGAACCGATTTATCTATGGCCTTAAGAAGGGTTCCAAGGGTGTGGTTCACTTATCTTTGGGATCATTTACTCATGTTGGATTTTTACGAATCTCAAGCTGACTCCTCCATGTTTATTTAGTGAATTGGTGATGGTATTCTCATTCTATTAGCCTTTATGGACATTCTCTTGACTAGTTCTCATCCTACCTTCTTAGGTTTTTAGTTGATAAATTTAGTCTTCAATTTGCCTTAAGAGATATGGGTCAAGCCCATTAGTTCTTAGGTATTGAAATGACATACACTAAGAGTGGCATTCATTTTTGTCAACACAAATATGTAATTAACCTCCTTTTGAAGCAAAGCCAATTTATTCTCCCATGGAAACTTTCACATGCCTTGACCATTACTCTGCCAAAGCTCTATTTGATACTTCATTTTATCAAAGTATTGTTGGGACACTCTAACATGTCACCGTCATCTGACCTTGTTGGGTAGTGTATGCTCTGTTTGCAATTTATTGTTATTATGAATAAAGGTGTAATTATTTCATGTGTAATGTGATATGTTTCTATTAATTTAACCCTTGGACTACATTTTAGGATTATATTTGAGACATCATATTAGGTATGTAATCTTAATGTTCTCAACTAGTGAACAGAATTAGGTGGTATAATCCTGACAAGGTTTTTGCACACTATTTAAGTCAAGGTTAACATTTTAGGATTATATTTGAGACATCATAACAGTGCCTTTTTTGTGTTTTTATCTTTTATTTTTTTTATTCTGGTTCATGGGGTCAATTTAAGGACCGACTACTCTTTAAACCATGGTCTGACCCGAAACAGCCCTATAGGGGCATATCGAGAATGCCACACTATAAAATGCATCGACCGATACGGGCCGATACATAATGATATTTTGAACCTTGGTCTAAGTGATGGAGTAAATTGTTTTATTGGCTAGGGTTGTAACCCAAAGTGTGAGAATGGGTGTTTACCTGAAACACTGACCAATCCAAGTTTCAAATTATTCTTGGACTTTTAGATAGATGGAATGGTTGAATCATTACTTGTAATCCCCGACCTGATAATGGTACTCAATCATATATTTAGTTAAATTTCTTTTGACATGCCAATCAATGAGATCCTTTTGGGATCAATATCTAGGTATGTTGGAGCAATTATGAGAGATGCATGGGCAAGTGATCATTGTGATACGATCAATTACTTTGTCAAACAAAGAGAATATTTGTGAATATACCCTCTTCAATAGATAGGTAATACTATCAATAGTGGATTTCAAAAGTTGTTAAAATCTATTTTGTAGAAGTATATCTATATATTTAAATAGTTTATTTTGAAAAGGTGTTTGCAAAATAGTTCTTTCTCGGGATCCATTGATTAAATGGTGTGACATTAGGCTATGTGTTTAAGGAATAACTCATATGAATCCTAGTGTTAGGTATTAATGACTAAAAGATCATGTAAGAAGTGTCTTATTAGGCCTAAAACCTTGATGGACATATAGTTGGATTTAAACCATGAAGCTCATAAGATGGCCAAGGCCCAAGTAGTTGGTATTAGATACTAACGGACTGAAATGTTTAAGCCCATAACCTATTAGGTGATTCGCTCTTTAATTAGAATGAATTTGGCCCAATGGGTCCAATTGACTTCAAGTGAGTGAGAGGATCCAATAACTGTTTGATCCAATACTCATGTGGGTCTCATGCCATACAACAATGTCTTTTCTCATTTCTTTTGAGAAGTCAGAGACCTATTGGAAGTGGTTTAACCAATGTTGCAAGACTTCTATTTTGATTAGATACATGATGATTCTTAACTAGACAAACTATGACTGAATTAGTGGTATATCTTAGTCCAGCCAATATCCAATTCAATACTCATGTGGGTCTCATGCCATAAAATAATGTCTTTTCTCATTTCTTTTGAGAAGTCAAAGACCTATTGGAAGTGGTTTAACCAATGTTGCAAGACTTCTATTTTGATTAGAAACATGATGATTCTTAACTAGACAAACTATGACTGAATTAGTGGTATATCTTAATCCAACCAATATCCAATTGGATTAGAACATTTCCAGGGATCATTATAGACTTAATATAAGTCTTTAAATACCTATTAAGGGCTAGAAATATAGGCCAAGTTTGGTTCACTACTCTAGGATTCATTTTCTTAATTGTTGCTCATTCTAGGAAAGAATGGGCAAGAATGAATAGCATTAGAGTGTTTGGTTACAAAATTCTTGCCAAACACATTCCTTTTAGAATGAAAAATCAGCCCCATAAAACAAAAATAGTCTGCAACATAAAAAATAATCATGCCCCATCTTGCTCATTTCATTCTTTGAGGAAACTCTACTTATAAAACTATTGTCATAGATGTTTACTTTTGTGAAAGCACTTTTATGAAAACACTTTTATAAAAGTAATTTTGCAAAACCACTTTTTATAATACTACTTTTACATGAAAGAACTTTTATGAAAGCACTTTTATGAAAGTACTTTTACATGAAAACATATTTATGGATGCACTTTTACAAAGGACTTTTATAAAAGCACTTTTATGGAAGTACATTTATGAAATAACTTTTATTAAAGTACTTTTACAAAAGTACTTTTATAAAAACAATTTAAGGAAGTACTTTTATGAAAGCAATTTTATAAAAGTACTTTACTAAATCACTTTTATGAAAGTACTTTTATAAAAGCACTTTTATGAAAGAGGTTTTATGAAAACACTTTTACGAAAGTACTTTTATAAAAGCACTTTGTACTTTTACAAAAACACTTTTATGAAAGAACTTTTATAAAAGTACTTTTATGAAAATACTTTTACGGAAGTACTTTTATGAAAGTATTTTTACAAAACATCTATGTCAATTGGTAAATATTGACTATTGGAGACCTAGGTTGGTGGTTTGTGAATACCAACACAATTTTTTTTAAGAATGAAAATGGGTAACATAGGACACTTGGTAGTCTTAAAAGAATTCTTTTTTAGGAAAAGTATTTGGTTCATAGAAATATTTTCTCATTCTGCCTATTTTTATCCATTCTTTTCCATTTTAGAATTTCATCTTGGGTAAGAATGAGAATTGAACCAAACATGGCCATAGGTTACACATTTACACTGTAGACAATACAATTCAGTCCAAAAGCTCCTATCTTTCACCTAGGATTGAACTTAAAATTGTATTCTCCTTTCTTCCTCCTTTGAACCACCTTCAAGAATGAAAATTTTGGGGATCACATACTATAGAAATCCTCTATTAACATACGTAATTTGGGAAGACAAGTACAGCTGTGTTCTCAAGGGATCTGTGGTTCAATATCAAAGGTTGCTCCATTTTCGACTAGATTGAATTGCTTGAGAGAGGAGATCGGATTCTTCGACATAAACACCACAATTGTTCTTACACTTACGAGACTTTTCTATCAAGTAAAGTTCCAACCTTTCTAATTTTTTGATCTAATTTTATCTAGTTCAAATCCCAAAACCAATCTTGAGGAGAAATATTTCTCCTATGGCTCAGTTTGGAAGGAGTACAATAGAGTGAAAAATCTTATATTTTGCATTATTTTATATATATTTGCAATGTACATATTTATATTCATACTCTTTCCAAACTGAGCTTATGTGATTATTTTCCTTATCTTGGTTCTTGAACCCTAGTTTTGGAAAAGCTTTGAACAAAAAAAAAAAACTCACCCTTATGCATGCTACAACTTTCAATTGATATTAGAGATTTTGGTTTTTGAATCACACTCAAATTAATGAAATAATAATTCGATTATCTTGTTAAAATCGTATAAAATGATTTTTCTCTTTTCTTGATTAGTTCAATTGGAGGTATAATGGTTTACACCCTAGGGGGATGTGATCTGAAATTAGAGATTATATTGTAATTATTAGCATGTGTTTCTGCTGTTCTTCGGCCAAAATTATCAATATGCTTGATTGATTATCTAATTTGTATCATTCAAGGTAGTAATTCAACTTGTTTTGAACTGGTAGTAATTCAAGGTGTGGTTTCTTGTTTTGAACTGGTTTTCCCAAGTTTTTATTTTTATTGTTTAGATTCAATCTGTATTAGCTTTTCCAAAGCATTAGAAAAATAGGTTTTTTATTTATTTTGAAAGTCCTTAAGTTGGATCAAGGAGAAGGATGATGGAGATCATGATTCCATGCACAAGATGGGAATCTTGGTTCGATTGCAAGATTGGATCTTAATTGAATTGTTTAATTGAAAAGGATGAACAAGTCTTTGGCTTCACCACTACGACTTTGTTTATTGGGCTTTTTGATTATGTTTTCTTGCTCTCAATATGTTTGGTTTTAGTTCAAATCACATTATGTTAATTGAATTACCTATTGCTTATTGCAACAAGACAATTTGGGGTCCATTTGGTGCGTCTTTCCGCACAGTCTTTCGACTGTTTACATGCCAAACAAATTGATTTTCAGTCTATTTCCATTTGGCTAGCGAAAGATTTAGCCGCCAAAAGCCAGAGCGTCGAAAAGATGCGAAAAACCCATTTTGGGTTGATTTTAAGAAGCTTCAAATGAAGCTTTTTGCATTTTTCATATTTTATTCTCGTGTGGAAAGACCCGAAAAGATATGCATTTGCTTTGAGTTGCTTAGACCTTCATGCAAAAGCTCAATGTGTCTTTTGATTATCAGAACTTCCTGAAGATCTTCCCAAAAAGATATGCTAAACAAGCCCTTGGTTTGCGATAAAGAGCTTTTCATGAGGAATTAGCAATTTGGGATAAGGAACTTGCCATGACCATCTCACCTGCAATGGTCATGTCATCTTGTTACATTGTGCCACACAAACCTGTGCATTGCATGGTAGCAAGTCTCTACACTCTTCTCTCAATTTTTTGAAGGAATGTAAGAAAGATCATATTTAAAAGTTCAAGACAAGTTTGTAATTTTCCAATGTAGACAAGATTCAAAAGAGAAAAAAACAAAACAAAACAAAAGTTTTTGTGGGAATTTTGGAAACCATTTTCAAAGTGTATGCGTTAAATGTGCTCAACTATGTAATTAATCAATCAAACACCCATGGAATTTAATATCTAGTAAGACTAAAATCGAACAGTAAATATGCCAAATCTCTCTCTCTCTCTCTCTCCCTTTCTTCTTCTTTTGACTTTTGCCCTCTATTATTGTTAGGCTGATCAATGATACTCGAAAATGCTGATCCAATTATATTATATATGAACTTATATACATAATAAATTTAGTATATATATTACATTAATTAATTATATATAAAAGATAAAAAGTGGTTAACTTTTTAATTTTTTTGCATTTTAAGAAAATTAAAGTGAAGCTGGATTAAGTATGTGTTTGGTACCATTTATGTCTATTGAATAAACATTTATACTTTATTTGTTGGTAAAACTGAGAAATGCAATAATTGCAACCATTTATGATAATTGGGCACCACTAAGCGCCATTAGGTGCCACTAGGCGCCACTTCAGCGTAACAGTGAATAAACGCTTGGCCGTTTGTGGAAGTTTCAAAAAATAACTTCTACAAACAGTTGTCATGCACATAAACCAAAGTTCACTTTTACATTTTCAATGTATGCAGAAAAGTAAGAGAGAGAAAATGTTGAGATGGTGCCTATGTGGCACCATCAATAAAAGTTTACTGAATAAATGTAAATGGTACCAAACACCACCTAAATCTGAATCCAATCAAAGTCTATTTGGATGCAAGTTTTCCATAATTGGATTAGAGTCAGATTTCACTAAATCCGATCTGAATCCAATCCGTACAGCTCTAGTTATTATTCATCGTCTTCCTTTAGATGTCAAACCAGATAATAGTAGCTTCTCTCTCTCTCTCTCTCTTCTTCTTCTTCTTTCCACTCTTTTCTTCCTTTATTACCACTACAATAATAGAGCACCACTACCACCAATCAAGCCAAAGCAACCACCCTTTTTCCTCTTCTTCTTAATCTTCTTTCACTCTTTCTTTTTATCTGCCTCTTTATTCCCCACTACTTCTTTTTCTTCATTCTATTTCTTCTCTTCTCTATGTTTCTATAACCTGCAACAACCTTCCAACTGAAGAAATAGACCAATGTCACCGGAATTTCTTCTTCCCCCCTTTACTCCCCTTTCTTCTTCTTCTTCTTCTTCTTCCCCCTTTTCACGTTGCAACACACCCAACTTTTTGTAAACAAAAAGAATATAAAAAAATTTGAGATCTGGTCTCAGTTTATACTCAATTAAATCGAAACAAGCTATATATATACCATGCAAACTTGTATTTGCACCGTAAATATAAACACAACCTAAGGCTCAGTTTGGAGGAAATATTTATGTAAATACCATGCAAATTTCACGTGGTCTACTTGATTTTCAGTGATTCACATTTCGTAAGATGTATTTTGTTGTTTTGCAGAGTGTAACTATTATGAAGATTTCAACAATGTTAAAAATGTCAACTGTGACGTATGGTTTTTATCACTTATTCATATTTTTTTGCGTCATGATACAGTTAATGCAATAAAGATTTTTATGATGCTTTACCATTATATTTAATTATATCAAAAAATGCATATATCAATGTTTTCAAACTGTTGTTGATGCGGACGATTAGACCATTTGAACGATGAACCATCCAATTAAGCAACTGGTTTTGTTTCACCCCTAACATATTTTTTCGTCAGCAATCCATTGACTCGGGTGATTGAATTATTGATTCGAATAACAGTTTTTGATCATTTTCTATTTTTTTATACTTTTAATTTGAAATGGGCCATCCATTCGATTCGGACAATCAAACTTAATGATCCGTGGCCGTCCGGAGCAGGTTTTAAAATACTGGCGTATATTACAACCAAAATAGAAACACCAATCACTTGATACAAATTAACATTGGATCTCAAATTTACCCCAACCAAGTACAAATTAGTACCCTAAAGTCAAAACGCATGCATGATACAACAGTGATCTAGAATTTCTAGTACAAACATAGAGACTCAACAGAAACATTGGCTCTTGGGTGAACTTCCACTACTTCTTGTAACATTGCACAATCAACCGCAGTACACTTGGCAGAAAGATGGCCGCAGCGAGTAGGGCAAGATTGATAGCTCCATCAGGTGTGACAGCAATAACTGAATTGCCATAAGTGAAGGTCATTGAAAATATGGCGATGTACACCTCTGTAGACATTGGAACGCCCCTTACCATGTAAGTAATGATATTGCAAGCAGCTGAAAAACTCAAACTGTTGTTAATGATGAAAAGTTTGTATGCAGCATGGTTGTAACCTAAAGTTTGTATGCAGCATGGTTGTAACCTAAAATGGATTTTCCAGCCTCATGGTTGTATCCTCACTCAAACTAGGTGAGTCTCTTTCCGGCTGAAACCGATAGTACTCTAACCAATTTGATGCCATGTTTTGAGATGGGTTATCCTCCTCGTTGGCCATTGCCTATTTTTGTTACAGAGAGAGAGAGAGAGGTTGGGGGTTAGAATGAGAAGGTCTCTAGATTGATCTTGCTTAAATAGATAAATGGGATTATTGTTGATTGAGGCTGGTGAAGGAGAGTGGATTTTAACTCTTTTGTAAACGAGGAAACCGTCCTATTCATGACGGATGCTAACTGTTTCAGTTTATTAAAAAGCAGAAAAAAAGAAAGAAAGAAACAATTAACTTACTGCCACAAGCATACAACCAGCCAAAGATCTTGTTAATTGAGCCATTATTTGCACTTTTAATTGTTGATTGGCTTAACTTGTTTTGTTAAATACGAATTGTTTATTGACTAGAACTAATCTTGGCTTGAACGAGCTATAAGCTGGATGGATGTCCTACTGCTGCAACATGGTAGTTCTGATTTTTCAACTAATTTGTGCCATTTGACACTTTTAATTGTTGATAGACTTGACGACTTGTTTTGTTAAATACGAATTGTTAATTGATTTGAACGATTTGACTTGTGATTTTTAACTATAATATGACATTTTGCTGACAACTTGACATTATAATAGTGGCATTCGATCCTCTTGAATCTTGGCCCAAGTGCACACACAAGTGAAGCCTAATCCAAAGAATAAATTAGTCATAATTAAGATGGAAACATGCAGGATTAATTTAATTTCTTCTTGGACAGAACCTAATAACCAATTCGATTGCCCTCTCTGTCACGAAAAATGGCACCCATATAAAAATAATAAAAGTTTAATTATTATTAGAGACTAAACCAGTACCTCACAAAGTCAGTCACGATTAGTCAAGATTGACTAACCAAGATTAGTTATGAGTTAGTTATGAATTTATTAGCATTTTCTTTTTCCTTTCTTCCTTCCTTTTGCTATATATAAACCCTTTCTGTATTACTCTTCAAATTAACAAAAAGCATTATCTCTCTACAAATTCCAAGAATTATTATTAGTTATGCATCGTATAACCAAGTTGATTATTCAAATTAAAAACATTGTTTTAATTATTAACCACTTATCCACTTTCCAAATTAAGAATAAGATAAGTGATGATGTAATATTTTATACACGACTTTTAATTTTTATATGCTTAGATACATAATTATCTGTTATTTATTGAACACATATAAATGTAGGATCATTTATTAAAACAGCTCCCATCCACTTGTCAAAAACAAATGCTTTTTAAATGTAGGATCATTTATTGAATACATACATAATTATCTGTTATTTATTGAACACATATAAATGTAGGATTATTACTTGAATTCCCATTAAAAGTAATAAACGCGAACAGGAAATGTTCCCGATATGCGACTGGAATATGTGAGGTCAGTTTGACTAGCACTTGGTATTTGGTTAAAAATCATTGAATTAGTTAATGAACTATTGACCCGAACAGTTTGACCATTGAACCGTTCAATTCGGAGAATAGTTTGCGGCAAAGTTTCTTAGATTTGAGACTGGAAAAATCTTAGATTTGCATAGATCTGTCTCTCTCACACGAGACAGTGAGAGAGATATGTGATGTGTGATAGAGAGAGTGAGATCTAAGATTGTGAAATCTCATATCTACTTTCATCGTTAATTTGCCACCATCGCTACTATTGTTGCCATTGTAGTTCAAAGTCGCTGTCATTGTTGCCGCTGTAAGTTGTCGTTGTCGTTGCCACTGCAACCTGCAAGTCCTCCTCCTCTTCTTCCTCCTCCCCTTCTTCTTCTTCTTCTTCTAAACTCTTTCAACCAATAGTTTTCTGAAATATCTCTCATTCAAACCTTATTATCTCTTATATAGTATGTATCTTACCCTAACATTCCAATCTAATGGGTAAGATGTTCAAATTGTTTGAACCATTTGACCTAAACAATCAAACTGCTGACCTAGAAACCGGTGGCCAGAGTTCCGCTTTTGAGTCAACTTTTAAAACCTTGGTATCTTATATGTCCACCTTGAACAATTTGTCATTGTAAGGGTATTTTGGTCAATTTATTAATAGAAGGGCATTTTGGTTAAATTAAGTCCACGGTTATAATGAACACATTGATATAGTGCAATATATTTTGAAGGGAATTCAAGTAATATATTTTTAATGGATGTTTATGTTAATTGTAAGGGTGTTTTGGTAAAATAAATAGGTATAGTAGCAATTTAGTAAATGTTTTATTCATCAGACCCTATTGGCTCCTATCGTGTTGGTTGCATACTTGCACTCGTATGTTGATTTTGGTCAATTTAACATTATAGTGTATTGGCCGAAATCTATCTTATAATTTCTGTTTTACTAAAAGACCCCTACAATTTGTAACCGGTTTCTTAATCAACCTTTAGTTAGGTGAAGCTGAAAAATGACAATTTTGATCTTAACGTCAGCTTTAACCAATTTAATCGAAAAAATAAAATGATAAATGTCATTTTCACCCCTCGTAAAAACGTGGGCCATCACTCCATTCGATTGTTGTTCTCTATTCAAATAAGGAAACTACAATATTTGCAAATGAAGAATCCAGATGCCATTACTTGTTTTTGCAAAGTTGAAAACCTACTTGATGTAACCGTTTTTGGTCACGTGCTATTTTTTGTGGCTTGGTGACGTGCCTTGGTGATGAGCTACTTGGTGGCGAACTCCCTGCGGGAGAACTACTTGGTGACGAACTGCTTGATGGCGGTCTGGTGGCGAACTGCCTGATGGCGAACTGCCTGGTAGTGCTCCCTGGTGGCGAACTGCCTGGTGGTGAACTACCTGGTGACGATCTACCTGGTAGTGAACTGCTTGGGGGCGAACTGCCTGGTGGCGAATTGCCTGGCGGCGAACTGCCTAGTGGTAATCCCTGGTGGCGAACTGCCCGGTGGCGAGCTGCCTGGTGGCGAACTGCCTGGTGGCGAACTACCTGGTGGCAAACTGCCTGGTGGCATACCTGGTGGCGAACTACCTGGTAGTGCTCCCTGGTGGTGAACTGCCTGATGGCGAACTGCCTGGTGGCGAACTGCCTGGTGGCGAACTGCCTGGTGGCGAGCTGCCTGGTGGCGAACTGCCTGGTGGCGAACTACCTGATGGCGAACTGCCTGGTAGCGCTCCCTGGTGGCGAACTGCCTGGTGGCGAGCTACCTGGTGGCGAACTGCCTGGTGGCGAACTGCCTGGTGGCGAACTCGTCACTTGGCTTGCTCCTAGGCGGTCAGCAACTCAGAGGATGGTGGAGCTCCCTGGTGCAGCGCAACCCGACTGCCCCCCGCGTGAGGTGATTTTCTCTCCTTTGTAGACGGCAGGAGTTGAGGAACCTACGAGAACTGAATTAGAGGACCCGGGGGTATTTTCCCGGCGGGGACTCTCCGATGCCTAAGTTAGCATTCTGATTACAGAGGGCTTGGAGAGAAATGAGAGAGCTAGAGAGCGGGGGTTACCATCCTTTTTT
>NW_010729388.1:84158-106464 GCF_000365185.1 Nelumbo nucifera
AGGTCGCGCCAGGCCAGCCAGACCGGTGCCCGAGGGGGAGACCAACTTGGTAAGTTATTTCCTGGGTGCTTGCCTAGTTGTCACGAGGTGCCACGTGTCGCAATTTCACCGGAGGGCCAAATCTGCCCTCATCACTATTCCTAAGCACAAACGAGGAACCTCATTTCATTTAATAGGAAAACCTCAAAGTAGACGAAGAATGACAACAGGGTGAGGCACCCCTTTACGTCCCCACACCGTGAGACCGGACCTGCTCTTCACACCTGGCGCCTCACATGCACATTCTACCATGCATTGGAAATATCTCCCGTATTTATTAATTATTATTCATAGGAGATGTTTCCAATGCACGGTGGATGTGCATGTGAGGCGCCCATTTGTGAGGAGCAGATCTTGTCTCTCACACCGTAGCCAAAATCCCCAACCCTGTCCCCAATGGTGGGTGGGTTTAGGGCAGAGTACCCTTCTCTCATTGGGGATGGGGAATTCTCAAATTCTCCTCGGAAGAAACTACCTAAAAATACATCAAATTTTAAGAGTTTTTAGAAATAAGATTATGAAAATTCAGGGGTATTTTAGAAATGTGAATATGGCATCCTAAGTTTTTTTTCGGCATTTGAGAGAAATTTAATCATATTTTAAAAATTAATATCAAATCTAAGAATAATTTAATATTTTACCATCAGATTCGGAATGGATTCGAGAAATTATATGCAAGCCCTATTCCCAATTAAGGGCAAAAATATTTCCCCATCGTACATCTCCATTTAAGATCAAGAAAAACTCTTCCCAATTAAAATAGGATGGGGCCTAACTTAACCGGAAAAATTGAAAATCGAATTCAATCATTGTAAGGCCGAACATCCAAAACCGGATTCAGTCAATGTTAACTCCATTCCAACAACTTTTATAGCGCATTGGTAATATCTCCCCATGAAATAAAATATAGAAGTATGGTGATGTTTCCAATGCAAGACTGTAAAGGCTGTTTGAATGGGTCTTGCATTGACTGAAGCCAATCTCCAAACACCCTTTATTGCCTTGCATTGGAAATATCTCCTAGTAATAAAACACAGAAATATGAAGATATTTTCAATGCAAAACTGTAAAGGCTGTTCGAACAGGAGCGGAATCTGCTCCTGCGCCTCACAGATACATCCACCGTGCATTAGAAATATCTCCCTTGAATAACAACATATAAGTAAGAAAGATGTGAAACCCTTGTGTGAGGAACAGATCTGGTCTCTGTTCGAACGGATTTTGTACTGATTGAAGCCCATTTCGAAAATTGCCATCCGTATAGGTTAATGGCACGTGGTTTTAGTCAACTTTGTATTTTTAGTTTTTGGATTACTGTGTATTGTTGTGTTCGACCACTAGATGCTTGGCTAGAAGTCTCTGTTAAGCAACAAAGTAGAGACTAGCCCCTATTAAAGAATATATATTGATCTCTCTTTGCTGGTTCTTGGGTAATCCGCTTGGTTTTGCAATTGAAAATTGAGTTTATTGGGTAATAAGTTTGATTAATTAACTGCAGTACAAACGTGGGTACTTAAACTACAACCAATTTGTTTATACCTATAGTGGTGGTGATACTAATTCCCTTGCTCTGGTTTTGAACGACAGGCAAGATTGTTGGTGTTATTAATGAACATAGTTAGAGCAGCTATGATGTCATATGGCTTATGTCACTAACATGATCGCACTCCATGATTACTTTGTAGGATCCAAGTGTCTAGACCACCCAACTGTTAGTTCCTTAAACGTCGTTTTATTACTTTTCAGCACCTAATATGGGAATACTGTTTGGGTAGTTGGGTTATTCTAATCGCCCGCTTTCTCTATTTTATAGAGATTAGTAAATAATTACGTGTATTTGCATGTAATAGTATCTGTAAGATAAAATTATTTATAATTTATAGATAATTTTTAAACAGTTATAAGTGGACAGTTTTTAAAATGAGAGTAAAAGATATATATATATATATATATATATATATATATATATATATATCCTTCTTATATGTTAGACAAAATGATATAAAACATCCAATGAAAATTCAAAAAAAAAAAGAGTATTTGCTCTTTTATAAATAGTATAAATATAAATTGATGACTAGTCAGCAGTTGGATAGTCCCCACGTTGAAGAAGTCATGCAATTAATGGTC
Source organism: Nelumbo nucifera (assembly GCF_000365185.1). The sequence goes on from NW_010729388.1 coordinate 86,328, forward strand.
TAGACTTGGTAAGCCACAATTTGACCAAGTTATTTACTAAGAGTCATGTAATTTATTTGACAACCATGTAGATTTATTTTTGAATCCAAGTTGATCGAGGATATGCATTTGTGTTGCAAAGTTCAAGCTGAGGATGGCCATAAAAGTTGCACTTATTTTAAGATAACCCTATTAATTGTTTCATTCAATTGAACTTGTATTCTACGTAACTATGTTTAATTTAATTCACCACTTAGGTTTCTTCTGCATTAAGCATGGTGAAGCTTATAATGTTAATCAAATGTACTGAGTTCAAGCATTGTGATTTTATACAAAATAAGCAAATAATTACAAGTGTTAAACATGTTTTAGAGTACTTCATGAATGTCGATCCAAAGTTACAATGCTTTTCACTTGTCTATAAGCCATGTTTAATCTTGCCAAGCTAACATATTCCCTTCATCTTCATCTTGTAGGGAATGGCAACAGCTTCTAGTACAAATGTGAATGATGATGGACATGGCAAAGATGTTGGCGATGTGGGAATGAATAATTGAATATGTAGTTGGATGTAAGCATGGGTGGATTCTACTCGTATATTGCCATTTTGATGAATATATTTAACAAGTGGAAATATTGTATTGGTGGTAATAATTATTTTATAACATTGGTGCATGGTTTTATAATAGAATCACAAGGGCAACATTGAATGAGGACTTTTTTTACAAATGTTTTTTTATTTTCTAATGACAGCTAAAATCTTACCCAACTTTGTGATTCTCAAAAAAAAAACAGGCATTAAATGGACTTATTAACACTTTTTAAAAGGACTTATCTTAAAAGTTCGGGAAAATTCTCGATCAGTACCCTGTACTTTGGTTCAAGTAACAATTTGGTCCCTGAATTTTAAAATGACAATTCAGTATCCGAATTTTTAAAATGTGACAACGCAGTACCCAAATTTTCAAAATGTGACAATCTAATACCTGCCGTTAATCAGCTCATAATCAAGCCGTTAAGTGACATTTGAAAAGTCAAAATTGCCCTTCAAATGCCATCTAATTCTCTTTATCAGCTATCCAAACATTGGCAAGAAAACTGAACAGTCCCAAATCCTAGTCTCTTCTATTCAAAAAAATTGATGACTGTTTAGAAGAATCTAGAATTTGGGGCCATTCATTTTATTGTCAATGTTTGGATGGATGATAAAGAGAATTACATGATATTCTTAGAACATTTTTGACTTTTCAAATGTCACTTAATGAGTACAACTGGATTGTTATATTTTCCCTATAAGTTTAAACAGTACTGATCAGAATTTTCCCTATAAGTTTAAACAGTTAACACCGGAGGCGTTGAATTATCACCCACTTGATTAGGACCATTTCTTTTAGGAAAGGATTTGAGTTTGGCTCTTCTATAAAAGAGGAAATGGTACTATCCACATGGATGACAAGACCACGCCTCTTGTGTAGTTGTGTGTGTATGTGCAGAGAGACCACTATGACAAGTGTTCTTGTTCTTGTCCTGCTAATACTTTCCGGCCTTTCGGTCCTATACATGCCCACATTGGCTGCTGGTAAGTTATCGTTTCTCAGGATCGATCTAATGTTTCTTATCTTGTGTGATTGTCGACTATAGTAACCATTCCTTGCTCGTCCGTGTTTCATTTGTTTTCTATGCTTGTGCGATTATGCAGTATTTCCGAACATAAATTGTGGCTCGTTGGACTCGGATTCTTTCACCGATGAAAACAATATCACATGGGTAGGAGATGCTCGCTATATTAAAAGCGGTGAAAGACAAAATGTTACAACTTCAGATAATACAGCAGCTTTTCCTCCATTCACAACTCGGAGAGTAGTCCCCACCGGACAGAAGAATTGCTACTCCATAGACGTGGGGAAGGGAGAGCATGTTCTTCTCCGTACACATTTTTACTCTGGGAATTCCACGACGGATTTATCATGTAAATCAGCTTTTGATCTTCAGTTCAACGGCAACCACTGGGTGACCGTGGACACTTGCGGAGGAAAGCCATTTGATCACCAAGTGATATACCACACCAAGTTCGATGCCATAAGTGTATGCCTTGCTCAGACAGATCCTCATCGGCCACCGTTTATTTCTGCAATACAAGTCATAAGCTTGGATGATGGCATGTATAGCGGAGTTGATCGGAATCATCCATTGTTCACATTAAGGAGAAGAAACTATGGCGGCGATAAGAACGTAAGGTATGCTAAGCAAAGTCAGAGATATCTTTCAAATTCTTTCATTTACTTTTTGCAAATTGTCTCATGAGACCATGATGATGACAATTTTCACCCTCCGCCCGGTAGTTGGCCTTCTTGACCCATGGGATTATACATGTATCGGGAGTGGAGATTGTCCACAGGGTATCAACCGATCGTTTTGGTTTGGATCTAATCCAATCCAAACCATATTAAATCGGATTTGGACAGTCATTATTAGATTAGGCCAATCTAATATATTTTTATTGGTTTAAATTAGACCTAAACCAAATTTCCAATAATCCCATCATGAGGCCAAACTTTTGTCCAATTTAAAATCAATCAAAATTGAAAACATCATAAAATCACTTTTACTAAAGCATTTTTACAAAAACATTTTTATAAAAGCACTTTATAAAAGTAATTTTATGAAAAGTATTTTTATGAAATCATTTTTATAAAAATACTTTTACAAAAGCATTTTTACAAAATACTTTTATGAAAACACTTTTACTACAGTAGTTTTATAAAAGTACTTTTACAAAAGCACTTTAATCAAAATACTTTTACCAAAGTACTTTTACGAAGGCACTTTTATAAAAGTACTTTTACGAAAGCACTTTTACAAAAGTACATTTACAAAATCATTTTTACGAAAACATTTTTATAAAAATACTTTAATAAAAGTAATTTTATGAAAAGTATTTTTACAAAAGCACTTTTATAAAAATACTTTTATAAAAGCACTTTTACAAAAGTATTTTTATGAAAGCACTTCTATAAAAATACTTTTACACGAAAGCACTTTTATGAAATCACTTACAAAAGCATTTTTACAAAATACTTTTATGAAAACACTTTTACAGAAGTTTTATAAAAGCACTTTTACAAAACCACTTTAATAAAAACACTTTTACCAAAGTACTTTTATGAAGGCACTTATAAAAGTACTTTTACGAAAGCACTTTTACAAAAGTACATTTACAAAAGTAATTTTATGACTTATAAAAATACTTTTATAAAAGCACTTTTACAAAAGTACTTTTACGAAAGCACTTCTATAAAAATACTTTTACACGAAAGCACTTTTATGAAATCACTTACAAAAAAAAATTTACGGAAGAAATTTTATAGAAGTACTTTTATAAAAGCACTTTTACGAAGGCACTTTTACAAAAGTACGTTTATGAAAGCACTTTTATAAAAAACACTTCCACAAAAGTACTTTTATTTACAAAAGCACTTCTACAAAAGTATTTTTATAAAAGTCTATGGAAGTACTTTTTCGAAGCACTTTTAAATAAGTATTTTTACAAAAAGCACTTTTCTGAAGTATTTTCAATAAAGTGCTTTTGTAAAAGCATTTTTATTAAAGTACTTTTATAAAAGTGTTTTTTCAATGCTAAAAGTGTTTTTAGTGTTGTTCATAAGAAGGCCCAACCCAACCAAACCGACCAACCCGGACCGACCCAACCTGAGTCGGTCGGGTTTTCATCAGCACCGGTCAGTTTCGGGTCGTACAAATTCATAAACCGATGGTTCGGGTTGGTTTCGGTTTTCACACACCAAACCGACTTAGTTCCTACTTAACTAAGTTGTCTCTATCCTAATTCCTAATTACAACCTAACCTTTTCAGTTTTCATGGTGAAACTAATCTCTAATCCCAGATGCTTATCATTTATCAATTTGTCTTCTTTTTTCCATCTTTACTTCTAGCGAGAATAAATTCTCAAACTGACAACCCAAACTTGCACCACACAGGCACATGGGCCATGGCCCATGGGGGGCATGGATGAACTTAGAGCTGAAACCGACCCAACCCGACTCAAACCGACGAAGTCGGTTTTGCTTAACACTGGGTCGGTTTCGGTTTCCATCTCAAGTAACCCAACCAGGTCGGGTCGGTTGGAAAAACCTCAATAAACCGACCCAACCCGACCCGTGAACAGCCCTAAGTGTTTTTATATAATTTTTGATATTTCATTCGGTTTGGGTTGGATCCAATCCAATCCATTTACATTTTAATGGATTGGATTGGATTTGGACTGAATTGGGTCCAATCCATTTATAAGTAGACTCACATTAGACTGGATCCGGTTGGACCAAGCCCGTCCAATTGACACCTCTAAATTGGGGAGTGAATTTTTCTTTTGGCTTAATCACAGTTAAAAAAAAGAACTTTTAATTAAAAAATTTAGGGGTTTAGATCTGTGACCAGTAATAAGCCAAACTAGATTTTCTGCCCACTAGTTTCTACCCACATTCTATCCTCCCTGAATTGCCTTAGTAGGAAAAGTGGGTAGAAACTCTAGGTTTAATCACCAATAAGGGTTGGGAATGTGGACTTATTTCAAAGTTGGCATTGGATATGGTATGCCTAATATAGTCCCCGCTCCAAGCCCTGTTGCCATTCCCATCTCAACATTAAAAAAAGGGGTTTTTACTGTTTAGTCCATCCCGACAAATCTTAGCTCCACGGTACAATTGGAAGGGTTTTTAGTTAAGGGTCCCTATAGTTTCATAAATTTATTAAACCCCACCTTATAGTTTGTGTTTTATTAAAGCATCTCCTATAGTTTGCAATCAACTTACTTAATCAACTTTCTATTAGATGAAACTGTAAAATGACAGTTTTACACTAACATCCATTCAAATAAATTTAATCAAAAGACCAAAAACAAAAATACCATTTTTGCCTCTAGTAAAACACGGACAACCATTATTTTTCTCTATTTGGTCAATTTTGTTTTCTATACAAAAAAGTCTTATGGGTGCTTCGGGAATAAACAACCATAGATCCACACCCTTGAACATTTTCCACTTAGTTTACAAGTACTTTTGAAATAAACAACCATGGGTCCATGCCCTTAAACATTTTCTGCTTAAGAGGTCTTCTTTTTTTGGATTTTGAAAAGGAGAAAAGTTGGTCACTGGGATTCTGGTTCCCATTGACCAAGAAGCCCATGTTCTTTTTTCAGATTTATATAGAGACTAGGGAGAGTTTATTTTCCTGGTGACCACTTACCCAGGTAAGTGATACCCATCTCCTAGGTGGGTTAATAACTTTCCCATCTGAGGGAAATTTGCTAATACTTGATGGGAAAGAAATGCCCCTTTTAATATTGAATTTTTATGGCTAAAATGGTCATTGCCTTATTTACCCGGAAAATAAAAAAAAACATGGGTAAATGCACTTACCTAAGTAAGTCTTTCCTGGGAAACACTTACCCAGGTAAGTGCATTTAACCAGATAAATACCTTACCAAAAAATGGATAGGGCCTTAATTTAGGTGATCATATTACTATTTTCAGATGGCAAAACAAATAATTCTTAGCAAAAAGTTGATTAAGTAAATAGGTTGTAAACTATAAGGGGTGTTTTAGTAGAATGCAAACTATAAAGTATGTTTAAATAAATCTGTAAAACTATAAGGGCGTAGGGGATGCTCTAGCACATCACCCAAAAATATGAGAATGGCAAGCAATGCTCATTTTTAACCGAACACTGTTATTTCTTGGATCTATTGTAACCCGGGAACTGTGATCTATGCTAGTAAACCCAGTAAAACATAAGGCGTTTATTTCATTTTACCGCTTCTGTCACAATCCAACAAAGTTGTGGCTTGTAGTAAATAACTTGGAAGCCTTAGAATCTGTTTGGAAGGACCTTCAGCTTTGATTGAACTTGTTGACTGGGCCACCTTGTTGAAGCTACTAAAACTAGCTTTATCAGAGGGTCAATTTATTAAGGCTGTGTTTGGTACATCTTTCCGTGTGGTCTTTTGGCTGTTTATAAACTAGGAAGATCAATTTTCGATTTATTTCCATTTGGCGCGTGGAAGATCTAACCATCAAAAGACAGAACCCTAAAAAAATACAAAAAGTCCATTTTAGTTTGATTTCAAGAAGCTCCAAATGAATCAGATATTAGCTCAATCCAATCCAAACCAATATAAATTTATTACGAATGGACTAGGTCCATCCAACCAAATAAATACTTCAGCCCTTTAAGTCTAGACTGGTCCAATTCAATATGCTTTGTTAATCCGTCTAATCCGTCCAAATCAATTTGGTTTGGATGGAGTCCAATCTGCAACCGATCTATTGACACCCTGACTCAATCCATCTATCTATATTGTCAAATTACAGGTTAAAAGTATAGTGGGTAATTATAATTGGATCTTATCATGCCAGATCCTTGGTCCCAATTATAGTGTAGCCTAAGTAGGGCATTCAATAGTTCAGCCCCACCTAACCTAATAGACCCCAATTGATTGAACCGATTATGCCAGTTCTGGTTTCAGGATTTATACAGTCGGGTCATTTCCGATTCTTGATTATCAGTCCCGGTTATTATCGATTTGTAATCGGTTTTACTTTATCCAAAACCATATATGCAATTCTTTATTAGTCATGGAATTCAGATTAGGTGAACGTTTTAGGCTTTAGCTGATCAACAGGCTGTGGAACTAATGATTAGACTCACGCAATAATAAAATACATGGGGCCACAGTGCCACACTAATGGTTGAATGATTGTGAATCCCATGTATTTTAAAACTAGTGTAAAGTCTTATCATTGGTTATACAGCTTGCTGTCTAGCGTTTAGCTAATCTTTATTTGTTTTTTGTTTTGTTTGTTAGATTTAGCTAATCCTATTTGTGATTTATATAGTTTTAGTTATGGTTTTTGAAGTGTCGTTGATTGGGATGGTTGGACCATTCGGCCTGGAAATCGTTCGGGCAATGGGTTCCGTTTTATCCCAAATTCAGTTTTTGGCTAAAAACCGTTAAATTGATTAATGATCCATTGATTTAGGCAATTGAACCGTCGATTCATTCAATAATTTTTAACCATTTTTTATTTTTTATTTTTTTATTTTTATTATCATAACAAACCATCCATTTGAACCAAACAGTCAAACCATTAACCCAAAAACTGATGACCAGAATGATTCCATTTCTTGATCATTTTTTAAAACCATGGTTTTAATCCAAAAATACGCCAGAGTAAACTTCACACTTTTTCAGGTAAGGAACTGACCAGATTCTGCCCCATTAACAACACCGTTTGCTAGGCACAAACTTCACACTCTGTTGGATCATGTGATATGAACAAACTAAATGCCAACACATGACTTTCAAACATTTTAATAAATTCAAAAAGCCCATGCAATTGCAATTATATATTATTTATTTTGAAAAGCTAGCCATAATGCAAAAAGAAAAAAAGAAAAAAAAAAAACCTAATTCTCTCCTCATTTTGGTTAATATCGACTTTTTACTCTTGATCACCCATATGAGTAAGTTTTTTTTTTTTTCTTTTTTCTTTTAAGCCGTTTTTTTTTTTTTTTGAAAAGTTTAAGCCGTTGAATAAGATCTTTTGCTTTGATTATAGTATGATTAGGTGTATATGGTACATGAGGATGAAACCCAAACCGCATAGAAGCATATTTTGTCAATTAGTGGCAAGAGTATTTAGTGTTAAAATTTTCACAAAAATATCTTCTAAGGGAAGAAGATGTTTGGGCTTATTTTGAAAAAGCAAAAATATTTCAGGCCATTTTATTTTATTGATATGGAATCATAAAAGAGGTGAATAATCAGGGCGATTTTTATCAAAATTTAAAATTTACGAGGTGCTTTAATTGGTCAAAGTAAAAGCTCTTCCGGTGTCTCCACAACTTTGACCAATGAAAACTCTTCCTGAAAACCTGATTGTTACGACGTCACAAGTCTAATTTTAGAAAATAACAAAGGGTTCTGAGTTTCTTTCATCTTCATTCAAAGCTGTTGATTTCAACCTATTAAATTTTTGAATAGGCACCCAGATGATAAATAGGATCGCGTTTGGACGGCAGTTACAGAAAGAAATGGTCTAGTTGATATTACGAGCGACCACGAAGTTACAGTTGCAAACCTCTCAAATAGACCTCCGGAATCTGTGTTACAGACAGCAATTAAAAGTTCGAATTTGTCTGGTGGTATTAAGTCAGTGCTTCCAAAAACAGTATACAATGACCATGACGATATCATCAACTACTACGCCGTATTTTACTTGTCAGAATTAGAGCATCTCAATTCGTCGGATAAGCGAAGTTTCAACATTGTGTTCAATGGGACAAGAATCTCTAAATTAATAACCCCACCTTACGGAACTAACTGCAGTGGACTTTGACCACTCTATTAAAAATTCATCTCGTGACGAAATCCAAACAGACCACGATCTACCTTTTCAAGACAGAAAAATGTCTTTCCGTCTGTCCGCTCAGCTGGCTCTCTCCCGCCAACTGTCAATGCAATGGAGCTCTTTCAAATTGGCCACGCGCTAGCAGATGGAATAAACGGTAAACCTGCTGAGCCTGACTTTATTCAACTATCTATATCTATATCTATACTATTTTAAAAATTATAAATAGTCCTTGAAAATTTTTTAAATTTTACTTGAACTATTTGTATTAATGCATGACAAATTTGATATTTTGTTGATTCTTTTAAATGAATTATAATTAAAATTTTATAGAGCGTGTGAATATATTTATCTCTCTTTTAATTAATAATGAATTATAACTGAAATCTCATGAAGTGTTTAGCTAGGTGTATCTCTCACTCTCTCTTAATTAATATTGAATAAAATCATTGTTATTTGGTCATTTTTAAAAGTAGGTTTAGTTGTCACTATTTAATGATTTTAATATGTGGATTTTGAGTATGGTTCCACAATTTTGATTATGGTTTTTGGATTAGATTTTCCATTGGTTTATAAGTAGTTTCTGCTCAATCTCAAGATGTTTGAGAGAGTTTCATCCAAAACATCTATTTCAAATATTTAATTTTTTTCTAAAAAAAAATTCAGATAGGGTTTAAAAATTGACTTCTAAGATTATGAGAATCTCAATATCAACAAACAAAGAAAAATATATGGGTGCCTCAATTACTCAAGGCATAATTGATAAGAAGGCTTTGAAAATGATTTTTAAAGATGAAAGAGTGGTCCTTATCAAATAATTTTTGAATGTGGTTCTTCTATTTACAAGGTGACAACTAGTCGGTCAGTAAGGTCTCTTGGATCAAATCCCACCTGAACTTAGGTTGGGGGTTATAGGTTTGGGGAATGGGCCACCCTCGATGTATAATTCCATGGAGCAAAAAAGAAAAAGAAAAATAAATAAAATGTAATTCTTATATTTCAAATGATGTTCAAATGAACATGCCCCAAAAAATATTGATAAAATTCAAAGTCAATTCTTTTAAGGGCTAAGAGAAGGCAAATGAGCAATTGTAAGACAAGTTAGAACAGGTTTTACAAATTAATGACTTTTATTTTTGGGAAAATCACTAAAAAGCCCCAAAGTTTTTTAAAAAACTATAAGAAGTATTTTTTTCATTTGTGCTAATACTTTTGTATTTGAATTTTAGGGAAAATCAAGTATGTTTTAATTATTTAAAATGATATCAAAATAAAGCAAATTGAGTCCTCCATTGTTAATTTCTTGTTGAATTATATAAGAGGATAAAAATGAAATTATTTTATGCTTCTTAAATAACCACACATATCTTTTTTTTTTCTGATAAGGCACAATGTGTCTAAATAGACATCTATAAATTACAAAACTTAATGAGTTGTAATTGAAATTGTATGGAGTATTTAGCTGGACAAATTTAATTACTCTAGACACTTTGAACTACATGTTGATTTGTAGATGTATTACAAATTACTTAGAATCTACAAGAAGTGGCAATAGATCTTTAAGGTTTTCGGACTTTTTCTTGACTTAAAATACCCCCCTCTCTCTCTATTATGAAGATATAAATTGTAAATTGAATTCTATTATTCATTTCATTCTATTCTCTCTCATTAAGTCTCATATTTAAGGTTAACTTCCACTCTCTCTCTCATAAAATCATATGTTTAATTAGGGGTGGCAAATGGGTGGGTTGGCATTAGGGCTATTCATAAGAAGGCCCAACCCGACCAATCCGGACCGACCCAACCCGAGTCGGTCGGGTTTTCATCAGCATGAGTCGGTTTTGGATTGTGCAAATTCCTAAACCGATGATTCGGGTCGGTTTTGTTTTTCTTGTGTGAAAATCGAAACCGACCCGAACCGAACCAACTTAGTTCCTAGTTCAAACATGAAGTTCCAAAGCCCATTAGACCACCTAGCTTTTGAATGGTTGCAAGAAACTTTGGATTAGTGAATAGTGATTAATGACCAACTTTTGTGATTAACTTTTCATTTAAATTTTATCATAGGAGATGGCTGAAATGATGTTCAATTTATGACTGCTTTTAAAATTAGCAAGATTTTATCACAGGGATGAACTTAGAACCGAAACCGACCCAGGTCGGTTTTATCATAGGGATAAATTAGCAAGAATTTATGACCAGGTCGGTTTTGCTTAACACTGGGTCGGTTTTGGTTTCTATGTCAGGTAACCCGACCAGGTTGGGTCGGTTGGAAAAATCGCAGTAAACCGATCCAACCCGACCCGTGAACAACCCTAGTTGGCATGGGTTGGGTTGGGTATGGGTTGAATACCAATTCACCCATATTGACCCACCAACCCACCATGACCCATCATCAATCCTTGTTAAAGAATTATAAACCATCCAAACCAATCCATATTGATCCTTAACCACCCTCACCTATACTAACCCACCTACCCCCACCTATAAATACAAAAATGGGTTGGGATGGCCTATATACCTGAAATAATAACTTTTGAGAGAATAATCTCTCTCAAGACTGTCACATGACAAAAACGAGTCTAGTTAACCTATATGCTCAAAAATGCAAAAAATGTAGATAAATGCAGAAAATAGTAGAAAATTGCAGAAATGCAAAAAAAAATAACAACTAATTATAGAAAATTCAGAAAAATACAAAATACCAAAAATTATAAAAAGCCCAAAAAATATAGAAAATTCGGAACTTTTGTAGAAAAAATCAGAAAATATGCAAAAAATTACTAGAAAGTTGCAAAATATGCATGAAAAGCACTAGAAAAAAGGAAAAAAAAACCAAAAAATTGTAGAAAATTCAAAAAAAATCAGATAATGTATAAAAATACCAAAAAATTTGCAAAAAATGCAAAAAACAATTATAGAAAATGCTAAAAATAGAAAAAAAATGAAGAAAAAATGCATAACTGTTATAAATGTACTTCCTTAAAAGTGCTTTCATAAAAGTGCTTTCACAAAAGTGGTTTCATGTAAAAGTACTTTTTATAAAAGTGCTTTCATGTAAAAGTACTTTTGTAAAAGTTCTTTCAGAAAAGTCTTTTTCATAAAATTACTTTATAATATTGCTTTTGTAGAAGTGCTTTCGTGTACAATTGCATATGAACACAAAAGTTAATAAAATCTATTTTATTTCACTTTAAATTTTAAAATGAAATGTGGCATGGTGGTTTGGAATTGTAATGAAATGTAGAAGCGTTAGGAGATCTGAGTTCAAGTTATTTCAATTGCTATTATTTTTAGATTTAGAAAGTATAGAGAGTTGACTTTGACCCAACCCATCCTGACCTGCACGACCCAACCCGTCCTGACCCTAATGGATACCATTGACCCAGCCCACCATCACCCTTTTCCATTGACCCTAATGGGTTATTCGACTCATATTGACCCACCAATTGATTGGGTGGGTATGGGTAGGTTGGGTGGGTCAAATGGGATGGGGTCAATATTGCCAGCTCTACGTTGAATATATTTTTTTGTTTTAGGTCATAAAATTTCATTAATTAAATTTACGAATAATGATTTTAATAGTATAAAAACTTATGTATTCAAAATCAACTTGGAAAAAAAAATCAATTTTTAGGTACGATAAATAAGAAGAACTTTTATGAATAATAGAAATGAAATATAAAATTTAGAACTTCCTTAGCAATGAAACCACTATCATGCTTGTTAAATGATGGAAATGGAATTCAAAAACTATGAAAAAAAGAAAATTAATGTCTATTCCATCACCCTACTAAACAAATCAAATGATTCGATGGTTTGATTAGCTAGGTCACCATATGGTGTTGGTCAAGTCAATGTTTTTTTACAAATAAGCAATTTGGTAGAAAATGAATCTAAAATCCTGGTCGAGTAACTATTCAATTAGTTTGGTTGGTCTCTAGCAAAGTAATGGTTCAAAGAACAATAAATTGAAAATATAAATATAATAAAGTAAAAAGATTTGATACAAGTCTTTAAGCCGAAGGACAATAAATCACCAATATATATATGTGTTGTTGTTATTGTTGTTGTTGTTATCATTTGAAATTATCACATGCAAAATATGTACATATTTACTAGTAATAAATAATAAACATATACTAGTAGAAGTATATACATCAAGAGTAATAAATTCTCTTAATAAATACCGTAAGCATTCTCACTATCTAGTGGATTATAAGAGAATATAAAAAATTTCACCAAATGAATGATAGAGCATCAGAACATATATGTAGAATGATGCTCACAAGCCTAACGTATTGTTGTATTCTTGTGTAGAAAGATCTTATCTTTTTCCTACTACAAGAGAAAAATTCTTGTTTCTTGTCTTTTTCTCTTAGTACAAGAGAAAAATTCTTATTTCTTGTATTCTTCTCTTACCAAGAAGGAGTAACTAACGTGTACAAAAATTCTTGTCTTTTTCCTACTATAAGAAAAAAAATCTTGTTTTTTGTGTTCTCTTTTCACTCAAGAGGAGTACCTAACGTGTGGATGCCAAAAAGTCTCTGATCTCTTACTTTCCAACACGAGGTTTGTAGAGGAAACCTCGAATGAGATAGCTGCTCTATAAATATTCTTAATTTCGTCTAACTTACTTTGTTTATGATTAACAAAAAAAAATGAGAATTTAGGGGTGAGTATTCGGTTTATTCAGTTAAAAAAATTAAATCAAATAAATTAAAATTTTTGGAATCGAATTAAGAGAAAAAAACTAATCGAAACTAAAATTTTTGGTTAAAACTGAATTTTAATAATATATAAAGTATATTATATATTTTATAACATATAATATATATAATGAAAACAAATTTCATTATATTATATATTAATATATTATAGATTATATGTTACATATTATATATTATATATCAAAACTTGATTAATTTGATTAACTGAATTTCTAAATCTAAAAACTGAAACTGAAACCAAATTATCAAAAACCAATTTAACCAAAACCCAAAAAAATTAAACCGAAAAAATCGAAACTGTAACACTAGAAATGAGATAGTGGAAAATGAACCCCACTATCCACTAACACTAGAAATGAGACAAAGGAGATTGCTTTTTATTCTATCTCTTTCTCACAATTGAAAGAATACCTGAGAGTCACCACATTTTTTTGGTAAAAGAGACCGCAATTTCGTTTTGCCTATTTGAATTTCAAATAAACCATTCATGTGCTGAGTTAGGAAACTCAACATATGAGTGGATCCACCTCCTTAGGTAGAAATGATAATTGGACCTGTCCCCCATGAGCTCCACCACGCCCTGTCCCGGTCCAGGCAGGTTTTTTGACCACTGATTAGGGTTCGGGGCAGGTCTGGAGAAACCTATGTATGGCCTTTAGTCCCCATGCTTTTAACCAAAATGTTTAAGTTTTGTTTATATTATATTATATGCATAGTTTAATAGTTATAATATAATTTTTGTATAATTTTTTGAATTGCCAAGAGTCAAACCGTGGACATATTGGAAATTCTCTCTTGATTCTTGAATCCCTTCTGATGTAGTGCGATCCGATTGTTCTCTACTAGAGATGATTTGGCTTCTAGTAGACTGTGGACTAGATCTACAAGAGATGGTGAATCAGAGAACCTGGGGAAGCTAACCCGGCGAGGTCACTCCGATGCTTAAGTTAGTACTTGGTTGCGAGCTGATAATAGCTTACAATATAAAAGAGCTAGAGAGCAAAAAAATCACGCGTACCTTGGGCCTCTAGGGGTAGAGCCTTTATATAATGAAGTCATCGCGGGTTTCGCGGAGTAGTTCCGAGATCCTTGCCACGATGGGATCTGTTTCCGCGTTAATTGAGGATAATGCTATCAACTGATAAGGTTGATTACTTCTGCCCGAATCGGGCGGGGGATAATGCTAGCTGTTACGAGGCGTGATCCCGTGGAGTTCGAGAGTCATTGGAGTGATTTTCGGGATTCTCATGAAGGCAGATCGGGATTCTCATGAAGGCAGATCGGTATTCTCGAACTAGATTAAGTACTGGGTGACGGTATCGAGTTGTGCTTGTTGCAATCTGGTGCCGAGGTGGTCTTAGTTCGGGGTGATCATGTCTCGAAGTAACTTTAGTTCGGGATAATAGGGTACCCGAGGTAGCTCTATAGCGAACTGGCCACGCTGAGTTATCGCTTATATCAGGTCGTGTCCACGTGTCCCTCTGTTATGAGGTCGGGCCAAATCACCCTTCATCACCTTCTATTTTTTAAAGTTTTTTATAATTAATTAATTGGAAGAATTAATTCAAGAGTAATTTTGTTAGTTTTTCTATTTTTTATTGTCAATTTGTCATTTTGTGCAAATTGAAATTTAGTCGATGGGAGTTGGAACACCAAAAGGTAAAAACCTTTACAATTGATGTACAAGTGTACAACTTTAAAATTTTTTGGGCTTTTTAGTTTTATTTATGATTGTTTTCTTTTTCATTATTTTTTCTTCATACAATTACCCAAAGGTGAATGAATGGGAAGGGTGGGGTAGGCAGGGTTTTCAGTGATGGGTCCCATGTATTGGAAAAAATCTCAAATGGGACCCATGGACAAATGCATGTCATGCCTTGTCCAGTGTGCACATGCACCTCCTGTTCACTACCCAACCCACCCACCTGGTGAGTTATGTGTCTGCCCCTGCCTTGCAGCCTAGTGCCCACGCCCTCACACTTTGCTGGGGTGATCATTTTAGCAAGTTCGAAAATTTTGGGCTTCTTTCACAAGTTTTTTTGAAAAGATGTATTAAACTTATGACATAAGATGTATTAAACTTGTGACAGTTAAAAGATGTATTAAACTTATGACATAAGATTTTAGCAGCCTAAAAATCGTTTGGCAGATGTATCCTTTTCCGTTTGTATTTTTGTGTCTTTTCATGCAAACATAAAACGTAAAAGACAGGAAAATTTCTATTTGGAACTATCCGAAATCATTTTAAAATGGGTTTTTCTTGTTTTTTCGACATTCCATCTTTTGGTGGTTAGATCTGTATGTCAAACGAAAATAGATAAATTTCGGTCTATTTAACTTGTAAAACAATCGAAAAATTGCACGGAAAGATGCATCAAACGCCACCTTTGTCTTTAGACCCAACCCTGACCTAGTCTTGCATATTGCAAATTTTATGACTGAGCCTATGCTTAAAACTTTAAGCTCGACCAAGCCCAACCTATATATATTTAAATTAGTCAAGGATCCATGCGATGTATGGACCTTGTTAAGCAAATTTTAAACAAAAGGTTATAAGTTAAAAAAGTTTAAATAGAATTTGTTATTTTATTATTAATTTTTGTTAACTATTTAGTTTTAATTATTAACTAATAAAATTTAATTTTAATAACTAAATAAATTATAATTAAGTTATTAAGGCAATAAATTAAAAAGGTTTTCAAACTAAAATTATAATATTAGTAATGTAAGTTGTATATATTTAGCTACTAATTAATAAATAATAGTAATATTTAAGTTAAATTTTAATTTAAGTTACAAATGAAACTCATAGGACTCCTTTACGTCAATAATATCGAGAACTTTATTTAGTTTCCTAACAATTTTATAAGGCGAAATATCATTATTAGCATTTATTTTTCATTTCTCTCCTGCGAAATAAAATACCAAGCCACCCAAGAGCCAACTTAAAAATTCAGTCAGATGGGGATCAATTAAAGACCCAAAAATAACACAAATCGAAAAACTGAGTCAACAAGGAAAACTGCATGATCTTCTAAACATAGTAGACCACACACCAGAAAACCAAATAGCTCTAGCTCTAGCTAAAGGGCAAGATATAAACAGATGAAAAAGATATTTAGAATCATTTGGCAAATCGAACAACTAATGTCTTGAGACACTCCCCGGGAGAATAGATCACACTTTGTTATAATATAGCTTATTCTCCATATGAAAATTTTAAATCAAAGAGGAAGTTTTTAATCTCCATATTTTCTTTAATCTCTGACTCAAAACCAAATTTTTTACCAAAACCCTTGCAGAAAAAACCAAGAAAACATATTCAAATAGCACCCAAATTGAAAATAAAAGTAGAGATAAAGAGAAACAAGTGCAGAAAATATATACAGATTTACGTGATTCGGCTTATAGTCTACGTCCATAGCCGAATGAGGAACAAAAATCCACTATTTTATAGGCAATGGAGAGGAAATACAGAATTATGCACTCACAGAAAAACTCTAAATCCCAAATACATCCAATGTCTCACTCTTCTCTCACAAGACTACGACTATGTGTACAAGAGAAAACCCCTGAAATACATGACTCTTTGTATTCGGTTCAGACCTATAAGATGAATATAGATCAGGTCATTACCCTACACTTCCACTACAAATCACTGTAAAATTTTGCCTTCGGGTTTTTCTCAAATTAATTCGGAGCAAATCGTGAAGCGGGTCGCCATAGAGAATTCAAGACACAAACATAACACCTTCCTTCTTCGGTTTGATAGAACTTAGCAAGGTTCAACGTATCGACACATCTCTCTATATTGGTGATACTTAAAACCATGCATTTTTAAGTAATGTTTGGAATCAATGATGATTCCTCACACCTGATTTTGTGAAATCAGTGATTACTGAAATCAATGATTTTTCAAAAATCACTCTTTTTTTGTTATTTGGTGTCATTTCCTCCATATCAGCTGATTTTTTAGCAATCACTTCTGAGATTGTTTGGTATTGATTTTCAAGAGTGATTATATTTCTCATTGAAGCACTATAACACCTTCTCGCCCCTGCCACATAGGATGTGCCACCTCACCCAATAAAAATGGAAATCGTTTGAAAATCAAGGAATCACCGAACGTGGTGATCCCTCACCCAAACCAATTTTAGGACTCAATTTTTTGCTGATTTCCCAGAAATTGGCATAATTGGCCAACCAAACAAGGGAAAACTCACCAATTCTTCAATTTCTGATGTCAATCCTATGTGATACTGGTTTCTAGAAAATCATCATCACTGCCAAACATCACCTTTTATTTTTTTAGTTTTTTTTTCAAAAGTTATATATATATTATGTATTTTTTATTTAAAAAAGAGTTCTCAAAATCAATTGTAAACAGGTGTTTTGAAACCCAAAAAGGCATATCATATCAATATTTTAAACCTTACTTCTTTGTCAAAAATATTTTCCATTCACAGATAAAGTCCAAATAATTCTCTCCTCACATCTGCTGAAAATACGAGTGCCCAGAATTTTCTCAATCTCACCCTGTTGAAATAGGCCAGCAATCAACTGTAAATCTCTCACCCTAAGATCCTTCACATCAAAAAAGGAGGGCCCTTAGGGTTACAAAAACCCTGTTTGACTTGATCCAAGGCTATCCCAAACACTCAAATTTTGACTGGCCATGACTATGTAAGCCTATTGACTGGGCTAGATCTCATAGGTCTGATGTTAGATTTTTCCATAGGGGAAGCAATTGTGGGAACTCTTCTAGACACTCGAAATTTGGGAGGTGTTTACTTTCCAGCAGCCTGACCCAAAGGTTATTGGAAATCTATATGCTAATTAACAAGTTAGAGTTTTACTCGTTAACCCATTTTTTTTGTTAACCCTAGGCCTCCAGCTGCTCTAGAAAGGCAGATACCCTTCCAAGTAGACCTGTTCATGGGCCGGCCCGGCCACCGGACGGGCTTGAACATGTATATAGGCCCGTGGGCTTAAACTTGGGCCAAAAAGCCCGGCCCGCAATAAATTTGAGCCGGGCTCGGGTTTTGTCAAAATAGCCCGGCCTGGCCTGACCTAAAATTAGACCTAAAATGGGTTATGTGATTATGTCCATTTGAATAAATTTTTTGATTTAAGAATGTAAAACTATGTTTTAAAACGTAAAAGAAAGGAAAAAAAAAACATCTTGTAGGTCCATTGTTCATTTAAATAGGAAAATTAAAAACCATTTGAATTTTTAATTCTAATTTGAATAGAGAAAATTGTAATTTTTTTATTTGATTAGGCTTCGGGCTTGGGCCCAAATTATAGGCCCGTTGGTTGGGCCAGGCTCGGGCCTAACGTATTTTTATTAATGATGAATAAAAGTCCGGCCCGAGCCCAGCCCGGCCTAGCCCATGAACAGGTCTACTTCCAAGTAATCCACTTCAATTTCCTCCTCTCATTCCATCATTTTAAATCATCAAAATGATGCTTTTGGAATCATCTTAGTGATTTTGAGTGAGGGCTTTCATATGCAATAGCTTCTGGCTTTGCAAAGTGGGCAAGCCTGAAAGTTATCTGTGGTGAAAAACCCCAAAACCCCTAATATGCATGTTTGCATTCAGCAAAGAAATGAACTTTCTCGGAAATTTAGTTTTAGTAGCTTCTTCAAAGCCACTCGGTGAAACTAGCTCAATCAATGTTGAAGCCTTTCCAGATAGGACCTAAATCAATGTATCATATTGATATTTGGAAAAGTTGACAGTTTTTAATTTCCCTAACTCTTATAATAAAAATATTATAAAATAAAATCAAAACACTAACACACAAGCACAACAAAATATTTGGACAAATAGGTGTTTTCTTGAAAAAATTATATATTGCGGGAAAAACATAGGTCAGAGTTAGGATTCCCTGGCAACAAAACATATTTTAATACCCTACCAACTTGATTCACGCATGAAACTGGGGTTTATCATCAAAGTGGGATCATGAATGAGATGCACGATATCAGATAATGTTGGAACATATTTTGTTGGCAGGTGACCAGACTCGCATGAGACAGAAAGATCAAATAAAACTCACAAGTCCCCATAGATTTTTACAAATACTGCCTGTTACTTTTATGACACTAATTGATTGGTTACAAAG
Source organism: Nelumbo nucifera (assembly GCF_000365185.1). The sequence goes on from NW_010729388.1 coordinate 105,590, forward strand.
TATCAGAAGTGATATGGAAAAATGAGATAGGCTTCAGTCAGTGCAACATCCATTCAAACACTCACTATGGTCTCTTGCATTAAGAATATTTTCATACTTATATGCTTTATTTCATGGAAATATATTTGTAATGCAAGGTTGCAAGTAACTGTTCAAACAGGGTCTGGATGTAGTAATCACGCTGAGTAAGCACAACGAGTGAGCACGTAATAACTGTGTGACACATGTTCCAATTAATGCACCTTTCGTCCAAACATTTTTGCTCCGTTAGACAGAAATTATTTATTATTTTCACCTCTTGCCAACTTTATCCTTTGAGCTTAAGTCCATGTGATACAAATCATACACATTGTGTCCTTTATTTCTACGGTTTCCCCCATTTCTCCTTTTCCCCTGTAGTTGTAGATGGACTGTCATAAGATTGGGGGTGATTGGATAGAAGCCAACCCAGGAACCATGTAAACAACCATCTCTCACATTTTGTGTTCTCTGAATATAAACATGGATCTTGTATTCTGTGGTTCAGGGTTCAGCGATCAAGGAACCAGAGCATCATATAGATCTAGCTCTCACAGTTTTCAAACACAAAATTCTGACATTCTTAAATTTATGTACCATGTAAACAACCAAATCATTTTCCATTCACTAAGTCTCAATCTTGATATTTTCTTAATAACCAGAAAATCCCAATACTTGATCAGCATATGGTCAGTAGGCCAAACCCTGTCACACTTCTCTATATAGGCATCGGCTACAAACCTGTAGGAAAAGGAAAAAAAACATAAATAACTATATTGGTTTTCCCAGTTGCAGAATTTTCACTTAACAAGCTTAACAAATTCCATCCATATGAAACAAATCAACTTAACAGAAGA
>NW_010729388.1:109061-129187 GCF_000365185.1 Nelumbo nucifera
ATTTCTTAAACTCTTTGATGTATAGTGCTACCAGCAACGAAAAGAGTAGCTCTGAAACTGAAATCGATGATTGGGAATCTTGAAACAGGGGACCGCTCTGAAATCGATGTAATACGTGAAGTGGGTCACTATCGTGAGGATGAAAGGAAAACCATCCGATGGTTTATTTCAGGCGAGAGTACTAGATGAAACAGGTGTGGCTATGAAAATAGTAGTGGCTGCTGGATCTAGATTGACAGTGGTAGATGTTGAGGATGATGTAGAGAGAGATAGAGGGAGAGAAGAGAAGTGAAAGAAGAGAGAGAGGGAAGAGAATGAGAGAAAGAGAAAGAGTTTGGGGAGGTCACTGCTGCTGCAACTCCTCTATTCTCGTCATGAAGATGATGAACTCTTCAGCAGTAATGGTGAGTTTTGGAGAAGGAACAGTAGAAGGGGAGAAGCTCTCGAACGGTGGACCTTTTAAGGGCAATTTTGATATTTTAATCTTTTCCCATTTACTCGGGAAACCAAACATATCCGAGTATGAGAAGGGTATCATTTACCCCGAGAAATAAAATTTACCGTGGGTCTCACTTATTCTTGAAATCCGAACATTGGACCAAACTTTCCCCCTTTTATTTCACAAAAAACGAACGCGCCCTAATTACCTCCCCATATTGAGAGTATCTAATGCTACTATGACTATTCTACCAGATGTATGAAACTGGTGTGTAGAGCAATCTTGGGAGGTTTTCAATGAGTTCCCGGAGAAAACACCTCCCCTGAATGGTTTCTCTGTCTTCCTTTGTTATGCTTGTGTGATCATTATTCATATATGTTATATTGAATTTCTTATTCATCAATGAGCAGATGGAAAGCTGGGATTCTACTACTATAAGGAGCATGAATTCTTCCTCCTCTTCCAAGTGGCAAATTGGCCTTTTCCTTTTTCTACAAATTTTCTTGATCAACCATATAGTAGTTTTATATTGGTAAGCAAATTTGGTGAAGTTTGACTAAATTAACACTTGGAACCACCATCAAACCAATCTAATTTCTTTAGATGGTGATGCAAATCTCTTTATTTGTGTTGCTTTTGTAGCATGTCTAGTACAATATGAAGGTCATATCGCACTTTTTTGCTTCACTCTTTTTGTCCTTTTTATATTGTCTCTTTCTTTGTTCCATAGTTGTCTTTGGGATGCACCAAGTACCTTTAGGCACATTTTCACATGCCAGTAAAACATGGTACAGGTTTTATTTCAGTTATAATGAGAGGAACAAGAGAAAATATAGTGTGTCAAATAACTTTTCATGATACAGATTGGTGTTTTAATTGTAGCATATTAATGTGTGGGTGTACAAGCAGCTCATGAAACCCTACCTGGCCCAAGTTAAAAATGGTTCTCTACAGTATGTCTTTATCTAGAGATTCAAAATTCAAGAAGGGAGTAATGGAGAACTTCCTGAATTCTTTTTTTGTGACCAACCAAGAGTGAACTAATCCTATGACTCCTCTCAGTACAGCCTCCTGAGAAGCAGTTTTGCTCTGAGTTTGCATAAGATTCATGTATTTGGTCCCATATAGTTGGGATAAGGCTTAGAAGATGATGATGATGATGATGATATGCACTAAGTTTGCACTAGCGCACTGGTTCTTGTATTATTTCGTGTATGCTTTTTGTTTATTGTACTGATTCAGATTTGGAAAGATTCATGTAGCCAATGACTCTTCAATGTTTTTCTTTCCTAAATTCTATTGTGGTCATTTATGTTTTTCTTGTATGTTTTACGCACTAAATTAAATAGGTTGTAGGCTGATTTAGGAGTTACTAGAAGTCAATCAATTCATAGGCTACAAACTACAGTCATGGTAGTTCAATTTACAATCTATAGGCCACAGTTACATGCTAATTTAACAGGTCATAGTTAGGGTGGTTCAGTTATATAACTTAACTTACCTCCCTACAGTTAGTTTGGAAGTTGGAACATTTGGAGAGTTTGGCTCTATATCCAGTGCAACTTGATGGCTTTTGGAAAGTTAACAGAGGTTTTCCAATTTGTAACTTGATGGATCCTAAAACATATGAGATAGGACAGGTGGAAGGTTATAGTTTGGAATATCTAAAGAGTTTACCATCAACAGTTCCATGGGGTTAGTCATAGCAAGATATATATGGGGAACCTTTTGCCAGATTAATTCAAGGTTATGTTGGTTGCAAGTTGGAGACTTTTCAGGTTAATTCAGGTTTTCTATTCTTTCATTTGATCATAGTTGGATCTGTTAAGAACATGTATTTTATTATTATTCCTTGGATATAATCAGGTTTTCTTTGAATACCAATTTAATATTTGTGGCAAATCTTAGAGCTGAATTGTAGTAATTCAACATGTCTTGTGTGAGAAAGTAGGTTCGATGTCTAGGGTATAAACACATCCAAACTCTATGAATTGGCTAACCAACATCATTTCCACATGCTTTTTGCTACCAAAGTTAATCCTGAAATGCATTTGTAGCTGTATTGCCCAGAGCTAATTCCATCTATCTTGGATTTTGGGAGGGGTGGGCTGATCCCATCTACCTAGCTGTCAATTGCCCAATAGAGCAATAAGAGCTTAAAAGAAAGGATTTTGGGATGCCATTTGGTTGGGGCTAAGAAGTGCAACTAGTTCCCAAATCTTATATGCACCACTAGTTCTTATTTAAAGAAAACATGCTTTTCATTGTTTTTTCTCATGAAATATGTATGTTGAAGTAGAGGCTTGTTTTTTAGCTTGCAAAAGCATCCCACCTATCTGAACATATGTTCAATACAACATGGTTTTTTGTAAAATGTTTGATTTTGGTTACTTATTTCATTTTGATGTATATAATGAACAATCTAATTTTTATATTCGTTTTCTTTGTTTTTCAGGTTGAACCAATACAAGAATTATAAAAAGACATGGTTGAAGATATTGGAGATCAATATTTTACATTTTTGTTGTTTATTATTTTATATAAAAAGAATTTGGTATTTTTCTATGACCTTAATGTATGAAATTGATTTTTTGATGTACTTTTATCATTAATTAAAATATTCATTTTTGTTATAGTTTTATTTGCAATTTTTGTGTGATGTTAAAACTGAGTAGATTTCTTATATAATTACTACTATACAGGTTGAATAAATAAAGTTGCTAAAAAATAATATATAGTAGTGGTAGATATATTACCTACTATATATTAAATCATAGATCTATAGTGGCGGATATATTTGCCGCTCTATATTAAAACACAAATGTATAAGGGCAGATACATCTGCCACTATAAATTAATATGTAGATTTATAGCGGCGGACATATTTGTCGCTATATTATAAAGGCAGATGTTTGTAGCGGATATATCAGTTGCTACTTATAAAATTACATACTTATAGTGGCAGATATAAGCATTTGTGACAATTGGACAACCATTTAACGATGGATTTTTTGACTTATTGTGGCGTTTGTTCCCTCCTAAAAGCCTTTTTTGTTGTAGTGAATTTATTGTACTTATTGTATTTATTGGATTGTTGTTAGAACTTATTGATTAATATTTATTATAGATTAACTTATTATTTGAGATTATACAATTTATTGACTAATTTAATATATTTTTAGTACTTATTGTATTTTTGTAATTGTATTTTTTTCATTATCAATATATTTTCAATAATCGTGTATTTTTGCTATAAATTTTTAATAATTATTGGAGATTAAATTATTGTTATTTATTAGAGATGTGACTATTAATTTAGTTGAAAATATGAGTGCTCATGAGTTGGTTCAGTTTGGTTGTAGGCTATTTGCCCAACCAAATTGACCTATTCAAGTTGGAGAGTTGGTCAGCTGAAATCTATTGACCATTTGTGAAAATCGACCCACTTAGGTTGTATAGGTTTGGGTCAAATTTTTGGTTTGGTCAGTCGGTTCAAAAGATTTAAACTTAAAAATTAAATTTAAATTTTAAAAATTATAGTGCAATTGTTAAAAAATAAATTTAAAATTATATTTATGATATAAAATATTTTAGAATAAAAAATATGGGAAATTACCCACTTTTCCATATTAAAATTATATTTAAAATATAAAATATTAATATATATCAATGGTCAAGTCATCTGACTTTGGTTGGTTTACAAATGGCCAAAGCGAAACTAATCCAACTTGGTCAAATTGGGAAATTTTTTAACCAAAGTTGACCTAAAATATTAGAAAACTGACCAATTTGGCTCGAGTTGATCAGGTTGGTCGGTTTCATAAATTTGATAAATAAACCTAACTGAAATTAATTATTGTTATTTTTGTATTATAAAAAATTATGAAAAGTAGTATATAAAATATGAATAATTATTAATTATTTACATGGTGTTTGGAAGCGTGGGCATTTTGTGGGACCAATTTTCAAGAAAAAATGCCAATGCTTCCAAGACTCGTTTTTCACAAAAAAGAAACGCTTCTGCCACATAGCCAGTAAGCAACACTGTTGTTTGGTAAAGTGATTTTCATCACCATTTTTCATGTATGTGCTGATAGGTAAGCACCGCATAGGATACACATCAGCCAACTGTTGGGGGAAATGGTCCACAGGTGAGCAACATTATGTTGTTTGTCGTTTCATGCATTGGTGGGGTCCCGATTTTCAAGGCATGCCTGATTTTTTAATAATCGGTTGAATCAAACAATGAGATACATGGGCGTTTTTTGAAACGCCTATGTGGATCTGACGTGGCACCATTTTTTTGAAAAACGGCCATGGTTCCAAACATCCCCTTAAAAAGTTGAAAATATAAAACAATTATATATTCTTATGTGTTTCTTTTAGGGCCATTTATTAGAACACACTTTATAGTTTTACATATTTACTTAACCCTACCTTATAGTTTTCATTTTACTAAAATATCCCATATATTTTATAACTTATTTACTTAATGACCTTTCATTAATGAGTGTTTCTCTTGCCATTAGGCCCATGATTTTTTATTCCAAAAATACCCTTAATACTTTTTTGTATAGAAAACAAAATTGACCAAACATAGCCAATAGAGTGGTTGCCCGTGTCTTATTAGGGGCAAAAATGGTATTTTATTTTCATTTTCTTTTGATTAAATTTATCTAAATGGACATTAGGGTCGACACTATCATTTTCCATTGTCATCTAATGGAACATTAATTGAATCTATTGCAAATTATATATGGTGTTTTAATAAAATACAAACTATAGGCTAGATTTTAGTAAATCCATGAAACAATAGTAAGTGATTTAGTAAATAACCCTTTCCATTATTTAGCTTTTGCTTAACAAATCTCGTGCATCGCACGAGTCCATAGAGAGAGAGAGAAAGAGAGAGAGAGAGAGAAAGAGAGAGAGAGAGAGAGAAAGAGATATTAAAACAAAGTGGTCAAGAAATTTTCTCCTTTTTTTGAATTTTTTATTTTTTTATTCCATGTCGTTTTTTTAAAGAACCAATGAGATGCTCTCATTTCTCAGAAAAAACTATCTAAACTCTTTCTTACCCACATGTTCCCAACAATCTCCTCTCCTAAAATTTATCCTAAACTATCTCCCCCACTTTCTCCAAAATTATCTCCAATTCCTATTTATCTCCTAAACTATCTCAAATTTGCTACATCATTTCCCTCCGAATTATCTCTAATTCCTATTTATCCTCTTTGCCACTTTTTATCTATATCTATCTAAAGAAAGTTTAAATTATAAAAATTCTCTGCAAATTATCTCTAATAAACTTTAAAATAATTATTAAAAACACAAAAAATAATTATACTAGATTTAATAATATTCATAAAATTAATAGTTTTATATTTCTACAAAATTCATCATGAAATTATGTACTAACAATATAAATTATGATTTTCTAGATTATTCAAATTAAATGTTATTCAAATAATAGAAATTTAACATTAATAATAAAATATTATTTCAATATTTGAATAACTAAATATCTTAAATTCAAATAATGAGTATTTTTAAATATTTTATATATTATTTAAATAACTAAATATTTTAAATAATGAAATATTTAACATAACTATATTTCAAATAGTTAAAATAACGTAATTATCAATAAAAAGTTAGAAATATAAAACAATTGTATACTCTAATGTGTTTTATTGTTTAGCTTTTTTTTAACAAATAATTTTTTGTTATTTTCTCCTTTTTTGAATTTTTTATTTTATTAATTTCATGTCATTTTTGAAACAACCAATGAGATGCACTTTCCCAATAACCTAAATCTCTTCTCCTAAAATTTCTCCTAAAACTACCTCCCCCACTATCCCCCACTTTCTCCAAAATTATCTCTAATTCTTATTTATCCTCTCCCCTACTTTTTATCTATATCTATCAAAGAAAGTTTGGATTAAAAAAATTAAGAATAATTTAAATATTATAACAAATTATATAATAATGCCAAAATATTTATTAAAAACACAAAAAATATAATTTTATATTTTTACAAAATATATCATGAAATTATGTACTAACAATTTAGATTATGTATTTTGGATTATCATTTTAAATGTTTTTCAAATATTTAATAATATGCAATAGCTTTAAATAAATAAAATTCAAACAACAAAAAAAATTGTAAATATTATATAGATTATTTAAATATTTATCATAACTAGATTTTAAATAGTTAAAATAACAAAATTATATAATAAATTTAAAAGAATTTCTTCAAAGTATAAAAATAATTATTACATAATATTTAAGTAATTAATAATTTAATATATTACAAAATTAATGATGAAATTATGTAATAATAGTATAACATAACAAATTATGTAATAATAGTATAACATCATTAATGATGAAATTAATGATGACCCAGTAGTTAAGTCTAATGACATAACAAATAACTGGACAGAGTCATTTAATGCGTGGATTAGGGAGGTCAAAGCAATGCCTATTGTTGAGATGTTGGAGGATGATGATGCACAATCCGGTAGGTCTTAGCTGCCGGTAACCTTGCCTCTGACGGAGCTGAAGATGCCTAAAACAAGGAAGAAATAAGAGATTTCCGGGGAGGACCCGGTGGGAATACTCCGAAGCTCAAGTTAATACTCTTGAGAAGGCAAGGGAAAATAAGAGATTTTAAGACCAGAAAGCACAAATATCACATACCTCTTTCTCTGGGGGGAAGAAGGTCTTTTATAACCACCTGATGCACTCACTCCCAAGCTTCTGCCAAGTCAGGTATAACTGCCTCTATGGGGGCCAGACATAACCGCCACTGTCCTCTCTGTCAGGGCCGTCTCTACCACAACTGAGATGGCGGTAGTAGGTGGCCGTTACAATGTGATTGCCATCTGTCAGATCCAGACCAGTCAGGCGTGCCACCTCAGAGTACGGACCTGTCAGGTACAGTTTCACAGTTGCGCGACCTGGAGCCGAGGTGCCGGAGTGGTGTACGAGGTGAAGTCTTGAGTTCGGACGAGAGTATAGCCTACTGTCCCGAGGTGCCGGGATATGGCCCAGATTGACCCGAGGTGGGCTAGTTCGGGCTTTGCCCCTCGCGGGCTTCCTTGTTAGCTTCGGGATTCTTAGGGAGAGCTCGGGTTTCACCTCCCAGGAAGTGTGGATTCCTGTTGGGGAGCTCGAGCCTCTTCTTAGGGAGCTCAGGAGCTCGGGCCTCTTCTTGGAGAGCTCGGGAAGCTCGGGCCTCTTCTTGGGATATGGCCATGCTATGTCACTATGTCGAGCTGGCGTTCTTGCCAGATCACCCAGGTCTCTTCCACGTGTCGCACAGCCAAGGGGTCGGGCCAAATCTACCTCTATCAATTGCCCCCCACTCCCCATGCCCGGGGTCTTGACTCGATGTGGGGAGTTCACAGACTAACGGGTGAATTTGCCTCGTGACGTGCTTCGTCAAGTTCGGAGATCCCCCGGTCTGACCCGCCTATGTTCTTGGCTCAACCAGGGTCATTGCGACTCGACCAGAGTCAACCCAAGTCACGTACAACTCACGCGCGGACGTCAAACGATTTATCAGCTTTCGGACATAAAAAATTCACGCTAAACTGATTTCACCTTGGGGGTCGTGCAACCGGTTTTCCTGAGAGCCGTTGGATGGCTTTGATCTTGACCGTTGATGCGCGGGTACAACGGCTATAAATAGTGGGGGCCATGGTCACTTTTTCCTTTGTCAATACTCAACTATCGTTTCTTGAGCTCGCGTCCAAGGTCCTCAGCTCGCGTCACCTTCCCTAGTTCGGTAGCGTTCCCTTGGTGAGTCCCCTTAGCCTTTTCAATTTCCTTTCCTTTTCTTTTGCAATGTCTAGTTCGAGTAGCTCGGGTAGCTTAGATAACCTTTTAGAAGGGCCTGAGGTAGAGACCTCGGGTCGGGCTGCATCTTTTGACAGCCTTTTGGATGAGCCCGAGGTAGGGCCTTCAGTTCGGGTCACCCCTAGTAGCCTAGAGTCCACTTCTCGTCGGGTTCGGATGCCGGATACGTTCATACCCTCCACTATGACTTCTGAGAGACTTCGGTCCCTTGTTCGTCAGTTCAACCTGCCCCGAGAGTATGCATATAGCTTACCTTTGGGCAACTTCCCTTGTGAGCACGGTCCAGATGAGATCATGATCTTCCGGGAGTACCTCATTGCCAGGCTGCGCCTTCCTCTCCACCCCCTAATCGTTGAGGTCTTGAACCACTTCGTGGTCTCAGTCGGTCAGCTTCACCCGAACTCCATTCGTAACGTCGTTGGGACCATATCTCTGTTGCGAATACGTTATTCCCTTAGACTTAGAAATTTTCTCTGCCCTCCTCATGCTTAAGAAGCAAGCGAGCTTCCTTCCCGAGCACAGACGGGCCTACTACTTGTCTCCCCGCCCGGGATTTAAACTTCTTCACAAGCTTCCGAATAAGGTCTCGGTGTGGAAGCGGGATTACTTCATGGTCCAAACTGCTACGGGGTGGCCATTTCCTACTCATTGGAGGGCGGCTGTCCCTGATCCCGGCGTCATGTTGGATAAAGACATGGCGGAGACCTTTCAGTCTTGGGCCCAAGTCAGGTTCGAGTGCAGAGATTACCTCTCAGAGGCTAAGCTTATTCAGGCCGGTCTGAGTCCGGGTAGGCTTCTTTACTCAGTTTTTTTTTTTTTAACTAACGCTGAGCTCTTTTCGCAGGTATCATGGAGGTAGAGAAGACCTGCGGTATCAACCTTCTTCACAGAATGAAGAGGAGGAAGCGGGTCACAAAGCGAGCTCGTGTGGAGTCTCCTCGGGCCATGGAGTTCGAAGTCCCGAGCCATCCTCCGATCATCAACCTGGATTCTCCCAGGGAACCTGAGGCGGTCGGGCCAACCCCGGAAATGGCAGCGGAGCGCGGTGTTGCGGAGGCTCGGGAAGTTGAAACTACAGAGGCTTCTCGAACACCGACAATGTTTTCCAGCTCGGGGAGCCAAGAGGGGGTTGGCAGTGTGTTGACTCCGAGCTGCACTCTCCGAAAGAGCAAGAAGGCCGTCTACCCAAGCGAGGTCGCGGCATGGTTCGAACTTCCTCCGGGCCACATCAGCGCACGTGCTACGTCTCATGTTATGGTGGTAAGTTGACGTAGTTTTCCCTTTGCGTTTCTTCCTTCATTTGTTTTACTTTCTTGTCAAACTGACTCCTTGCTTGGCAGGCGAACTCCTCCATCCATGCTCTGATCATCCAATCAGAGAGGAATCTGAAGCGGGCACAAACTGCCAAAGAGGCTTTGGGATCAGCTCGGGAGCGGGTCCAGCATCTTGAGGGTGAGACTTCGGCTCAGAGGAGTGAGTTGGAGAGACTCCGGAGGGAGAACGGCGCCCTGAGGCTTGTCGTGAAACACCTCGCGACCTCGAAAGGGGGCTTGGAGCACGAGGTGGAATACCTCAAGGCCGACATCAAGGAGAAGTCTGAGATCTTCTTCCAGGCTCTTGAGGATACCAAGGTGAAGGTCGTTGACAACTACATAGCATCGGAGCGCTTCGATGACCTGATGGTGGGCTCGTATCAGAGGGGCTTCAAACTGAGCCGGTGGATGATAAGGCACGCATACCCCGAACTTGATACTCATGCCATCACCACCTCACGTATTACTCCGAAGATGGCTCTTGCAGCTAATGAAGATCCAGACTTTGAAGACGACGTTGACCCCCCAAGTGTTGCCGAAGTCCCTTCTGAGGGCAAGGGGGATGTAGTTCCGAAGTGATGTGTACCGGGCCTGCGAGCCCGAAGTGATATGTATCGAGCCTGCGAGCTCATTTTTCCTTTTTTGTTTCTTGAATATTGTAAAGTAAACATCAGTAATGAAGTACCTTTTTTACTTAAGTGTTCTGCAATTATTCTCTTTTTGCCGAAGTGACTGTATTGCCGAGCTGCATAGAAYTAGGTCCCCGAAACGAGGAGGTTCCTTGAGGCGGGTTAACATAGTAAGGCTATATGCCCGATCTGTTCTCCGCCTGGGTAAAGGAAACATCAGTTCAGTAGGCCTGACTCGGAGCGAGCTATACACCTCAGGTCTCATACCCGTGCTGCCTGCTCTCTTGGCACTACCACTTGGTTTGCGTTGATGAGGTCCTGAGGTCATCCTCAGCTCGACACTTTAGCCTTTAGGATACTTTCCTAGGTTTTTCCCATGCCAGAGTGGCGACTAGGTCTTGTAGTGTCGAGGTCTTTGTTTCCTTAGCATTCTGGCCCTTAAGCTCTAGGAGTGGCTCACAGTCAGCCCATTCAGTAACTTATAGGTAATATCGCCTTAGGTTGACGATGTTCCAAGCTCGGGGTATTTGCCTACCCTCCAGGGTCTCGAGCTCGTACGCTCCTCCGAGTGCTCTCTTTACTCGGTAGGGTCCTTCCTAGTTCGGCCCGAGTTTGCCAACGCCGGGCTCAGGTACCATGACCTTGCGGAGAACCAAGTCGTTAACGCGGAAGTTTTGCTTCTTGACTCTGGCGTTGTAGTATCGATCTACCCTTTGCTGGTACGCTGCGGTCCTGATGTATGCAAGGTCCCTCACCTAGTCGAGCAGGTCGAGGTTGGTACGTAGCTCGTCGTTATTGGTATTGTCGTTGTACGCTTCCAATTGAGGTGAGGGGATTTCGATTTCGGCTGGGATGACTGCCTCTGTGCCATAGGTGAGGTTGAAGGGAGTTTCTCCGGTGGCGGTTTTCTCTGTAGTTCGGTATGCCCATAGAACGCTAGGCAGCTCATCCGCCCATAACCCTTTAGCTCAGTCTAGCTTGGCCTTTAGTCCACGGAGAATAGCCCTGCTCGTGACTTCTGCCTGACCGTTTGCTTGTGGGTGTGCGACCGACGTGAAGTTCTGCCGGATTCCCATGCCTTGGCACCATTCCTAAAATTTGATGTCTTTGAACTGCTTGCCATTGTCGGAAATCAATATCCGAGGTAGTTTGAAGCGGCATACTATGCTCTTCCAAAAGAAGTTCTAGACGTTTCGAGCTGTGATTGTTACGAGAGGTTCAGCTTCAACCCAATTTGTGAAGTAATCTACCACCACTAATAGGAACTTCCTTCCACCCGTTGCTGGCAGGAATGGCCCGAGTAGATCGATGCCCCATTGTGCAAAGGGCCATGGGCTGGTGAGATACTTGAGGTCGGCGACGGGCTTAGTGGTGAATATTGGCATGCTTCTGGCACTTATCGCATTTTCGGACTAACTCAACGATGTCTGCTTTCATCGTTGGCCAATAGTACCCTTGTCGTAGTGTTTTTTGAGCGAGGGCTCTGCCTCCCAGGTGTCCGCCACATAGGCCTTCATGAATGTCGTGGAGTACAAGCTTGGCTTCGGGAGGCCGCAAGCAATGCAGGTAGGGGACCGTGTAGGATCTTCGGTACAACTGTCCATCTATTATGACGTATTTGGCTACTTGGCAATCTACCCTCCTGGCGGCGTTGCGGTCTGCAGGGAGGGTTCCATGTAGCAGGAAGCTCGCAAGTGGATCGATCCAGCTCGGCTCTGCTTGGGTGACAGAAGCGACCTCCTCTGCCTCCCCAAGAATGCTAGGCCGAGGTAAGTCCCTTATGTACACAGTTCTCATGGTGTTGTCATTGGTGCTGGCTAACTGGGATAGGGCATCGGCCTCAGCGTTCTCTGACCTCGGGATTTGCTTGATGAAATGTGACTAGAAGTTAAGCAGAGCTTCCTTTAGTTTTGCTAAGTAGGCAATCATAGTCGGTTCACGGGCTTCGTACTCGCTTGTAACTTGGTTGACCACGAGCTGGGAATCGCTACAAATAACTATGTGTTTTGATTTTACCTCCTGTGCCAGGGCTAGCCTGACTATCAATGCCTCGTATTCCGCCTCATTGTTGGATGCTGCAAACTCGAAGCGTAGTGTGTACTCCAGTTTTGTGCCACTTGGGTCGGGAAGAACTACATTGGCTCCGCTGCCCTGCTGATTTGAGGAGCCATCTACATGAAGGATCCAGGGCTCTTCATCCCAGTTCGCGCTTGGCCTAACCAGGAGAGATACCGAACAGGGTGCGACCTCACGGTGCTCGGACTCAACCGGCCTGGGAGCACCGAGCTCACCCGAACTGGGGGCCTCGTGCTCAACTGGGCTAGGGATTTCGGAGCTGAATGTGCATTCCGCAACAAAATCCGCCAAGGCTTGGGCTTTAATGGCAATTCGTGGCTTGTACTGGAGGTCGTACTCATTGAGCTCGATGGCCCATTTCGTCAATCGACCAGAGACCTCGGGCCTGAGCAATACTTGCCTCAAGGGTTTGTCGATGAGGACGAGAATGGTATGGGCTTGAAAGTACGGGCAGAGTTTGCGGGCCGCAATGACCAGTGCATAGGCCAGTTTTTCTATTTCCGGATATCTCGTCTCTGCTCCCTACAACACTTTACTAACATAGTAGATAGGTCGTTGGACCCGATCTACTACCCTTATTAGTACCGAACTGACTACTTCGTCACTTGCTGAAAGATATAGTTCTAGGACATCGCCCTCTTTGGGCCGGGTCAAAACCGGAATACTGGCAAGGTATCTTTTTAGCTCGTCAAACGCGAGCTGGCATCCTGGGTTCCACTCGAACCCTTTGCTTTTCATTGCCTTGAAGAAGGGCAGGCAGCGGTTTGCTGATTTGGACATAAAATGACTTAGAGCGGCTATTCTACCGTTCAACCTCTGAATCTCATTTACTTTTCGGGGCAGTCTCATATCTAGGATGGCCTTTATTTTGTCCGGGTTGGCCTCAATACCGCGCCGATTGACGATGTACCCTAGGAACTTACCTGAGGTGACACCGAAGACACACTTGTTTGGGTTTAGTTTCAAGCTAAATTGACACAGAATTTGAAAAACAGAATGCAAATCTTGTATTAATTCATGCGAAAATTGTCTTGACGACCATGTTGTCTACATAACATTCTATCTTTGTGTCAATTAAGGGTTGGAACAACTTATTCACAAGCCTTTGAAAGGTCACCCCAGCATTTTTCAGTCCGAAGAGCATAACCTTGTAGCAGTATAGGCCGAACTCGGTTATAAAGGCGTTTTTTTCCTCGTCGGTCGGGTCCATCCTGATTTGGTTGTAGCCCGAGTAGGCATCCAGGAAGCTTAGCAACTCATGTCCCGAGGTCGCGTCCACTAGGCGGTTGATCTTAGGGAGGGGGAAGCAATCTTTCAGGCAAGCTCGATTCAGGTTGGTGTAGTCAACGCACATGCGCCACTTGCCGTTTGCCTTCTTTACCAGAACGGGATTGTCTACCTAGCTCGGGTAATGAACTTCCCTTATGAATTCTGCTGCGAGGAGCTTCTCGACCTCCTCATCGACCGCCCTCCAGCGTTTTGGTGCTAGGTTGCGTTTCTTTTGTCTAATGGGCCTAACTACAAGGTCAGTATTGAGCTTGTGAGTTATAAGGTTAGGGTTTATGCCGGGCATTTCTACTGCGGACCAAGCGAAAACATCTAAGTTATTGAGTAAGAAGCGTACCAGTTCGGATCGCAAGGGCTCCTCCAGGGAAGCACCGACTTGAAGTGATAAGGCTGGATCCTCTGCTGATACAGGGATGGGAACAGTCTCCTCCGTGGGCGCAACTCGCTCCTCGTTCTGTTCCACGGGTCGCTCCAGCTCGAGGTCGCTGGTCACCTTGGCCTTTCCCTTGAGGGCGGTGACGTAGCACTTGCGGGACTCGAGCTAGTCGCCCCACACTACCCAAATTCCGAAGTCCGTGGGGAACTTCATGGCTAAATAGTAAGTGGACACCACAGCCTTTAAAGCGTGGGTGATCGGCCGACCTACTATTGCATTGTACGGGGAGGGGGTCGCAACCACCAAGAAGTCGTGCTTGAGTCTTACTGTGCTAGGCCATGTGCTGACTTCCACAGGTACTGTGACCTTTTCCAGGGGTCTAACCTCTTCTCCACTGAAGCCGACCAGTGGGGTGTTCGCGGGCTTCAAGTCACTCTCGAAACTGGAGTTTGTTGAAGGCCGCTTTAAAAAGGATGTCTGCCGAACTACCGAAGTCGACGAGTACGCATCGGACTTTGAAGTCATTGATCTTTACCTTTATGACGAGTGCGTCGTTGTGAGGGTAGTGAACCCTGCGCGCATCATCCTCGGTGAAGAATATGGGATCTTCTGTCCTCGGCCTCTTTGGGGGATTTTGTTCTTCTCTGGTGGCTTCACGGGTTGATGCCCGAGCTGCTGCCGAGGTGCATCCGGATACAATCGATCCTCCAACGATCACATGGATCATTCCCCAAACTGGCCTTTCCTCCGGGAGCTGCTTCTGTGACTGTTCTGCTGGCCGGTTGCTGGATTCGGGGGCATCTCTACTATGCTCCCCCTACCGACCTGTCTTATTATTACTATTATTGTTATTATGTTGTACAAAATTTCTTAGGTACCCACGACGTATAAGTTCCTATATCTCATCACGGAGATTCTTACAATGTTCGGTGCTATGACCGTGGTCTCTATGGAAGCTGCAGTACAAATTTGTATTCCTCTCATTCGGGTTCCCTTTCAAACAAGGTGGCCACTTCACGTATGGGACGTCCTTGATCGTCATCAGGATCTCAGCCCGCTTTGCATTCAAGGGTGTGTAGTCCGCCCGATCTACCATGGGAGCTCAGAACAGCTGACTTGGCTTCGCCCCCCGAACTGAGTCTTTCTTCCTCCTGTCATCTTGGTTGAGAGGTTCGCCTTCCCTCTTCCCTTTCTCAAACCCGCCCTCAGTTCTTTGGTTGATCTCCTCCACCATTCTTATGAATCTGTCCGCGAGCTTGAGGAATTCAACTATGGTCATGGGCTGGTTGACCACCATGTGCCATTTGAATTCCTTATGCGTCACACCCCTCTTGGCCACCACGAACTGTACTGCGGGGTCTAGGCGCGGTATTTGTAAGCACGCGTCGTTGAACCCCTTGATATAGTTCCGGATGGACTCCCCTTCCTTCTGGACTATCCCGAGGAGGCTCTCCTCGGTTCGGGGGCACCGCTTGTTGGTGACAAAGTGTGCAGTGAAGACTTGCACAAACTGGGTCCAGCTCCTTATCGACCCAGGGGCCAGTTCCTATACCAAGTGCGGGCCATTCTTCTGAAGGTGGTAGTGAAGGCCACACACATGCAGGACTTGCTGGCCCTCGCCAGGTGCATCTGGGACTAGAAAGCATCAACATGATCATTGGGGTCGAAGGATCCATCATACTTGTCTAGTGGGGGGAGTTTGAAATCTTTGGGCATGGGAAAAACGAGGAGTTCTGATGACAGGGGGGAGGGGACTGAAAGAATAGGAGCAACCTTTACCTCGTCCGAGCTTGCTTCTTCTTTACCTCGGAGCTCGGGCAGGACGCGGGTGGTAGTTCGGCAACTTCGTCGGCGCCTCCGTTGCTGCTTGGAAGGTCCGGTATTGGCGCTGCTTGCTTCGGTGTTGCCGAGCTCAATGGGCCCGGACTGCTGGTGGCAATCTGTGGCCAGGACTCCAAACTGGTTCTCCGCGAGCGGGAGCCCGAACTTAGAGTGCTGAGGTGGTGCTGACTTGATTGGCTGGGAGGTTCCCGATCCGCCGGTGAGCTACGAAGCGGGGGTAGTTAGTCTTTCCCTCCTGCTAGGGGATGAGGCTTGGCTTCTGGAGGTGTTCTGAGCCTGGGAAGTTTCCCCTCGGTGAAGGCGCCCACCCTGAGGAGAGGGCTTGACTTGCTTGACAGCAGGGTGCCGAGGTGGGAGTTGTGGCTAGCTTTGAGGTAGTTGGGGGAACTGCTGTTGGCAGTGGTACTGAGAAATGTGGTGTAGTACTTGTTGCTGATGGAGTTGGTGCTGTTGAAACTGCTGCATTTGGGCTTGCATGGCCCGCATGCATTGCATCAAGTCACCAAGCTGGTTCTGGCTGGTCGCCAGAGGGACAATGGTCGGTTCGGAGAAGGTTGTCTCAATAGAGGGAGGAAGGGGAACATTCACAGGCACCACTGTTCGTGGCGCATTTAGGCTAGGGATTCCGTCCGCCGAGAGGGGGATGGTGAATTGTCCGATGCATACAGTGGTGGGTTGAGGGTGTTCCCCTACAGTATTCAGGTCGGCATTACGTCTATCACTGCCGGAGGAAGCCATGAATGCTAAGTTTTCTTTGGAAGAGAGTTAAGGTTGGGGGAGGCTTTTTGAAGCTTTCCCACAGATGACGCCAAATGATGATGCACGATCCGGTTGGTCTTAGCTACCGGTCACCTTGCCTCTAACGGAGCTGAAGATGCCTGAAACAAGGAAGAAATAAGAGATTTCCGGGGAGGAACCCGGTGGGAATACTCCGAAGCTCAAGTTAATACTCTTGAGAAGGCAAGGGAAAATAAGAGATTTTAAGACCAGAAAGCACAAATATCACATACCTCTTTCTCTGGGGGGAAGAAGGTCTTTTATAACCACCTGGTGCACTCACTCCCAAGCTTCTGCCAGGTTAGGTATAACCGCCTCTGTGGGGGGCAAACATAACTGCCACTGTCCTCTCTGTCAGGGCCGTCTCTGCAACAACTGAGATGGCGGTAGCAGGTGGCCGTTACAGTGTGACGCCATCTGTCAGATCCAGACCAGTAAGGCGTGCCGCCTCAGAGTACGGACCTGTCAGGTACGGTTTCATAGTTGCGCGACCTGGAGCCGAGGTGCCAGAGTGGTGTACGAGGTGAAGTCTTGAGTTCGACCGAGAGTATGGCCTACTGTCCCGAGGTGCCGGGATATGGCCCGGACTGACCCGAGGTGGGCTAGTCCGGGCTTTGCCCCTCGTGGACTTCCTTGTTAGCTTCGGGATTCTTAGGGAGAGCTCGAGTTTCACCTCCCAGGAAGTGTCGGTTCCTTTTGGGGAGCTTGGGCCTCTTCTTGGGGAGCTCGGGAGCTCGGGCCTCTTCTTGGAGAGCTCGGGAAGCTCGGGCCTCTTCTTGGGATATGGCCGTGCTATGTCACTGTACCGAGCTGGCGTTCCTGCCAGGTCACCCCGGTCTCTTCCACGTGTCGCACAGCCAAGGGGTCGGGCCAAATCTACCTCTATCAGAGGACATAAGGCAAAGATGGATGCAGAAGATTTATTATAGACACAAGGCATCCATTGCACCTGGGTTTGATCTGCTGCTGAAGGTGAAAGCAATCATTGACAAGAGAAGAAGGGAATCTAGGTGATGTTTATTGCCCATATACTTACTTATTGTGTAATGCATTATGTTGTGTGTTGTTAGCTTGAGAAGTTCATTGTACATGTACTTACTTATTGTGTATTGCACTAATAGGTTTGTTAGGGTTTTCCAATCAGGACAATATGAGGATCAAACACTAGGAGATGATTTGGTTGAAAATGTCACCAAGATGGATGTAATGGCATGCACATGTAAGGTTTGGGTTATAAGTGGCCAATCTTGTGCTCATGCATTTGCAGTGCTTACTTTTACAAGAGATAGGGTGGAGGACTTATGTGACAAGGCCTTCCACAAGGCAACCTATGCAAAGGTGTACAATCATTTTATTCATGCTCTCCCATGGCAGAAATACTGGCAGCAAGTGCAACACCACCCAGCTAGACCTCCCATAGTGAGGAGGAAGCCAGGTCAATCCCCAACTAGAAGAAGAAGAAAAGAAGAGGATGAAGCAACCCCGTTATACTATGCCCCACTAGAATGTAAGACGGCCAGGTGTTCAATTTGTGGTATAACAGGGCACAATAGAATGAATTATAGAGCCCCTCCTTTGAATATGAACAGAGTGACTCTAGAAGCAAAATTACACAAGCCTCAACACAAATGAACTTATGAAGGGTAATTTTTTTTTGTATATTGTGTACTAAGTAGGGTATTTGAATTATAAGTACAAAGGCCTGTTGCTAGTCATGATCCTACCCAGATTGCAAGAAGGAAAGTCTTGCCACCAAAGAGAAGAGCTATATCTACATAAGTAGTTGTTGACTCATACATGCCCCATCAAACTCCAACAACTTATGAAGTTGGGTCATCATCAGGATCAATAGTTGGTAGTACAAGTGGAAGGTCTGATTGGGGTGGTAAAACAAGGGGGAGGGGGAGGTCTATTAGGGGAGGTAGAGGTGGTAGAGTTGGCATGGGGAACTTGCAACATCCAGACATTGCTTCAATAGGAAGATAGGTGAGGACACTTATTTTAGTTATCATAACAATTTAAGAATTCAGCTGAAGTTTGTATTGACATTCATTCCAATTGGTGTGTGTAGGCAGAGGAACAGATTAGTCAAGATTTGAGATACTCCTAGCTATGAGAAGGCCCATATGATGATATCGGTTATTTCAGACATCTAACTTACAGTTGTGTTATTCTTTGAACTTTAATATATTTGGACAAACCCATGTTATTTTTTGAACTTTGAAATATTTTGACACACTCATGGGTATACTTAAACATGGAATTGGAAAACCAGTTGAATTGGGTGGAGGACAATGGAAGTGGAAGACACATTGAGTTATGGTTGTGTAATTTATGATGATGTCTATTTAAACTTATGCTTAGATGTGATGGCCACAGTGGATGTTGTAACTTCTCTATACTTTTTAATGGTTGTGTTATTATTATATTCAATTTTAATTGTCTTCCTTCTAATATTAATCCTTAAAAGCAATAGAAGGAAAGATTGGTCTTTGTTTGAAAAATCGATTTCAAACAAATCCAATATGTTCATTAGCAAATTTTTTATATCAGTATTCAAGAGACAACCTTTGATCCATTATGTCTCCACAAGGCCTCCAACATATCAGAATTTACAGGTACATAGTGGAGATAAAAACAATATTCAAGAGACAACCTATGGTTCTTTTCACATCTTGCAAATTTTCCAAATTTCTAGCTACCCTAAAGAAATGGTTTAGAATGCTAATTGGACAATAAACATACTGTAACATTGGACTTAACAATATGAAAAAAGGTTCACAACTAGAAAGCCACATCATGCATCTTTTATAAGTAAATCTTTGATACATTTCAATAATTTATCACAAAAATCGGACATCCTATCCAAATTATCCTTCTCAGATTGTACAACTACTACAACTTCGTCCATTGTGTCCCTAGATGACCTTTCATTTATTTTGGAAGGTCTTGAACCATCATTTGCTTTCATGGTTACACTATCCACCAATGTTACCCATGAAAAGAATTTACAGTCACCTACATCCTACAAAAATAATTGAATTTTCATAAGTCATTGAATAAAACAATTATGGATTAACAATTTTTTTTTCTTACTTGAGGCTTTGCGCACACAGAACCGTTTCCCTTTGATGCTAGGCTTTCTCGATGTGAACACTCGGCATAGCTCAATGCCACAATGACACATCCTTGCTTCATCTTTCCATAAGAAAAAGTTGCATCATTTATCGGAGGCAAACTACAACAAATACACGTCGTTATTTATCATAGAACATGTATATAAAAAATTAAAAAATTACCTAACTGCTAACCTACACAGTAGTGGCACCCATAGAGCTGTTGGCCAACGTTCTCAGACTTTCCATGCCTCGCCACGATAGTGATGCACTCTCCACCGCATGGACACACCACATTCATGGTAACGGATCACAATTGGTGTACCTGCAATCATTAGAAGACCAAATTAAACGTCACTTATGGGTGACTGGGCATATGAAGCGGAAGGGGTGGGGGGGCTG
>NW_010729388.1:129432-142884 GCF_000365185.1 Nelumbo nucifera
GTTAGGCGTGCGTGATGCGGGTGGGGGGTTGTGTGTGGTAAGGAGGGTTTCTATGCATTTCGTCGAACAGATGCTAGTCAATGACTGTATCTATTCGAAAACCCACCACCGTTCTCTTCTCTTCTCCCCCACACCATAGTGCCATTTGTCACCGTTGCTATCCTTCCCCACATTGCAGTTTCAAAACCCACTACTGGTTACAAATGGGTCACCAACGGTGGTGCCGACACTACTGACATTGCAAGTTACAATGGCACCGATGCTATATGAAACAACAACACTATCGCTGTTCTGTAAGATGACGTCGGTGACGAGCCCTACTTTAGAAAACATCCAGTGCAGACCGATGGTGCCGACATTGACAAACAACGGTCCAGTGCTAGTGATGAGCAACAGGACACTGGTGAGCCCTACATCGCAGTTCCAGTGCTGGTGACAAGTATGGTCAAAACGGTCTAGTGTTGACAGAGCCAACGAGACCGAACTAAAATTAAAAGGGTATTTTAGGAATTATGAACAACATTATCAATCACATGGTGTCACATGCAAACGGGACCCGATGGTCGACTAATAGTAGGGAGGACTTGGATAATTGTTAGAAAACTTAAGGGTACCGCAAGACAATATCTAAACAGTAAGGGTACCGCTTGTCAAATTCGTGAATAGTAGGGGTACTTTAAGAGATTGACCCAAAAATAAAAAAAAAAATAAAACATAAAAAACAATCAAAACCATTGAACAATTCAAATGGTTTGACCGCCCAGGTCAGCGGTTTGCTGACCAAATCAACATTTTTGGTCAAATTAACGGTTTTGGGGTAAAATAGAACCAGTTACCTAACTGGTTCCCAGTTTTTCCAGCCCAACCATCCAGTCCGGTCCAGTTTTGAAAACCATGTTTATTGTATTTTTGTTATAACTTATTGATTAATATTTATTAGAGATTAAACCATTATTTGAGATTATACTATTTATTAACTAAGTTAATGTATTTTTAATACTTATTGTATTTTTATAATTATTGTATTTTTTATTATCTATATATTTCCAATAATTGTCTATTTTTGCTATAAATTTACAATAACTATTGGAGGTTAAACTATTGTTATTTATCAGAGATGAGACTATTAATTTAGTTGAAATTATGAATGTTTATGAGTTGGTTCGGTTTGGCCGTAGGCTATTTGGCCAACCAAATGACCTAGTGAGGTTGGGGAGTTGGTCAGTTGAAACCGATTGACCTTTTGTAAAAACTAATCCACTCGTGTTGTATTGGTTTGGATCGTTTTTTGGTTTGGTTAGTCGGTTCAAAAGATTTAAACTTAAAAGTTAAACTTAATTTTAAAAATTACACTACAATTGTTAAAAAATTAGTTTAAAATTATATTTATGATATAAAACATTTTAGACTAAGAAATATGGGAAATTTCCAACTTTTCCATATTAAGAATTATATTTAAAATATAAAATTAATATATATCCATGGTTAGGTCATTCGATTTTGGTCGGTTTACAAATGGCCAAAGTGAAACTGATCCAACTTGGTTCAATTGGGAAATTTTTTAACCAAGGCTAACCTAAAATACTAGAAAACTGACCATCAATTTCATTAGTTTGGTGAATAAACCTAACTGAACTTAATTATTGTTATTTTTATATTATAAAAAAATTATTAAAAGTAGTATAGAAAATATGAATAATTATTAATTATTTAAAAAGTTGAAAAATATAAAATAATTGTATACTCTTATGTGTTTCTATTAGGGTCATTTACTACAACACACTTTATAGTTTTACATATTTACTTGAACCTACCTTATATTTTTCATTTTAGTAAAATATCCCATATATTTTACAACTTATTTACTTAATCAACCTTTCATTAAGGAGTTTTGCCATTAGGCCCATGATTTTTTATTCCAAAAATACCTTTAACGCTTTTTTGTACAGAAAACAAAATTGACCATATATAGCCAATAGAGTAGTTAGCCATGTCTTATTAAGGGCAACAATGGTATTTTTATTTTTATTTTCTTTTGATTAAATATATTTAAATGAACATTAGGATTAACAATGTCATTTTCCACTGTCATCTAGTGGAAGATTGATTAAATCCATTGCAAATTATAAGTGGTGTTTTAGTAAAATGTTAACTATAGGGTAGATTTTAGTAAATCCATGAAACTATAAGGGGTATTTTAGTAAATGACTCTCTCTCTCCCCCCCATGTTCCAATATTCTAAATAATCTAATATTCTAAAATTACTCCTCAGCAGCCTCCCCTAGTATCCCCAACTTTCTCCTAAGTTATCTCTAATTTAGTAGAGAGTTTCTCTCCTAAATTATCTCTAATTCTTATTTATCTTCTCCCCCACTTTTTATCTATATCTATCTAAAGAAAGTCTGAATAAAAAAAATTAAGAATTATTTAAATATTCCAATAAAATTATATAATAACTTTAAAATGTTTATTAAAAAGACAAAAAATAATTACAATCAATTTAATAATATTCATATTATTAATAATTATATATTTTTATTCAGTCTAAATGTTATCAAATAAAGAAAATCTAACATTAAAAATTAAATATTATTTAAATATTTTAATAACTAAATATCTTCAATAACAAAATATTAAAATTAATATTTTAAATAAATTAATAATATATTTTAAATAGTTACTGGATAACTTTCAATTATAATAAACAGATTAAGATTTTAAATATTTAGTTAAATAACTAAATATTTTAAATGACAAAATATTTAACATAACAAGATTTTAAATAGTTAAAATAACAAAATTATGTATTAATAGTACTATAATTTTATGGATTATTAAATTCAACAAGTAATTAATATTTTAAAATTTAAATAATGATATTTTTTAATAAATAAATGATATTATAAATAACTAATTTCATTTATACCAATTAACGATTGTAGAAAATAACTTTCAAAAATTATTATTTATTAGTAATATTTTAAAAACTTGACACCTATAGTAAATGCCCCGCAGTGATGACTTATGGGAGTTACGATATTGCCCTTTGATGAGGCCAAAATGGCTAAACTGCCTTTGAGGGGTGCTATGTGTCGACATCTGGTGAGGTGACCCATTACACCCGCATCAGGTACACCTGTGAATGTAATGTTGTAGGTTCGAAGCAAACCTGTTGCGAGAACGACATTGAAGATTATTTTAAGTATCTACCTAGTGTGATTCTCAAATGTGAGTAGCTCTAAAACTTTTTCTTTCTTTGCTCCACTTTAAAGTTCGCCCAAGTGTCTGTTCCTACTATAATCCAGAGTTGTTGGATGAGTATCATTTCTGTAGGAGTTGTTATTTCTTACCTTATACTAAATTCGGGAAAAGAAGGTAATTTTAAGACACATAACTGGCTAAAACCAAACGAAAGCTCTCCCAGCAATAGTTTGGACGAGGGTATTATGGGTGATCAATTTTTACCATTATGTTTTTGTTTTTATTTTATTTGAAAATAAAAATAAAATAATTAAAATTTACAATCCTATTATAAAAGATTCAAGCATATTCAACCATATTTTTAAAAATATTAACATATAGACCTATGTGTACATATATACATATATAAATGTATGTGTATATATACATATATATTAGCGGGGATCTCATGGGGCGGGGATTGGGGTCCACGTGAGGCAGGGAGTGCTCTCCCTGTTCCCACCAACGGGGATGAAAATTTCCCCATCTCTGTCCCCGCGGGGGAAAATCATCCCCATCACTATCCCATTCGGGGAAGATCCCTACAGTGATTGGGGAAATGGGGAAAATTGCCATCCCTAAGTTTGAAAAACAACCTTATCTAAAATTAATTACTGTTATTTTTGTCTTGTAAAAGAATTATTAAAAGTAGTATATAAAATATAAATTATTATTACTTATTATGTAAAACAATTGTATACTCTTACATATTTCTATTGTTTATCTTTAACTTAACAAATCCCGTGCATCGCATGGGCTCCTGCTAGTTCAAAGTAAAATGAAGATACCTTTCCGTTTTCTGACCGATGTTTTATATGAAAAGACTGTATTTTATGTATATTAATAGGGATATTCTGGTCAATCAGAAAATCCTCCAGGCTTCAGACTTTAGACAATATGCTTTCCTAACACATCCCCAAAGATATTGAATCTCCATCGTGGGATATCCGGTAATTTCACCTTTTTATTGCGATAAATCAGGAAATTATCGCATGCGTGCCGGATGACTAGCAGCTTGGAAAATCGAGCTCTGGTCTAAGAATGAAAATAAAAAGTAGGAAAAATTTCACTTTAATACCCTAAACTTTGGGGGTAGTGTCAAGTTAGTACCTAAACTTTCAAACGTATTGTCATTGCAGTACCTAAACTTTTAAAAAGTGTCAAGTTGGTCCCTTCCGTTAACCAACCGTCAGTTATCTATTAAAAGTGTCAAAACTACCTTTCAAAGACACTGTTCATTGTCTTCTACCATGAGACTGAACAGTGTCAAAATTACCCTTCAAACACCTCAACCGGTTCAGTCTCAAGGTGGAAGACAATGAACAGAGATAACTAACGGTCGATTAACAGTAGTGACCAACTTAACCCTTTTTGAAAGTTTAGGTACTGCAATGACACTACCCCCAAAGTTCACGTAGTAAAGTGAAATTCTATATAATTGTATACAATATTTATATTCATAATTATACTATATCTGAAGTAATTATCAGACTAGAGTTTCAATCGAATCAAATGGGATAAATTTGCATCTTATCTTATTATGATCAGATACAAATTTTGACAAGCCAATCCGGAATAATTGGATTCAGAGACATTCGGAGTCCATTGACAGCCCTAATTGCCTGCGGACACTTCTGAATGGTACCTGGACCTTATATTGGAACCGTGGTACCTTGGACCTTATATCGGAACTGTCTATTCCAAATTGAAAGAGTAATTTTACCAAAAAAAAAAAAAAACAATTGAGAGAGTAAAAGAAAAAAATCAAATATCCTAAAAAATTAGAATAAAAAGTAAATATGATTTGACATTGGACCCGATCTTAAACAAACAACACTTACAAATCACAATAGCTATGCCAGATGACGCAGACCTGGTAATAGCAATACTCTATTACTATTTCAGAGTAATGATCATGAGAGAGCACTCAGCAGCCACGTCAATAAAACTGGTGAATCCCACCATGCACATCAGTCATTGGCCTGAAAAGTTGAGGCATTTAAATAACTTGCTAATAGTTATTTTGGGACCATTGAGTGAAGAGCACTGTTATAGATCACAGCATTTACTCGGGAAGTCAAAAGGGATAGCTTCGGAGGGCTGAAGCATTGCTTGAGCTAATTTCACTGAGCTACTTCAGCCATATTTTGGACTGAAGAAGAGAAAATTTGAGCTTTTCGGATTCTTTTACCAGCATTGTTTAATAGGCTGTCCGGATGGAGACCACCATGCAAAGCCAAAAGCCGCCATAGGAAAGCCCTCTCAAAGGGCACAAATAATGTGGGGCTCCTACAATCCCACGAGCAATAGATAGAAGGCTGGAATTGTAATAGAGGTCGTGACTCGTGAGAGTGAACCTGAGTCACGAGTAAAAGCTCTCGTTTGACAAACCACCGCAGAAGAGAAGAGTTCAATACACGGCAGGAACGTGTTGTGGGACGTTGTGGGGGGCAATCTTGTGGGGGGCTGATTTGATCTGAGAATGTATTTCAAAACTCAAAAGGATTTCTTTTGGCAACATAGAATGGGTTACTGGTCCAAGCTTGCCACGTGAGAGGATGATGTGGCGAGCATAAGAAGCACTTTTGGGCTAGTACTTACCTGACATTAGTAAGAGCCCTGCCTTTTCCTTCCAAACTCTGGCCACAAACCGAGACTGGATCTGCTGCACACATGGCATCTCACACTGACCTCACACGCACATCCTATCATGCATTGGGAACATCTCCCGTACTTATAAGTTATTATTCACGGGAGATGTTCCCAATGCACGGTGGATGTGCCTGTGAAGCGCCCATGTGTGGGGAGCAGATCCCGTTCCCCACAAACCGG
The DNA here is from genome assembly GCF_000365185.1 of Nelumbo nucifera. Next base: position 135,505 of record NW_010729388.1, read on the forward strand.
TTCTCTATATGTGCCAACTATAGCTTTGCTTCTGGTACAAGGAACCCACCATTTGACCTGTAATTTCATTCCATATAAATAGAAATACTGACCCTAAAAACAATCATTGCTAGGAACCTAGCGCAAATGTAAGACCTTTATAACATTAATGCTTCAACCAAATGATTCTTGCAGCATTTTCATTTGCATCCACCAAAGGACGAACGTTCCCTCTCAATATTTGTCAAATGGACTAAAGATCCTCGTTTGAGTCAAGTCATCCAGGATGTTATCCACCCCAGTACACAATTTCCTCTCTCTCTCTCTCTCTCTCTTCTGTGTTGGGGGGGGGGGGGGGGTTAAATACATCTAGGTCCTAAAAATTGGCATTCGTTGTCTAGAAAAATTGAATGTGAAGTTCAAAAAAGAATTGTGTGAAGAAAACATCATTAATCAAAAAAAAAAAAGATCACCTAATCCAGGAAATTCAACCCAGACTTTGATGAGGTGAAAATGGAAAAGTCAATAAATAATTCTAAGAATGTAGTTATGATTTTTTCCTCTCAAGTCATCAGTCACAGGTACTTTGCCAACCAAGGTATCTCTTTGCTGTCTTTCAGTGCAAATGCCACATCATCACTGCCATGTCATAACACATTTTCTAGTCAATTGCTGTCATCTGATGCTAACATCGAGATGATTAGAAATTACAGAACAAGCGGAGATATGCAGACTGATAAGTATGATAACACATTATCTGGACAAGTCCATAAATAATATGTGCAGAAATATGCAGTCGGACCAAACTGATCAGTTAGGATACTTGGATACTTAAATATGAATTCTTCAGTAAAAGGAACTAACCTCGGGAAGTTAAGCTGCAACTTTTGTAATCTATGCCTAGCTCCAGCCTCGCACAATATAACTCTGCATTCACCAAGCTTACAGCTGCAAAAAGGCATATGCAAGACTCAATCCTTATATTCATCATTTTAGAGGAGTTGTTAAATAGTAAAGTTTTTTCTAGACAATCCTAGTTTGTTACACACGACAACTATTGCAGAGGCCAAAGGAGGTCAGCCTTATGTTCTACACATTAAGATATGTAATATGGTGCCAGAAGTCAATCTAAAATACCGAATTTTGTTTGACAAGCTAAAAATTCAAGGGGTGTTGTTAATTGGGAGAATGCCCAATATGTTACATGGCTATATGGAAAAGAAATCATAGATGTGGCCAATCCAGAGGGTGTCCCAGTGGAAAACCTGGATTGGACATTTTGTTACTCTGTTCAACATGACAGAAACGGAATGTAAATTGACCAAACAAAAAATAAATGTCAATATGTCTTACCCAACTCTCAAGAGCACATCCCAGCCAGGAAATGCTTCACCATTGCTTGCACAGAGACAGGAAATGGTTGTTGCTATCTGCAACGGTCGAAATGAATTAGAAAAAAATTGAAATTCACCTTTTAGAACAGGAACCATCTCATCAAGATTAATTATCATCACAAGTACTTGCATCTAAAGATGTCATTGAAAAATGACAAATCATTCATCAAAAAGAAAAATGACAAATTTCTGTTTGGATGTAATTTGTTGCTAAATCTCAGTATGCCTGAGAAGCAAGCAAACCTCATAATCTCATATATTCTGAAAATCAAGTATCTCAGTAATATTTTTTTTGAAGAATAAAGAAAAATTTTATTACTTCAGAAGTTAATAGAGAACTTTAAACTCATATAACAGCCCATGAAGGAGTGCAAGTTGCAGCTTCTCCCAAATGAGCCCAAAACAAGACTTCCCAATTTGTCCCTTGCTTAGCTAAACCATCAGCCAAACAAGTATCTTAGTAATATTGCATAACAAAGCTATCTTGTATGAAGGAAAATAACAGAATACTGCAGGCTTTAAAAGTTGCACCTTGAAATTGCAGTGTTCAGATAAGCATCCACAGAAAATATGTACCTTCTCAAAGGTGGTTTCACCCATTCCAGTTTTGTAGAGCTCATGCACCATAGCAACCAGAAAGATTTTACTCAGTCTGGAACAGTTTTTCATAACCTGCAAAAAGAAAAACGAAAGTCATTTGCCAAGAAAAGAAAAGATCAATTAGTTGTAAGTGATGATCCAGGAAGTGGAAAAAATGTGCATCCAAGAAAAAAAAAAGAAAACAAAGAAAAGTATTGCCAGGATCAAACAACTGTCTATGAAATATCTGTGACAATCAAGTTTCCAGACAAATATATAAGTTGTAATTTCTACTGAACAAAGAAATTTTAGAAACCAACTAAATATTTATATGCAGTAGTTGTAAGACATGCTGGCTCTTCCGTTAGACAAAAGCCACATAAATATGTACATAAATACATGCACATGTTTTCCCACCATGCACACACATTCAATCACTAGACATAACTTTCATTACATCATTTTTTTTAAGATACAAATATAATTTCATTATTATGAGGCAGAACCCCAAGAGAACAGCTAGCAAATTACTATACAGTGACCGTACAGAAGGCCTCCCACAAAAATAAAATCAAGGAGAGCATGCATTGCAATATTTTTCAATTACATCATTATATACAAAGCACAGTCTCTTTATATTGCATACCACCATGAAGTAAATTATGTTAGAAACATAATGTATTAAGCAGCATGTTTTCCTTTTTTTTTAACTGAACATAATGCATGTGCACCATTACCACCAACAAACTCCCCAGTGATTTAAAAGGCATGCCTTAGGCGCACCTAGGCACACATGTGAGGCGCAATTTAGGGTAGGCACCTCGCCCAGGTCCTAGGCGCAGCCCTTTCAAAAGGCGCATGCCTGGTGCGCCTAGGTGTGTGCCTGGTGCACCTTGCACCTCATCCCAGGCGTGCACCTGGTGCTTTTTTCTCAATTGCATTACTTCAAGAACCCCCTATTTGGTAATGTTGTTCATTCATTCATCCTAATATCTTCTTAAAAAGCAATTAAAACTATTAAATCATTTTTTTTTTGTGTGAGAACTAAGAATTTAAGACCTAACGTGGACTTGTTTGGGCTTGCCTCGAGGGGCGTGGCACAAAGTCAGCTCGTAGAACTAGAATCAGGAATGTAATATGTTTTACATCACATTAGATGCAATTGAGAAAAAAAGAGATTGTGGGTTTTATATGTTCGATTTTATTTTTAAATTCTCATTTGAATATGCTTTACATGTTATATTTGTGTATTTTAATTTTAGATAATAGGTTTTTTAAAACATTGATTTTACAATTTAAGTTTATTATGTTTAATATTTTTTTGATTTTTTGCATTTTTTTGATTTTTTAGCTTTTTTTTTATTTACTGTGCCTTGCTTAAAAAGGCACATGCCTCACCTTGCACCTTGCGCCTCAGGTGCAAATTGACCCCTGCACCTTTTTTGCGCCTTGTGCTTTTAAAACACTGAAACTCCCCAAAAGAATGAAGGAGACAGGAACACTAATTCTGTGGTGCATACTTTCAGACAACTACAGCAATTCAAGTATAAATACTCAATCATTCACTTTCCCGTTTCTATGTTTTATACATGCTCTCTGGATCCTCTAGTCACAAAATACTGATGCAGCTCTACAGGTTGTTGATATTAGACCCATATCCAGATGTTAGGAATAAAAAGGCATGCCAAGACAGAATCACATAAAAATTCAATAAGAAACTGAGGATCCCACCTCATCAAGCTTCTTAAATAATTCATTTGGTAATCTACTTAATATGTTAAAATTTGTCTCTCATCAGGTACCTTCAAATTTAAGTTTTGAAGAGCATTTTTTTGATTAGTAGTTTTGAAGAGCATTCTAGTTCCTCTTTTTCTTTCTTTGTTTATACAAGAAGAATTGGTGTGACTTTAATTACTTTCAGAGATGGCATGAAGCAAACAGTTTCTCATACATCAATTCTTAAAAGAAAAATTAGAAAAAAAGAGAGAGATATCAGAGGTGGTGATCCAGTATGGGAGAAAATAAATGAAATAATGGAAGATGAAAATTGATGCCTCATATTAGAAAATCTGATAAAGACATGGAAGAAAGGAAAGAAATCATGGAAGGATAAGTCAAGTCACTGTGGCTTCCTGCATCAGTGGCAATTTTATAATTTTTAGTTTATCTAAATTGTAGTCAAATTGAGATATTTAAAGTTGATGTGATAGGTTGTCTGTTATTATTTTGAACTGATAAATTGTCACTTGATGTGATAGGTTGTCTCTTATCATTTAATAACAATGAAATGCCATAAATGTAAGTAAGAGGTGTTCCGGTGGCCTTAAAAACTGATACGGTTAACCCTGTATTGGAGTATTGTATCGCTACTTTAAACCTTGGATAAAAGGTTGGCAGCTGGCACTAAAACTTTTGCCAAACCCTCATGATCATGGATCCTGATTTTTTTTGTGCTCATGCTAGGGTGGTGTCCTTTGGAAATGATGCACTACTTCTTAAACTAAGTGAGAGGAGTGGCTGGGACGAAGAAGGGGAGGAGGAGGAGGTTCTGGGGGAGGATATATGAGAAATTGGGCCTCAATTTGTTTGTAGGGGTCAGACAGGGCTTTGAGGATGAGGATTTGGGGTGGAACATTAGGGGTCTGAGGGAAAAGAAAAGCAGTGGTCAGGAAATTAATCAGACGATTCAAACCAGAGGTTGTCCTTCTCGAGGAAACAAAATCAGATACCTTCAACATGAACTTGAAGGAAGATTGGCTTTGGAGACTCGGTTCAGGCTGAAATATTGGCTCTCTTACAACTTGGAGTAAGGAAATTGGAAATTGAAGGAGATTCGCAATTAGTCATTTCATGGACCAAGAATATCAAATCAGCCCCTGAGAAATACAGACATGCTTTCAAGGAAATCGACCTCCTAGCAAAGAGGTTTAATTCTAATGTCAACTAGATAAGGAGGACTGCAAATGGGATGGTAGATGTGTTTGCGAAACAAGGAGTTGATAGGTGGATTGCTTTAATAACTGTATTAAGTTTCTGATTTATTAATGCAATCCTTTTGCTGATAAAAAATTATGGTGATCTTTCTGATAATGAGGGATTTTCTGTGGGCAGGTTGGAGGAACACCTTCAAATTCAACTTGGTAAACTGAAAATCTGTGTGTCAGCCTAGAAAATTTGGATGTCTTGGCATCAGAAATCTCAAACTGGTGAATAAGACTTCTGGGCAAATGGTGTTGGAGATTTAGCAAGGAGAGATTCAGCCTTTGGAGAAAGATCATTAAAGACAAATATGGGCTGGGATTCAGGTCCTGGTCTCTCCCCTAAGGGTTGTGCTTTATGGAGTAGCACAGCATCTATCCTCCCTGTTTTCTTGAGGGGCATCAGGTACAAGGTTGGTAAAGGTAATCGCACTTGATAAGGATGCTGTGGTTGGAACCTGCTTTGACTTTGTGGGTGGGAAGGTTGTTTGGGGTCCCATCTTTCGAAGAAATCTCAATGACTGGGAAATCAGCCCCTTGACTAAGATGTTATGCCTAATCCTCAAGCTGAAGATGAAAGAATTTGATTATGGAGCTCCATAGGCAAGTTCTCCTCTCAGTCCTTCTAATAAAAGCTTGGTGTTGTGTAAGGACAATGACTTCCCTTGGGCCCTGATCTGGAACTCTCATGTCCCTTCCAAGGTTTCCTTTCTAATCTGGACCGCAGTTCTGGGTAAATGCCTAACCACTAATTGGCTGCTTAGAAGGGGGATGTTTCTTTCAAACATCCTATGCCCCCTTGTGCAATGGAACTCCTGAATCCTCCAACCACCTTTTCCTCCATTGCAGCTTCTCTTTCCAGCTGTCATTAATGGCTTTCTCCTGCTTCGGATTTCAGTCCTTGCTTACCTGAATCGGCTCTTCAACTGCTGCAAGGGTGGTCCCTCAATGGTCTGAACACAAGGGGCAAACTGCTTTGGAGGATCTTTCCATCTGCTATTCTATGGGCCATTTGGAAGGAAAGAAATAGCTGATTCTTTGACAAGTTTTCTGATGTGGTTTCAGTTAAAAATATGGTTATAGGTTTTTTGTGTTCTTGGTTAAGGTTCAAAGGGCATTCAGGGGTGTCCAGCTTTTCTCTTTTTTGAAAGCTGGACCATTCTTTTGTTGACACTTTTTGTACATTCCCACTGTATAGGCTCTCATAGTACATGGGCTGATGTTTATGCTTTTCCTCATACTTTAATGCAATTCAATACTTTACCTGTTTCAAAAAAAAAAAAAAAATTTCTGATAGGATGCTAATCTGTAACTGGATTAAGTTTTTCTATTTTCTTAATCTATTGTAGAATTATTTTTGGTGGTTTAGTTTTAATAGGATTGGTTGTGGGTATTCACAATTACTTACAAAGTTGGAGTACTTATTTGAGTATTTTTTTTTGTGGATTACCTATAGGTTTGTCTTAGGGTACAAAGAACCAAGCATTTAGAGATTTGCCCACTGGATGCTTGGTTCGCATAAATAATTGTGTGCTACTTTTTCAGTGATTTGAGTGAGTTATAATTCCAAGAATGCCTCTAATGTATTTCAAAGAATTATAAATTCTACCAAAAAATCAGAATTGAGTGTTCAGTGGATAGATCTCCATTCTTCTATTTGTTTGGAAGGGGGAGGGGGGGGGCTGTTAGAACAAGTTTTGTCCATTCTTTTTTTTTTATGTTGATAAATGAAAAAAATTATTATAAAATGGATAAGAAACAGATACAAGTAGCCTTGGATAGGCACAAACTGCGACCTCTCCAAGCAATCAAAATCAAAACCAAACTACAAAGGTGCCCAGTACAACTGTTCCCTGTTTGCCTCTTGCTTGGCTAGAATATCAGCCATAGCATTAGCTGATGTCTCCACCCATTGTATTCTTGTTGAATGGGGTGATTTATGTTGGGCCGATTTATGTTTAGTTTGTTTTCTTTTAAATTAAGAAGTTGTTGGGCCTTGRGCCCATTAGTCTTTTATTTTTAAAAGAATTGTAAGTACTTAGTTGAGCTGCTGCCCTATTAGGGGCATCTTTGTAATATCCCATATTTAAGTTAATTATAAATAGAATGAGGGGCTGGTGGCTAGGGTTATGGATCACTATCCTAGTCGACCTTTTTCTCCTTTTCTTCCCTTTCCTCTGTCTATTGCTGAAACCCCCAACTTTCTCCTCTTCCTTTCACAAGAAGCTTGGCCGAAATCAGCACATAAGGCTTTCTACTTGGTATCAGAGCAGGTTGAAGGTTCTTGAAGAGATTCACTCCTGCAGCCCTAGATCGGCCGACTGCATGTAGATTTAAGAGGCTGATCAAAGCTCTTAGGTAAGCCCAGTTTTTGGATTTTCTTGATGGATCTGTATGCCCTGTAGCTGGTCTAGGGTTTCTCATCAGAATCAGGAAAAACTGGAGAAAGG
>NW_010729388.1:147881-167365 GCF_000365185.1 Nelumbo nucifera
ATCACTATCCTAGTCGACCTTCTTCTCCTTTTCTTCCCTTTCCTCTGTCTATTGCTGAAACCCCCAACTTTCTCCTCTTCCTTTCACAAGAAGCTTGGCCGAAATCAGCACATAAGGCTTTCTACTATTTTGACACAGATTTCTTGTCAACCACTTAAATTTCTTAATTCATTCTTGAAATACCATGTCTCAGATTTTGGCTAGAATATCTGTACTGCAAATTGCACCTTTTGAAGGGCAACCGATAGTTCCACCCTAGTAGAGTCCCCCATGGCTAATAGGCCTGAGTATAAGAGAGCTACATTTCCACTTTCATTCCTTATAACCCCTCCCTTCGCAGAGGGAACTGGATTACCTTGACTGCTGCTATAAAAATTCAGTTTCGAAGTGTTCAAGTGGTGGTGCCCAACTCAAACACACCTTCTTCAAAGAGGAGTAGCTTACCAAGTTTGGCCCATTCTTCATAGTTTCCAAAAGGGAAGCCCCCATTGTGTGTGTTGTTTAGGTAATGACTTTCAATTTATTTGCTTAATGAAGAGTGAGGAAATCACTCCTGATTAGCTGAATAAATTATAGATGTTTGTCTTTTTATTTTCTGGAGGTGAAATATTACAAACCTCACACAGTATTTTTTTGATCAATAACTCAGAAAAAAGATTTCATTAAACTAATTAAGGCAGTACAACCAGAAGTTGTGAAGGATACAAAAAGACGCTGATTGTCCAAAACCCCCTAAATATTACAGATAAGCCCATAACATAGATTGCCCTTGTACCCCTTGTTTAGCTAAACTATCTGCCAAACTGTTGGTTGATCTTCTAATCCAATTAAATTGAACCAACATATCCTTTTTTTTTATCAATAAACTTGAACCAACATATCCTTAGAGAGCCTTTTGAACCTCCTAAGGTCATTCCTTAGGTGCCAAGAAACTCCTTCCCCTTTCCTTAACCAGTCTACAACTGTTTTGGAGTCACCTTCAATAATTAGCCTTTCAAGGCCCATTTCCTTGGCTTTTTCAAGCCCAAAGACAGCAGCTAAGAATTCTGTTGATGCCACATCACTTTGCCCAGCTGGACTCGAGAAGAAGGCACATATATTACCTTCCTCATTCCTGATAACTCCTCCATTCTAGTGGAGCATGGATTGCACACACTACTCCCATTGAAATTCAGTTTGAACCACTCACGAGGTAGGGGAGACCAGACCACTGTTACAATCTGTTTTCTAGAAGATGAGACAGCTATAGGCCCCCAAGCTGAAGAAATCATCAATATTAAAATCTGAAAACAAGCTCAAGGTCTTAATCCAATGAGCCACTCGAAGAGTTATGACCTCAATCAATGCTTCCTTAGTTCTCTCCTTTTCCCCAAAAATTCTAGAGTTTCTTTCCTCCCAGACTGTCCAAATAATTGCTGCCCTTGTGCATTTCCACATCAGTCTACCTCTTTTAGTAGAACACCTACAAAAAAAAGGGTTAAACAGCCCTGCCAAGCTGACAGGAGAGAGCCACCTGACACCAAAAAGTGAAGCAAACCACTTCCAGATGGGGGACAAGCACCAATTTGGCCTTTTCTTATCACAAGTATTAATGCAACCATGAAACACTTCCCAACAGAAGGCACTAACTCTAGGGGGGATGGGAGGACACCATATTTCCTTAACAGGGAAAGAAGGGGGAAAGGGAAGGTGAGGAAGCTACAAGGGAATTAAAAAAAGGATTTATAAGTGAAAGTCCTAGCCGAATTAAGGGTCCAAACCCTGCTGTCCATGCCCCCATCCCCAATAACCACAGGATTTAGCAAAGAGAGCAAAGCAAAAACACGAGGAATTTCAGACTCTAAGGTTCCTAATGAAACCTAAGTTCAAGTTTAGTTCAGAAGGAGAGAAAGAGGAGTAAAGGAAATCAGCCATCGGTTTGCCTTTAAAATTGGAAATAGCATAAAGAGAAAGGAAGACCTCCAATAAAGGGGTTTCCCCAACCCAAATGTCTTCCCAAAACCTAATCTTTTAACCCAATACCAAGTCATACCTGATGTGACTGAGGAAAACAAGAAGACAATCATGGATAGCTTTCCAAAGAGTAGCCAAGGTAGCTCTATGAAGACAACTAGCACCCCATCCATTGTTTGACAGCCCATGAATACTTGCTACCACTTTGTGCCAAAGTCTATCACTCTCCCTTGGGAACCTCCTAAGCCATTTACTCAATAAAGCCCAACTTTTCATTCTAATATTCCCAATCCCTAACCCTCCTGCCTTCATCTTCGACACCTTTACCCACCTAATCGAATGATCTTTCTTTCCTTCCTCATGTTCCCACAAAAAAGTCTTTCATGATCTTTTCCAGCTTTTTCACAACATCATGGGGCATCGTAAAAACCAACATAAAATAGACAAGAGGGTTAGTTAAGGTAGATTTGATTAGTGTTATCCTCCCACCTAACGAAATATAATTCATCTTCCACCTTGCTAACCTCTTCTCAAACCTTTCTACCATTGGATTCTAAATGTTCAAAGAGTTAAGGTTGTCAAAAGTGGTAACTCTAGGTACTTGATCGGCCAATTGTCTTTATCACAACCTAGATAGCTTGCCATATCCCCCAAGAAGTGTTCATGCACATTAATTATGACCAATTCACTTTTATTCCAATTAATCTTTAATTTGGAGACCCTCTCAAAAAGATTCATCACCAATTTCAAGTTTTCCAGTCCAGAGTCCAGACCTATTGTTCCCCTCACAGAAGACTAGGATATCATTTGCAAATTGTAGGTGAGTTACTTGAATCCTATCCCTTCCAACTGACCAACCCTTAATCAACTGCATATTATTCACTCTCAAAATCAACTTGCTAAGCACCTCAGCTACCAAGGTAAATAGGAAGTAGGGCTGTTCATAAGAATGCCCAACCCGACCAAACCGACCAACCAGGACTGACCCAACCCGAGTCGGCCAGGTTTTCATTCGTACTAGTCGGTTTCGGGTTGGCCACATACAAAAACCGATATCTCGGGTCGGTTTCGGTTTTCTTATGTGAAAACCGAAACCGACCCGACCCGAACCGAACTAGTCTTTCTTCTACTAGTTTGGTAGTTCCTACTTCCTAGTTTGAGTAGTTTCCTAATTCCTACTAGTCTTCTAGACTTCTACTAGAAATAGAAGGCCCATTAGGCAATTACAATTAGAATTCCTACTAGAACTAGAAAGGCCTATTAGGCAATTACAATTAGAATTCCTAGTTTCCTACTAGTCTTCTAATTCCACTTTTGTCTTCTCTTAAAATCTTCTATTCTCTAACTTAACTTGGTTGGTCCGCCCCCCTCAACTCAAGTCCTCAACTAATTCAGAGTTTATTCGGCTTTGTACAGGAGCAAAACCGAAACCGACCCAACCCAACTCAAACCGACCAGGTTGGTTTGGCCTATCAGTGGGTCGGTTTCGGTTCCCACCTCTGGTAACCCGACTAGGTCGGGTTGGCTAGGAAAATCCCATGAAACCGACCCAACCCGACCTGTGAACACCCCTAACAGGAAGGGAGACAATGGATCACCTTGTCTAAGGCCTCGAATTCCTTAAAAGAAATCCACCACCAACCATTGACAAGAATTAAGTAATGAGTAGATGGCAAGTACCCTCTAATCCATTTGCACCATAGATTTTCAAACCCACATCTTCTCATGATGTTAATTAAAAAACTCCCAATCCACAATATCATAAGCTTTCTCCACATCTAGCTTCACCACAACTCCTTTCTTCCTTAATCTCTTCTAGGCCTCAACACACTCATTAGCAATTAGAATCTGGTCTACAATTTTCCTTTCTTGAACAAAAGGCCCTTGGAACTGAGATACAAGTGAGGGAAGAACCTTCTTCACTCTAAGGGACAGAACATTAGCAATTATCTTATATATGCTCATAACCAAACTAATAGGTCGAAAATCCAAGGGATGAGCAGCATCAATTTTCTTGGGGACTAGAGCTATGAAAGTTGAGTTCATTAGGTCCCGATGCTTTAGATTTGTCCATTGAAAAAGTTGCTTCCTTAATTTCCTCCTCTTCAAAACTTTTCTCCAAGACCTCTACTTGATCATTTCCCAAAATCTCCCAATCAAGACCTTCAATTGACAATCTTTCATTAAGTGGTTTTCGAAAAATTGATCTAAAGTGATTTGCAAAGGTATCTCATTATGATCTATGATCTCAGTCTCCCCAAACTTAAGTAATTAGACTTTTCTCCTTATTCCATTTTCAATGGCATGAAAAAAAATCTCATGTTATCATTGCCTTCCTTGATCCTTTTCTCCCTGAATTTCCATTTCCAACAAATTTCCTTTTGGAGGAGAGTAACCTCTAATTCCTTTTTCAGAGACCACCACAAATCTTTGTCAATATTTGATAGGGGCCCATCCATCTCCTTTCTATCAATCTCTTCAATCTAAGAAATCAGACCTGTTTTTTTTTTCCTCTAGTCTCCCAAAGGTCAATTTATTCCACTCTTTTATTCTTTCTTTAAGCACCTGCAATTTCTTTAAAAACTTTTGGCCTTTTTACATAGGTGGCTGAACTAGAGTATTCCACCACTCGACATTGGCTTTGAACTTTGGATGGGTAAGCCACATGTTTTCAAATCTAAAAGGGGATGGACCCCCATCAAATCTCTTCTAAAACAAGCAAAATGGTTAGTGATACGAGGTGATTCTAGGCAATGTTCTTCCCATCAAATCTGTCCAATGCTCTTCTCAATCTAGAGATACTAAAAATCTATCAAGCTTAGAGCAAGTTGGATTAGCTTGAAGGTTAGACCAAGTAAAACTAGAATGCCCGAGAGGGAAATCTTTTAGTTCAAAAGCCTCTATGAGCTCATTGAATTTCCTTATACTTGTACTGACTCTTCCCCTACCTCCATTTGTTTCTTCCAAATATCTGATTATGTTAAAATCTCCCCCTAAACACTAGGGTCCCTCCCACAACCCTCTAATATCTGCTAGTTCTAAAACAAAAATTTCTTTATATGAGTTTGGCCTGTATACATTTGTAAGAACCCATTCAAACCCATCATGTGCATTCCTCACCAGTTCTTCCCCTAGTGCTTAAGCACCATTCTAACTACCAAGTCAACCACACGGGGTCCTCCCCCATCTGCAATCCTTTTCCATTTACTAACCCATTTGTACACCTCTCAAGATCACCTTGTGATTTTAACACCTCAAATTCATGGTTCTCACCCCTCACAAGTTTCTCACCTACTCCGTCTTCTCCCCCTTCTCCCCCTTTAGAAACTAACATGGGCATCTTCGAAACAGGGATGGGAGCTGGTAAGTATGTAGAGGTAGAGGAAAACCAGTTAGTACCCAAATTTAAACCACTAGAATTACAGAGCTTATCGAGAGAAAGAGGTGTAATTAGCACGAGTGGTGGGAAAACTTCTGTTATGTTTCCCTATTTTGTCTCAGTGTTTTCCCACACCCACAAAGTCAACCCTATCAAATTGGAAATGTATCATGTATGCATCAATCTATGCCAAGCCTAGATTTGTTTCCTTAACCAGATTAGCTGATGAAGTTAGCCTATTCCCCTACGCATCCACCTATTGGACACCCTATACTTGCACTATACTAGAAATGGTTCCTCACTTTATTGATTACCAGTTGACCCCTGCTACAACTGGCAAGGTTTGTTTAGGCCACTTCTAGCTTGAGGCTACACCGCTCTATACGTCTTAGTCAATTTTTTAGGCTCTTGTAGAGGCCTCCCCTCCCCCTTCACATTCAATGTTTCTTGGTTGCCATTGGATTCAACATCCAATCAGACCTGAACTGTTTATTCCACACTACCAATACTCGAAGTTTCTTCTGAAGCACTGGCCTCTTCGGAATCACTGTAGTTGTTCCACCCTTCATCATCAGAGTCATCTCTCCAATCCGTGTTGCATCTAGTATACTATGGGTTGGGTTTGTCTTGGAGAGATGGATGATGTTTCACCCAAGCCAACTGATCAGACTTCTGCCCTTGTAAGTTTGATGGAGTGAAAGAGGGCCAAGCAGGATCCAAATACCATCTCCCTTCGACATGTCCTATTTACAAACCTTGTACAGTATTAAACACAATGCAATTTCATTTTTTTTAAAGATATATAAAAAATAAACTTTATTAAGGAAAAAAGATTAAAGAGGATACATCAGGGCGATAAGACATCACCCATCAACGAACAAACTCACACTTACATCTAAACCCCTTAGGCATAAGGTGATCAACCCTTCAAACAAACATGACATCCTAAAAAATCCCATCCCAATTACCACTACCAAAATCCCAAATAAAATATCGCAAAAACCCCTACCACATAACACAAAAATAACAAACAAAAACACAAATCCATACAACCCATCCACCCCCTACCTTAATACAATGAGTAGAAAGCTTGTTGAATTAAAAAAATATGAAATAAAAGGAGTTTCTTGAAGAAAGAAGGAAGAGAGAAGGAGAAGAAGAGAAGAAGAGAATTTGAAAAGAAAGGAGGGCAATAATCTAGCCGCCCCCTTCACTTAAAATTTATATTAAAAATAATAGAACAATACAAAGACAACTATGCCCTTATAGAGCGACAAAACATAAAACAGCATATATAAGACACAAAAACATAATAAAATTTGGACTCACATAACTACTCCCCACCTCCTATCTAACAACTAACATAAAACATCTAGTCATAAAAATCATCATAAAACTGATTAATCTTCAACACTCCCCCTCAAGTTGGGAGTAAATGTCACACATTCCCAACTTGCGTAAATCGTATTCAAGCTTGTTTTTTGCCACCTCTTTAGTGAGAACATCAGCTAGCTACAACTCTGAAGAGACATAAGGCAAACAGACTTCTCCGGTTGTTACCCTTTCTCTTATAAAGTGTCTATCAAATTCAATGTGTTTTGTCCTATCATGCTGAATTGGATTGTGGGCAATATTGATTGCAGCCTGATTGTCACAGTATTACTTCCTTTGTGAAATGAAGATCCCATGCTTAGATCTAGCAACTTCAATCCCCAAGAAGTATTTGAGCTCACCAACATCTTTGATCTCAAATTCTTGCTGCAATGATTTTTTGAGATCATCAGTTTCCTCCAGATCATTTCCTGTCACCACTGTATCATCCATATACACAATCAGAATTGACACTAGAGTATCTCTCCTCTTCACAAAGAGGGTGTGATTAGACTGTGTCTGTGTGTATCTAAAACGGATGAGTGCCCCTCTGAACCTATCAAACCAAGCCCTAGGTGACTGTTTCAATCCATACAGAGGTTTTTTGAGTCTGCACACCTTTCCTTTACCAAGATTTTCAAAAAAGCCTGCTGGAATGTCCATATATACCTCCTCCTGTAAATCACCATTGAGGAAGGCATTTTTTACATCAAGTTGGAACAAGGGCCATGGATAGGTGGCTGCTAGAGATAAAAGGATACGAACTGAACTCATCTTAGCTACTAGTGCAAAGGTTTCTAGATAATCAACACCATAGGTTTGAGTATACCCTTTTGCTACCAACCTTGCCTTGTACCTCTCTATCTTGCCATCGGCCTTATACTTAACTGTGAATACCCATCTACATCTGGTTGTCTCCTTGTCTGGGCGAAGATCAACTTTTTCCCAAGTTTGGTTTTTGACCAAAGCTTCCATCTCATCTTGTATGGTTGTTTTCCACTCAGGTTTGGAGAGAGCCTCAGTAACTTTCCTGGAAATAGATACAAAATCTAGGGAAGAAAGAAAAGCACGGTAGGAGGGTGATAAGGTATTGTAGGAAAGATGGTGTGAAATGTAATGAGCTGTACACTTTCTCTTCCCCTTACGAAGTGCATTGAGAAGATCAAGGTCAGTGGGATCAACTACAGCAATGGTGTTAGGGACAAGAACATTATCATGAGAAAACATAACAGGCTCAGGCTCAAGAGGAATACCTAGAATTGTATTTTCCGAATCTAGAGTTTCAGAAGGACTGATAGAGAGTGGTGTCGGTTAAGGATGTGTGGAGTCAACCATCATCTGTCGGTGCTGGTATTTCTGTAAGGTTGCCCGTAATGGCTCAGGTTATGAAACTGGAGGTGCAAGTGCTGGCTAGCAGATGAAGGCACCAAAGAAACAGGAAGAGGAACAGATTGTGAGTTCTCCTCCCCAAAACTCTCCCCAAGGAGAACAAGAAGAAGAAGGTGGATTCAAGGAAGGTAACATCCATTGTGACAAATCTGCTCCTCGACACTAGGTCATAACAGCAATACCCCTTTTGGTTCTGAGCATACCCAAGAAAAATACATCTCCTTTAATTGCTCTCTAGGCTCTTCTTCCACCTCCCCGGATGCTTCCTTTGAAAAATCCCCCCCCCCCCTCTCCAAGAAGAATAAGCCCAAGATTTTACTAATCTCCACCTCTTTGTTCAACATCATTTCCATATCTGCTACTCTCTCGATTTCATGAGTCTCATATATAATTACTTCACTCCTTTTAGCTGATTCTATACCATCCTCATTATCTTGTATGGGTCTAGTTCTATATTTTTGTTTCTTTCGATATACTCTTGAAATGGACTTTCCTTTTTCACCCTTTTCATCATCCTTCTCAACATTCTTCTTTGCTGAATATTGCCCCCTCTCCCTCTTCTCCATTTATCTTCTTCCCCGACTGTTCTCCCTTCTGTTCCCTTCTTTTTCTACCTCCAACATTTCCATCTTTTTGATATCAACTTCTCTTACCCTGTCATCTTCTTTTGGAGGTTCTTTTTCCGATTGAAAACGTTAATCATCCTTGGATTCCTCCCTCCCTTCTTTGAGTTCTCTCGCTGATTCTCCTCTTTCTTCTAGCTCGACCCCCTCTGAAGAAGACACAACACAAGTGGCAACTATGTTTGATAAGACCCAATTGCTCGAGTTTATAAAGCTCTATCCCCAACCCCATGCAATCTAATTTTTTGAACTGCTGGCGGATCAGCAGGTTCACTTAAACACTTTTCAGTCCTCTTCTCTTTTATTGATGAACCCCACCCACTAACCCACTCAACCCCTTTCGTTGCTACTTCCCCATGTGAGCCTCTCTCTTTATTAACAGCATCCATTTCCCCTATTGCATTTGGCTTTGGTATTCAAAACATCTCACCCGATGTCTTCCCTGCATCCTTCCCAACGTCGACGTCATTACACTCAAGTGCATATTCAGTTGCACATGCCTTGCCACTTGTAACCCATCCAGCCATGTCATCATCTTCCTCCTTTGTCCATAGGCCTCCAATGTGCAGCATGAGGGATCCTCTGGCTTGGATCTAGCAATCCTCAAGCGTAATGCTCTCAGATCATGTTTGTTATACAAAAGCAGAGCACCTCCTGTCGCCGTCACAATCTGCTCAAGAATATATCTCTTCCAAAGATTGAAAGGCAGGCCCAGCAGATTCAAGTGAATGCGCCCGTCATGCTGATGATAGACTAATAGCAGAATATGATCCCTCCCAGTCCAACCACGACAAAATACACACACAAGCATTCTAACATGATTGATGATAGACTAATAGCAGGATTTCTAAACCAGATACTCATGGGCCTTTCTTTTCCATCCCTCTGATTTGGTTAATGTATAATTATATATTTGTGCATATGTTTGGATTTTCATTTATTGCCACCAACTTACTTGTATATGAGGCGCCTGGAACATTTCCTGTATGGCTGCTTCAACTTCAGCCATTCCAACAGTTGCTTTTCCTGAAAAGACAAGAAAACATGAATGCTAGTTAGAGAACCATTCGCCTAAGGGAAAAGTAGATATAACTCTCAAAGTGAATAATTAAAGCTAACTGTATCACAAAATGCAGATGAGCAACACCAGAACCACAATCAATGTAAGGATCAGATTACACAACTTTAAGGGAGAAGGATGTTTTTGTGGTCCAAGTGTTGCAACATTCAATCAGTATGAAGAAGTGGTTATTATAGGAAGAAAAATATGACAAGGATTTCAAAGAAACATCAGCTTCATTGAAAGTTTTCTTGTAATTTTGG
This sequence comes from Nelumbo nucifera, assembly GCF_000365185.1. The sequence continues at coordinate 157,920 of NW_010729388.1, forward strand.
ATTTTTTTTATCAGTGTAATTTTGGATTTTAGTGTTGTATAGTCTTTCTCATTAGAGAGAGCCAGATTGGCAATGTGGTATTGTTAGACCCAACAATCTCCCCTACCCCTGTTCTCTCTTCCTTTCTTCCTTTTCCTTTTCTCCCATTTACTCTATCCATTATTTACTGTTGGAACTTTATATGCTTTTTTAAAACAGTTTGTGCCACAAGGGCAGCCTTGTGGTGGTACAAGACTGAACCAAGAAATTTAAATGGCTGATACGAAAGTTCTTCTAATCATAAGATGCATTGACCTGCATTTGAAACACATAGGGTTGTTGTTGACTGTACAGGCTGCTGAGGCCAACTGGCAGTGTGCTGACATCAGCAGGTCTTCTTGTAAGTCACAACCAGCAGTAGAAGATCCCCTAATTTCAAGGGTGCTTTAATACCAAATTACAAAGATTTAAGAGAAAAAGGAAGAAGAGAAGAGAGATTTGTCTCAAATCAATAGTGGGCTTAGTGTTCACCCCCAGAAACTTAGTATTTGAATAGAATAAAGAAATTACAACATACTCTTAACTAGGCACCCTAATACCCTTACTCTCTCAACAGAGTCCACAAGAACCAAAACAAGGTTGTTAATGTGTGGTTGGGATAAGATCAATCCTCATGCATACCAGAGATTAGAAACAACAATTTCTATAGACAATATCCTAAATAGATCCTTAGGAGCATGGAAAACACAAAGTACTTGAAAGGCAGTAATTGAATTGAATGCAAGTTCTTATCAGATTATTTCCCTAATGTGGTGTTGCTTTCTTCTTCAAACTTTGAAATGCATGACCTCATAACTTAGAAAAAAAATAATACCTGAAGCAGCAGGATCATGATCAGAGTGTGATTTCATAAGTCGATAATCTGCTAATTCTGCTGCACGCCTACAAATTTCCAGGGCACGACGAGCATCTCCTGAAATAGCTGCTACCTGAGTACAAGAGCAGGTCCATGTGATGATTGAGTTTAGAAAACAGAACACACACAGAATTAAATATAAGATTATAAGACAAAATGAAATAAAATATAACAAGGGATTTACCTTTCTTGATGCAAACTCTATAGCTTGTTTGTCAAATGCATCAATGCCTTTAAGACGAGTTGAAATTATCTCTTGAAGTTGTTGATAATTATAGGGGCCAAAGCAGAGCCTTTGAATCCCCATGCGGCTTGAAATGCGAGGAAGCAACTTCTCCGGAAGATCCATGGTATTAGCTATTCCTGAATTTCAATTTGTAGCAAAGGTAACAGAATTTTACAATTTTAGCAACAACATGGTTCACCATGAAAAAAACATGATGAAGGGTTATACCTCACCTATTACAACCAATTTTGAGTGTGGTTTTGTAGGCCAGTCAAGAATGTTATACAGAACCTGCAGTTGGAAGAAACTCTCACAATTCACTAATAGCAAACTTCTAAAATTCATGAAAGAAAATAGCCACGAAAATGGTGCAGATTATACAAATTATACATGCAAAAATTACCGACTGATTCCTGGTTACAAGAAGATCAAGCTCATCAATAAGTAGGATGCATGGTTGGTTGTCCTCTTTATTGACTTTATTACCCTCTGAAAATCGTTCATTTAGCAAGTGCAAAGCCTTTTTCCAACTTACCCTGTGACCACTTAGTGCCTCATATATAACCTGCAAGTACATTGAATTGCGATATTATAGGAAGGAGAAGGAATGCAAACAAGATGTGGATGAGGATAAATTTTCATGAAACTTACCCTGTAAATATTCTCTGGTGAAGCCAATTTTAAACCATTAATTTCTACAAAACAATATGGTTTTATACTTCCTGCATCAACTTCAGACTTTAGATTCCTCATCACTGCAAGTACACTCATAGTCTGCAGTATGGTGTAGATAGAGTCAACAAATAAGTAATCACTCATTAAAGCAGCACAGGAATAAGAAGCAAACCAATAATTTATCTGAAAAAACATAAGCCAGAATGTTATTAGGTAAGCACAACCACTACCTTGCCAGTTCCAGGAACACCATGGATGTACAAGCAACGCCCTAGACATTGATCATCACAAATGGCACCTTTCAGAAAAGCAGTAATCTCCTTCATCTCCCTGGAATTTAAGCATGTATTGGAGACCTAATGCACATACAGTGAAAACCTGAAAAAAAAATCAATACCAGTACATACTTGTTCCTGCAGGGCAGTGATTTTGGTAAAGTTGCCAACAAGAGTGAAGCTTTTGCTCTTTCAAGTTCAGTTGGCTTGTGGGATCTCACATGCTCTGGGATCTTCTTTGCCCCTATTTTCTGAAGGCCAAAAATCCGTCCCTTGCATGAGTTCTGTATGAAAGACATAGATGTTAGTATTACCCACCAATTAACCATCAAATTAAAGGCTTTAAATATATAATTCAGAAAAGTGACCACACCGCAGCCACTTCATGAGCAGGGGATTGTCCAGCTAATAAACCCTTCTCATTCTTCTCTTCGTATTCCAATTCTTCTTCTGTATCAAAACCTGATTCCTTGCAAGAATCCCAATCTTCATCACTATCAGCTTCTCCATCCTAGCAAATAAAAAAGACTTAATAAAATCTGTACTCCAAGGTTCAACCCCTATAATACCACCATTTGCTTGAATTCAGAAATACCAAAATGCTGCTTTCTAGTGCCTTAAAGACCTACCTCATCATTGTTATCAATCTCTGCTATACGCTTGAAACTGTGCCAATGGATATCATATTCATATTCACAAAGAAATACATCATCTCCCTCATTGTTGGCTTTAGAAAATTCCTTGGGGTTCATAACATAGCAATGCCTAAGGACAGATTCCATCTGGCTAATAATACACAGGTTAGCATAGTTGCTTCATTGCATGAGACATCAAACTTCTCAAAAAGTTGACATTACATTGAGAAAATAATGTTGCATATTCTTTATCTTAGATTGGGGCCATTGCTTGGTGTAATGATAAAATCTTGGGCTAACAAGCATGAATGCACAAGTTTGAGTCTGAGAGCAGCCACTTTGTGCCAAAAAAAATGAAAAAAAAAACAAGGTTAGGCCCATACCCAGTCCATCCCTCCCAAGTCCCCAGATAGCTGGGACCAACACTGGGTTACAACCCTTATCATAGCTTAAGACCATCAGTTTCTTGTACAAAAATCCAATAAAATGAAGAAGAAAGGAACAGTCACTTGATGCAATAAATTTGGTCAACTGAAATGGGTACCATGTAAAATTGTTGAAACATATATGATATGACATCAAAGTGTTCTTGCTTGATATGTGGGTTTATGATCATGCAACTACTAGTTCTAGTGGTTAAAAAGGTGAAGAATTTTGGTATGCCAAGTATAGCAATGGACCTGCTATATCTACAATAGCTGATTGATGACATTGATTCTTTGATGTGTCATTTTTCATGGAAAAAAATTTCCTATGTTGCAAACTATCCAAGTTCTCAATAACCCAGATTAATTTTCACGCTTCTAACTAACAGCAGTCCCATTCTATACAAACTGTAACTGGTTAATGTTGTTCTTGATATAACCTAAATATAGGATATATTTCTGGGGAGTTGAGGAGTGGCTGTGTACAAGAATTTTAGTTTTCATCCATCCCTATCTTTATAATCATGGTTTCACAAGGTAAATTCATAGCCCTATGCAAAGTCATAATAGAGAAGCATTTGTCTCAACAAAGAATTTTATTTATTCAATAGATATTGTTCTCTCCATGTTATTCCTGCACTAATTTATTTCCAAGCATTTGGTGATCTCAGATGTGTCCATATCAATGGAACATGAGACTCATTGTTTTGATGAATCACTTCTTCAGACAAGAGAAACTTATGTAAACACTAACTCAAAATCTTACTTATTAGATAAAGTCATTGAAGGCAAACTTACTTATTAGATTACATCATGGAAGGCACCACTTTCCTAAGGAATTGGCCATGACATATCCGATCTATGCATAATATCATGAAACATGGAGACATGTTTTGAGATCTAGTCCCATAGTAATCATTGAATTGTCATGGCCAACCCCAGCCTTAAAAGTTAACAGGTTATCACTGAAAAAACAGAAAATAGAACTGGCATAACATATTTCCATGAAGGAAAAGAAAAACACAAGTAATAAATAAATGCCACTAACCTCAATGTCAGCAAAATCATTTGTGCGATAAAGCTCTCTCCTTAGATTGTGTGGTTGTCTTCCTGCTACAGTCTCTTCTGGAATTATATACCAGCGTCCCCGAAACCAGTAGGCCCCGTCTGGTTCTTTCCATAAACTAGTCCAATTCCAAAAGAAAAATATCAATAGACTACATGAGACGATGATAACAAAAAGTGCAAATACTCTACCAAGAGCATCTACCTCTCAATACGTGCAGCCCATAGATCGCTTGAAAGGAGCTTCTCTCTCAAGGTTCTACTCCGTTTCTTCCCCTTCGGAGGGGATGGAAGTTCAACCGCCTTTCCCATTTTCCGAGTCTCACAAAATCCACAAATCCAATCCCCTTCTGGAACAACCTTTAAAGGAGGTTTGAGACATCTGAGATGAAATCCGCCCAAGCAACCATCGCATTCAATCATCCGAGCCTTTCCAGACTTGAAGCATATGCGACACTCTTCCACTTCGGGATCTTCATCATCAGAGCTTGCGTCCTCTCTCCTCTTGACATAAACAGCATCTCCTATACTGAATTCTCCTTCGTCATAGACGACCTTCTTGTAATACACACGCCTCTTGGGTACGTCATTGTTCTTTTTCTTTGTGTGAGACGTCGAGTTTCTCAAAACCCGAGCTCTCGTTTTAGCTGCTTCCGCCCCCTCAGACCTTTTCCTTTTCTTTGACTCTGAACAATCAGGAGAAACCGGAGCAAATGAAACTCCGACCGATGCTTTCTCCGAACGTTTGGTCGATCTTCTGCCATTTTTAGCGGATTTTGGAGTTTCTCCATGAATGTTAGTGGTTTCTTCAACTTGAAGAAGTGATTTGCAGGGGGGTGGGGGGCTGGAACCCAAAGAGATCCGCCGCGACGACCGGCGAGGAACCAAAGCTTCCGGTGTCGGGGGGATCGAAACGGCTGAAGATGGCGACGATTTGAGAATCCGAGGAGAGGATCGTTTCGTTAATTTGGGGGTTTCGGCCATCTCCCTGCAGATGAGCTGCTAGGGTTTGTGAGCTCAGAGACAGTGGAGGGAGGGAGACCAGGAAGCTCGGCATTTCCTTTAGAACGACAGGTTTTGGCGGGAAACGTTCCCTCCCTTTTGAGCCGTTGAGCTCATCTGCTCGTGAGGTTGTAAGCCTAATCCAAGTCCGATGGGATTCGAATTAGTTCACTCCGGATCGGATTGCATTTTTCAACAATTGAAATAGGTTCAAAACTTCAAACGTAGATGGATCAGATCCGAACCTAAACCCGATTACAACGACTTAGATCCCACGATAAGAACAAAGTAATGGCAACGGGGCGGGGCGGCGCGGGTTCTGCATATCCGTCCCAACGAGCGGTTAAAATTCCTGCCCCGACTGAGGCGGGGAGGGGGCGGAGGGCCGTGGAGCTCTGACGGGGCGGGTCAAATTGCCAAAGCAATTTTAGGGGCAAAACCGCAAACAAAAGTCCAGGGTGGGGGTTTTCTGTACAAGACAAAGTACAGAGCGGCTATCTGTAATTTATTTATAAAATAGAAGGTGTTTTAACTCTAATCTGTCCATCGCATGACTCCTCTAAATGAAAGATAAAAGGTTATGTGAGTTTTCTAGTAATTTAACGAAGTAACTGGGCGTGGGGCCTGTGTGGTGAGGTGGTAGGGTGAATATGCCGTCGACGCCTTTCTATGGTTAATTGGAATCGGAAACCGTAGCCAGGGAAAAGGAGGGCGAGAAGTAGAGAGGGAGGAGAGAGAGAGAGTGCACGACAGTGAGGCAGAAAATCGAAGGCCCTAGTTTCTCTCTCTCCGTAATTCTGTAAAGAAGTCGTCCCTTTCTTCGATAATTAGGGTTTCTACGACGAACTCAAAATGGTCAGTATCTCTGATAGAATTTCGGTTCCAAATTTTCATATGGTCAGTATCTCTAATTGTGTTTATTTTATATCATTTTATATTCATGAAGCGTTTAGGCTTTAAGGGTACGGTTCTCTTTTTGTTTCTCTTTTTATCTATCTTTTTCTTGAATCAAAGACGATTGACTTTGCTGTTTTTTTGGATTGACACCTTGTTTCTAACCTGAGTGTCGTATTCTAAGATAGAATTTTATGTTTTAAGCAATTCGGGTATTCTTTGCGATGATCATTTACAGGATAATAAAGCATTATTCCCCGAAACAAATTATAGTCATACTAGAGAGAATCATTAATCTTCCTATATTTTGGTGCATATGGGTTCATCCACCAATCTTTTCAGATTCCTTAAACTGGTTTCACCACAGTTTTCACAGAAAATAATTATGTCATCAGAAAATTGCAAATGAGACACCACCACTTCTGATCTACCCATTCTCCAACCTTACACTGCTTTTCTTGATCAGCTTTGGTGATTTGTCTACTCAAAACCTCAGCCACAAAAGTGAATAAGAATGGAGATAAGGGGTCACCCTGTCTTAGTCCTCTTTTAGCCTGGAAGAAATCCGGTGCTATCCCATTCATCAAAATAGAAAAATGTGCTGAGCTAATACATTCTTTAATCCACATCCTCCATATTTCACCTAACCCCATCTTTTCCATTAAATTCAATAGGAAGGACCAATCCATCATATCATAAGCTTTTTCAAGGTCCAATTTACAAATCAAACCTTTGTCACCTTGTTTTCTCTTAGCTTCTACACACAAATTTGATCCACAATTTGTCTCCCCTCTACAAAAGCTCCTTGGTTCTGAGAGATAATATAGGGCAGTACAGTCTTCAACCTACCGGCCAGGACTTTAGCAATGATTTTATACAAGCTACCCACAAGACTTATCAGTCTGTAATCCTTAGGGGTTTTGGCCTCCTTTTTTGGCACTAAAGCAACAAAAGTTGCATTTGCTCTAGGCGATAATTTTCCTTCTTGATACAATTCCACAAATACATCCATTAATTCATCTTTCAAAATTTCTCAGCAATCCTGATAGAAAGCCATTGAAACCCATCTGGCCTCGGTGCTTTAGATCTATCCATCGAGAATATTGCTGCTTCATGTATCTCCTCAATAGTGAAGGCTCTTTCTAGGAGGTTAACTTCGGATTCTGGCACTCTGTTCCACTGTAAATCTCCCAATTCTGCCATGTTTTCATTAGAGGATGCTAGGATTTACTTAAAGTGATCCACAAAGCATCCTTCAATTTCCTCTTTTGCAGTTATCACTCTTCCATCCACCTCTACACTGTAAATTTGGTTTTTCTGTCTTCTCCCATTTGCTAGAGAGTGGAAAAAACAAGTATTTCTATCCCCTTCTAGAAGCCATTTACATCTAGATTTTTGCCTCCAAGAAATCTGTTCTTTTCTTAGAATCTCTTCCAATTGCACTTTTAAGTTCCATGTTTCTATTCTATCCTCCACCCTACACTCTTTCTTGGCCTCCTTTTGGTCCACTTCCTCTATTTTCCTGGCTAAATCCTCCTTTATGACCTCAAGTTTTCCAAAATCCTCTTTGTTCCACTCCTTGACCTTTTCCTTCAATCTTTTCAGTTTCTTAGAGAATCTCACCACTTTGTTTCTAGCTCTAATCCCATCTTTCGACCACCATTCTTTTAACCTTTGCAAAAATATTGGAACTTCTAGCCACATGTTTTCAAATCTAAAGGGTGTGGGGCCACCAATAAGATTTTCTTGGTAAAGGCTTAAAGGGCAATGATCAGAAGTCACTCTAGGTAGAGCTTTTAGTGTCAAAGTGCCCCACAGCTCTTCCCAATCAATGGAGAACAGGAATCTATCCAGTTTTGAGCACCACTTGATTTTCTTGGAGATTTGACCAGGTGAAAGAGGCTTGTAACAAGGTCGGCTCTTTTAGTTCTAGGGACTCAATCAGGGAATTGAAGTGTTTCATGCTAGATGTTAAGGGTTGGTTGGGGTTGTTTGTCTCATTTGTATATCTTATTTCATTGAAATCCCCACCCAAACACCACGGACCCTCCCATATGCCTCTAATTGCAGCTAATTCTTCCCAGAATGAGTTCCTCTCTCTATATGAATTCAGCCCATACACATTAGTCAATATCCACTCCCTTCCATCACTCATCCTCTTGGCTTTTATTGATACCGAGTACTAACCTATTAGTTCCTTCTGACAGTCAACTTCCTCATTCTTCCACATTGTAAGGATTCCACCCGAGGCACCCCACGACGGGGCAAAAGACCAACTTAGACCCCTACAACTCCAGATACTTCTTTTCCACCTTCTGTCCAAGTCTGAAAGCTTTGTCTCCTGTAACATGACTATAACCGGTCTCTCCTTTCTTATCACATTCCTAATGATTCTCCTTTCCTTTGCACTTCCTAAACCGCTTACATTCCAGCAAAGCACTTTCATTTCACTCTTTTTTCCCCGACCCTAATTYAATCCCAAATCYTATTCTCCTCTTTTCTTCTCCCTTTTCCTATTTACAGTCTTCTCATAGGACACACCACAGGCTAGCCTTTCCACCTCCATTCTTCTCTTTCTTTTTTTATCATCTTCTACCCCCTTTCTAAGATAGACCTTTCCTTTGGCGAACTTCCTTTTGGCTTCTTTTTGTTCCTCTCCTTTTACTTTGGGTATCTCTCTACAGCCTTCTTCTCCCTCATCCAAATGCAGTCTTCCTTTTCCTTCTCTTGGGTACCTGCAATAACTTCATTTCCCCTCTCATCCTTTTCCAAAAACCATCACATTAAACAATTTCTCCTCATTGTCTTTTCCACCACCCCCTCCTTTTTCTATTGCACATAGGTCATTATTCGCCACCAGTGACGTTTCAACAGCTGGAACTGCAAAATCCAAAGGCTGAAGGTTACTACAAGGAAAAAAATCAAATGAGTTTTGACAGAAAAGTGGGGGCGAAGACAGAACTGGGTTGAGAGGAGGGGGGAAGAGACTCCCTGATATTTTTTTGAAGAAAAAGTTAACTTTATTTGGAGAAAAGAAAGGTACATGAGAAGATGTACACAGCAATTAAGCACTCAGAAAGTTACATAGGCAAAAAACTATCACTAAAAAGGGAATCCTTGTGAGCGCCAGATTTAGCTAGACTGTCGGCTTTAGAATTTAGCTCCCTCGGAATCCAGACTACATGAGCATTTAGAGAAGAGAGGATGTCTCTCGCTCGCTTCAGCCAGGTAGTGGGCTAAAGCCCAAGGCCCATTGTCCGGGTTAGAAAGCCAGTTAATGGTGTTGGCTGAATCTCCTTTAATGGTAAGGTTTAGTAAGCCCATGTCTTTTGCAATCCTGATGCCGGTTAGAGC
>NW_010729388.1:174314-201152 GCF_000365185.1 Nelumbo nucifera
TGTAGCTGAGGGAGATGTCCTCTCTTGTCGGGCAGTGTTTGATCATTATGGGCTGAGAGGTTAAGTGTAAGACCATTGAGGGTAATACCTGATGGGCTAATCTTGCATCTGCCCACAGTCCCTAGGTTTTTATAAGGTGGCTTGGCCCAAGGACCACTTAGTGTAAGTGTTGGGCCCATTAAGAGCCCATGGTGATGGGCTTAGGGGTTCACTGTCCATAACAGTGAATTCGGGCAGGCCTTGTAGCAGAGGCTAAGCTGAACCCATGTGGCTGATGTGTAGATCAATGTTTGGGTCCCACGCCATAAAAAGAAACCCAACTGGGCAACAGTTTGGAAGGTAAGTGAGCGCATGGACTTAATGGACCTAAAGCCCAATTCGAACTGGTCTAATTTGATTAGTTAAAGAGGGGTGGATCTGGGATTGGATCAGTAGATAGGATAGGGAGTTATCCCTATCCACTCAGAGAGTCTATATCCAAATACAGATTTGGATTTGGAAACTCCTAACAAGATTAGGAGGGCCGATCTAATCTGCAGATAAGATAAGGCATTATCCTTATCTCTTAAAGAGAACTCCTTATCCAAATACAGATTTGGATTAGGAAACTCCGAATGAGATTAGGAGCTCTCTTTAAGGCTATAAAAGGAGGAGGGGGCAAACCATTCTACACATTCAACCTCGGAGATCAGATCTCAGATCACAAAGAGAGAAGACAACAACAATGTGACTGCACCATCTTCTCCCTGCGTTCTCCTCCAGTTGCCGCCATTGCCAGTTCGATCTCCATTCTTGTAGGAGTGATCAAGAAGCGTTCTTGATATCAGTCTTTGGAGAAAGGCTGATCTAAAGTCATGCTCACAGCCTCCATCGAATTTTTGCTGAAGGATTCGGTTCTTGGTAAGAACACTATTGATTCTGCTCCACCCTACACTGTGTCATCTTCAGTGGGAGCAGTCTTTGGAGATTTCTTTGGGCGTGAACACCTTCATTGGAGGATACTGTTTCTTCGTATCAGGTATCTCCCTCTCTTACCTTTTGGTTTCAAATCTGGTTCGGTTCTTGGTTCAAGATTGATCTTTGAAAATACAGATTTTCTAAAACAGGGAATGCGATTCCTAGATGGGAGAGAGAGAAATTTTTGAAATTTCGGCCTACCTTCCTGCAGGGTTCGGCCATCCATATGATGGATCTCTTATCCCTTCATACCAACCCCTAAATCCTGTATCTCCAGAATCTCCGTACCAGCATCTTCAGAGAAGAGCAGTTCAGTTCCAAAAGCTTCAGAGTCTAAAAGTTTGCAGGTCTTTGTCGAGTTGATGTTACCAATACTTGACAGCAGATCACCCTCATCTTCCACATCTCTTAACGCCTCCCAATCTGAATCATCTTCAGAGTCTCCTTGCGAGATCCTATTGTAGCGAGGGTTTGGCTTCTCAGACGTCGTGGAGTTTTCTTCAGTCGCTGGCCTCCAATGCAGCTTCAACCCAGTTGCTGACGTCTTTCCCGCAGCCGGAGGAAGAGGAGGGGAGGGTTTTCTGATCGCCGTTCCTGTTTGGGGACGATTCGAGTGGATAGGCACACTTTGGGATGATGATAGACCATAATCATTGTCCCCCATCAGCGCAAGGGAGCTTTGCGCATGACTTTTAAAAGGGTTACGTGACCCAACTTGAAAGACCTGGCCCAAATTAGACTTTCGGATCGGGTTATGTAGACCCGGGTCAGACTTTTCAATTGTTTTTGTAAATTGAGCACGAGGTGGCCCTTTTTTCGATTGCAGCACCTCAGCATAGGATTTCTTTTGGGCCGTTGGATCCATTTGCATTTTTTCAAAAAATCTCCCTTAAATGGCCAAGCAGTCTCCTTTAATCTATTGCCCAACTTTTCAGTTTCCATAAACGCCTAGTCAACTTGACCTTTCGGACGGTCCACCCAGCACTCACCACATGGCCTCCAACAGTCCATGTCATCATCTTCTTCTACCTCCAAACTGTTCCACAGCCTTGCTTCGACTTCCGACGCCAACCACACCTTTCTCCAACAGTCATCCGCGAAGATGTCCAGGTTTCTTGGGATTTTTTCCAATCTTCCACCTGCAACTTTAATCTTTGCCGTTTGAAGGTTTTGCATGCAAAAACCTTCCAGACCCCACCACAGGCCACTTCTATCTTATGGAATATGTGCTCCTGCCAGAGGTCGAAGAGTAAACCCAGAATCTTGATAACTATGGTCTTCTGCGAGATATTCAGTTTGTTACAGGAGGGTGACCAATTTTCCACTGCAATCTGGCCAAGTTTGGTTTCAAGGATTCTGCTCACAGTCTGAAGTTCGGCCATGTCAAGTATTGCTTTATTCTTTTCAAATGGGATGAGGGTGATTTTCTCTTTTGGCTGAAGCGTTTCCAATAGGATTTGCAATACTTCTTCCCAATCCTTAACCTCTGTTTTCACTTTCACAACTTTAGACCCCATTCCTTCCATCCTATATTATTTTTGAACTCGTATCTGTCGAAAGTACTGTTATAGGAGTAATCTTTTTAGTTTGCTTTTGCTGGTTTGCTTTCCTAGTTTGGCTCTCACTCACCTCCCCAGATTTTTGTTCTTTCCTCATAGTTTGCTCTTCAGTATTCAAGAACTCCCATTTTTTCTGGTTGAAATCATCAAGTGCACCTGTGACCATCTTCCACCCCTGTTTAGCTTGTCCCTCCGGAAGGCATACTAGTTATTTCTCCCTTTGCCAAAGAACTCTGTTAGTAAAATAAATCCTCCATTTCTGTTCCTTCTATTTTCTACTGTGAATCTCTTCCCATTGTTTGTCGTTTCATTTCCCCACCCTTGTATTCTTTCTACAAATAGAAGGCCATCTACGAAACCTTTTAGCCAGTCCACTACTTCTGATTCCATTATGATAGTTGCTCGTCGGTCTCCCCTAATTTTCAATAGCTTCTTCCCTCTGCTTGTTATTCCCTCCATAAGGACCTTCTTCTTCTTCAACTGAAGTATTTTTCTCCATTTTGTTGCCTGAACGAAACTCTCCATTTCTCCTAGTTCTCTCTTCTCTTCCTCTCAAGGAATCTTTCAACCTTCACGTTGAGATGCAAAAATGACATCATTTTCTTCTCACAGATTACTGGTTCAGCAGGAGTGGGATTCCCGCCACCACCTCAAGGAAAGCTCACCAGACTTTCTTCTTTCCATTGCTATATATCCAAAACTTTGAATCCTCTCCTTGTAACCAACTTACTACCAGTTCGGAGTCACCCTCAACAACCAACTTCCTAATGTTCAGATCATTTGCTCTTTGAACACCTTCCAACAGGGCCAGCACTCTGGTCTAAGGGAGTTAGACACTAAACTTATAGGCCTAAAATCTCCAGGCTGGATGGCACCTTGCTTCTTTGGGATCAAAGCTAAGAAGGTTGAGTTCATCCTCCGGCTAATTACTCCCCTTCTGTGGAATTTCCTGAAAACTATCGTCAAATCATTTTTTATTATCTCCCAGCAATCTTGATAGAAAGCCAATGTGAATCCATCAGGCCCAGGAGCCTTAGATCTATCCATAGAGAAAATGGCTTCTTTGACCTCAACTTCCTCAAAGTTCTTCACCAGAGATTGTGCCTAGTTCTCTTCCAAACACTCCCATTCTAGTCCATCCAAAGTCCACCTTTCAGCGAAGGCTTCAGTAATTTCTTCTTGATCTGTGATCTCAGCCCCTCCCACTACTAAAGAGGAAATTGAACTCTTCCTTCTACTATCATTTGCTAAAGCATGAGAGAACTTTGTGTTGCCATCACCCTCCTTGATCCATTTCTCTCTTGGCTTTTGTTTCCAACTGATTCCTCTCTCAGTAAGGTATCCTCTAGCTCCTTCTTTAAAGACCATTTTCTTTCTCTTTCATTCCCTTCTAACACACCTTGCACTTCTTTCCTATCCAACTCCTCAATTTGAGCAATCAAGCTGCCTTTTTTTTCTTCCAATCTTCCAAATTCCACTCTATTCCACTCCTTTATCTCCCCCTTCAACCTTTGTAATTTTCTCAAAAACTTTTGCCCTTCCCAAACAGGTTGCGGGCTTTGGGAATCCCACCACTCCTTAACCTGTTTCTTGACATATGCATGCTTTCTTGCAATGTTAAACTTTTTGTTGGTATATTCCTTGCAATATTATTATCTATTAATTATTAATGATGTGTTAACTGCAATCTGCTTGCCTAACAGCATAAATTGGGTAGAGGGCACCGTGACAAAGTTCAGCAATTCATGGCAATAACTGGAACAAGGCAAGCATTTCAAATTTGCATTTTCTTTTTTCTTTTTTCCTCTTTTTGCTCAGATTTTTATCTATGTATATTTTATTTGATTTCACATCGTGCTTGCTTCATTTTCTTTATTTCTTTTTCTGATAGTTTTGGTGTGCATGAACACATGTATGTACAGACACATTCTGACCAAAGGCCCTATATTTTCCAATTAATAGCCATAGGTGTTGTCAACTCCACCACCTAGAAGCTTAACATTCCCTGTTGAACAACTGCCAAATTGAGCAGCTCTAATAGCAAATTTGCAATGATTATCCTAGGCGTGTGAGGCCTATCTGGGAAGAACATGGAATTTTGATCCCATATATTTCACAAATGGCAGCCAAGATGCATATCCACATGCTTTCCTCCTCTTGTAGGAAGGAGGTTTATGGCATACCAACTCTACAGTCTACAATGACTCCTGAATATTTTTATTGATAACATTAATATGCATTAAAAAAGCAAGAGAAGGAATGGTGCAAGGAAAAGGAACCCCACTGTAGGAAAGGGTCTCTTAAGAAAACCAAATAAGGAAGAACTTAACAAACAATTTAGCAAGCTTAAATTCCCAAATATTGATATAAAGAATGGAAATATGTCCTATGATCGGTGTCTCCAAAACAATTTCCCTCCTTGGCTCCTAGCCAAACTGCTAGTTGAAGAGTTAGCCATACCTTCAAAAAATGGCTCCTCATCTGTTGAGAAGTTGCATGGCAAGTTTGAAAGAATTCTGCTGAAATGGGCATCTGTTAACAGTCTTTTATGGGGCTTCAACTAGAGAACCTTGGGCATCTCACTAAAGCAGTTATTAATCTTCTATCGACAATGCCACAAATTCCATCTTGAACTCCATGGCCCCCTTTTACTGAATTTGTTGAACTGTCTTCCTTGCAATTGATGTCTCGAAAAATGTCTGTTTCCTTAACCAATAAAGGAAGTGGGAAAGATAGGAGATCGCTTGGAGTTTCTGAATTGATGCTTAGTGGGTAGGTTTCTACATGCGGATCAGACATTAGAGATGTAGAGAAATAGATGATTGATGAGTGGTGGTACTTAAGTTTTTCCTGTGTTAGAAGGTTGGGAGCTTCATTATTTCTTTTCAGTTTCAAGTGGCAGGAAGACATGGATTAGTAGTACAAGGTATATCCGTTCTGATGAAGAAAGAGGTTTAGGAGTGGGTGACTACAAGGTATATCCGTTCTGATGAGACAAGTTTGCTAATATGTACTAGAAGCTCAAAGTCTGAATTAGGTTCAGTTAAATGTCTGGGTGAGTTTCAAGTTCTCCTTTGGATCCACGAAAAAGCACTGCAAAGTGTGGTCTCAAAACAGGGAGGAAGGTGAAGGGGGGGCAGAGAAAGGAATAGTGGATGAAGAGTAATGGTTGTCTTCTAAGTATCAGTTGGAGGAGGAGGTTCTGTTTGAGGCTGTAGAAGTCTCGGGCCTGACAGGGGGAGGAGGGAGTTCTCTTCTGTTTTGATGCCTTCAAGCTGCAGGGCATTTTTCTCAGAGATTCAAGTTGTGGGTGAAAGGGGAGGGGGATTGCGTAGATGTTATTATGTTTTTGGGTCCTGGTTTTTCTTGGTATGTTTATGCAAATATTCTAATTTTTGGGTTTTAGTTTCTTTGGTTCTTTTGGGTGTTTGGTTCAGTAAGAGTTTTGTGGGGATTGATATGTTGGATATGGGTGTAAAGTTTCCAAAGATAGTGGTTGGGAGAATGTTGGTCCTTAGTTGTGTTTGGAGGTGTTCCCTCAACACCTCTCTAGGTTGTAATCGCTTTTTCTTTTTAATGAATTTTCTTTTTACTATCAAAAAAACTTAAAAATGGCTTGATCATTCAACAATTAAGTAAGCCTTGAGTTGATGGAATGCTGAATGGCACATTTTTAAATTTGGAACTTTTTCGGCATTCTATTTTCTTATTTCAGCAGTTATTAAATGCCACCTAAGACCAGAGGCACCAGAGACAGAAAAGAATGTAGACAGATTGGAAAACAGAAAGTATCTATTTAGTTCAATTCTGCCTCCCAAAGATTGGAAAACAGTTTGGTGCTAATATACTTCTGGAAGTGATATCATCTGGGAGTTTGTATTTGTAACTTTATTTGCCTCATTCCCATTTAGTTTTGTTGATTGTTGCTTTCCATGGTTTTGTCTTCCAGGCATCATGAAAAGGCATTCATCAGAGTTCCATATTATACATATCTTTTACTTGTTTTTGTCATCTTGGATCATGTAAATACATTTCTTGCTTTAGAATTTCATATCATGACATCATCGTTGCAGTGAAAAAGTAGCTCTCCAGGCTTTGAAGGCCAGTGATTGGCACCTTGAAGGAGCCTTTGATATATTCTACAGTCAGCCTCAGGTTAAATCCATTCCTGATTCTAGGCATCTTGAAGAGCTTTATAATAGATATAAAGGTAATTTTTAGTTTTTTATTGTAATTACATTTGCAGTATTTGTCTTCTTTGTCTTACACTTGGGATTCAATTTCCAAGTGATGTCTTATCAATGTTGAAGTTGTATGACTAGTTGGAGATGGACATAGTTAAAACATGGTACATGGTCTTGGACAAACAATATCATACCATCAGCAGCAAAAAAAAAACAAAACAAAACAAAAGGAAAAAAAAAAGAGGAAGAAAAGAGTCTTCAGGGAAGGGTGGTTGGGACTTTTTTTGTGTTGTTTTGTACTCTTCTATACTTTTATTGTACCAATAAAGAAAAAGGGAGGGTTTATATTTGATATATACATTTCTTTGGTTGCTCATTCCTTTGTTAATTATTTGCATATCACATTGTGTTGCTTAGTAAGTTGCATTCTAAAAGATGATATTTTGTGCAGATCCGTATGTTGATATGATTCTAGCAGATGGTATCTCTCTTCTTTGCAATGACCTACAGGTATCTTGGCTCAATCAAATTATATTATTCTTGATTCTTTGAATGATCAAATATATTTGGCATTCCCAATTCAATATATTTATGTCCTATAAAAAAAAATTAAATATATTTATGAAAAAATTCTCTACATTTTCCACTTGCAATATTATCTAGACTCTGCCTTTCTATTACCACCTGCATTTCTCCCTTGAAATCTGTTGACATATTTATGTGGCTTTGTTTTTGGTAGGTGGATCCTGGGGACATTGTAATGGTATGTGCCCATTCTTTAAGCAAATGCTTTTTTCCTGGACCATGGATAATTAGCTAATGTGTAGGAAACTAGGGCATTTTGATTAGGTTATTGTTAAAGCTAACATTTATGTGTGCCGGGGGGTGAGAAATACTTAAATTTTTGAGAGTCCCTAATTTCCCTAATATTTCCATGACATATTTCCATTTCCATGGGTAGCGACAAAATTTTACCAGAATCGACATATTCCCCAATGAACACTACCAACACTATGTGGAATACAAGGGAGAGTTTCCATGACATACATATTCCCCAATGAACACTACCAGCACTATATGAAGTATAAGATATAGTATTAAAACATAAGTTGGTGATAATATTGTAGATATGTGGAGTAACAATGTTATTGCTCGCTTAACTTACATGATTACCACTTTGAGCTTGCTAAATATTCATTACAAGCATGAAGTTAAATATTAGTTTTTCTTTGTTAATAGATTATTTGGTTGATCTATTACAACCATTTACATTTTCTGTTAGCTTAAATTTTGCTTTAACTCATTCTATCATGACACTCTGAATGTTAAGGTTTGTAGGGCTACTCCTGAATGTATTATTTTGTCTATAACCTTAATTAGCTTTGTTTAGTGATTTGGAACAAGATAATAATTTAAAAGGGTGTGCCTATGCTCTTTTTTATCATTTCATAAAATTTTTTTTTTTGATCAATTATCATTTCATAAAATATCATTCTATATTTTGCGTACAATGTGTCAACCATGCCTATATTTTTGCAATATTTCCATACGATGTTTCCGACATTTCCAGCATGTTTCTTATATTTGGACGATTGACATTTCCACCGACATTGACATTTTAAACCTTGTTTGAGAACACTAGTTCCACTGATAAGTGGTACTGGGAGGAATCAAAGGAAAGCTATGTTCCTGGTTATCAGTGCACAAGGAACTCAGAAGTTTAGATTACAATTGATCTTTTGACAGGTATATGTTTTCTTGTTAATTGCTTGCTAACAGAATTTACAGAATTACTTTATAGTCCCATACACAACATGGGTCTACATGGTCAGTATCCTTATTTTTTGTTAATAACACAGTACATTGCATTTCAAATAAAAACCAAAACATTTAGGTGGGTTCTTTGTGGAATGATCCTCCTTCCTATTTGGCTCCCATTGAAAAGGAAGGGTATTTCTAATTAAAATTTCATATTTGAGGTAGCTATAAATTTGGTCTAATGGATTTGGGGATATTGTCTTAATGCCACTTGATCAGTGATTTAAAAGGCCTGCCTTGGGTGTGACTAGGCAAAAAGGTGAGGTTCATTTTAAGGTATGCACCTTGCCTAGGTTCCAGATGCGCCTTTTTATTTTTTGCGCTTTTTAGTGTTTTTAAAATATGGTGGTTGGGTTAGGAGCCCTGCCCCTGGACCCCCAACCAACTCCCTTGAGGCAAGTCCATGTGGTCTTAAAATTCTTAATCCCTAAAAATTGATTTTATAATTTTAATTATCTTTTAAAAATATCTTTTACTAGGATGAATGAATGAATGAACAACATTAGCAAATGGGGGGGGGGAGGGAATTTTAAGACCCTAACAAGGACTTGTTTGGGCTTGCCTCAAGGGGCTTGGTACAATGGTGGCTTGTAGAATTAGGAATGAAAGACGTAATATCACATTAAGTATTTGAAATAATGCAATTTAGAATGAAAGATGTAGCATCACTTTGAATATGTTTTATATGTTATGTTTATGTATTTAAAATTGAGCTAATGGACTTTTTTAAAACATTTAGTTTAAAATTAAAGTTTGATTTTTTTAATCAACATTATTTTTAATATTTTCTTAATTTATTTTGATTTTTTTAATTTTGTGCCTTGCTTCAAAAAGGTGCACCTCTCGCTTGCGCTTTGCACCTTGGGCACAAAATGGCCTTTGCACTTTTAAAACACTGCATTTGATATTTATAAGTTTTTGGAGAAGTGAACCAATGTTTCTAGAAAAGAGGTAGTAAATTGTATGGTGTCCAAGATTTAGGCATCCTTTTTTTTTATGAAAACAGGTGGTGCTACACAAGCCTGGGGGTAGAACGTCCCAAGGTTTAGGCATCCTTTGCTGAATAGAGAGGTGAGGGGATACATTTCTTTACTTGCATGGCTACAAGTATCCGAAGTGGAGAATAGCGTGTTGGATGAAAGATGTGCAAATAGTGTGCCAAGAGTGTGCTGGTGGAAAGTTGATGGTTCAATATTTTCATGGGGCTTTGATAAGAAATATGGGTGAATGGAATTACATTAAAGGGGTATGGGGCAACCCAATTCCTTGAAGCCTTTGTATGGCTAGTACTGATGATAGATGGTATTTTAACATTGGATCATTTGAAGCTAAGGGATTTTCACATGCCAACTATGCCAAATATGTTTTTATTGCAAAAGGGAGGACAAAAGTGTTTTTCATTTAATTGATCAAAAAAAGTGTTCTTCATTTATTTAATTAGTGGTTGCAACATGGCGGGAAGACTGCAAAGTGAGGGTTGGGCGGATTTCAGACTTCAGAAATTAAAAGCTTTGAAGAAAAATCTTAAAGCTTGGGGGAGAGAAGAATTTAAAGCTGTTGAAGTAGATAAAAAAAAGAATTCTGTCGGAATTAGAGGACTTGGACAATAGAGAGCAAAATGGGATCCTCAATGCCTTAAACAGAAATAAAAGAACAGAATTAATAAAGGAATGGGAGCAACTAGTTAGAAGGGAAGAAATCTATTAGAGACAAAGATCAAGAGTGAGATGGTTGAAAGATGGGGACAATAATTCCAGATTTTTCATACCTATGCCTCGAGAAGAAGTAGGAAGAATTTTATTTCTAAGTTCAACCTTAATCAGAGAGAAGTGGAGAATCCTGAGGAAATTTCTAAAGCTTTCCTTTCTTTCTTTAAAAACCTTTACTCCAAGGATAGTGAAAATCAGTTCACAATATTTAATTGGGATGGCACTACCCTATCAGCTGAAAAGAGCGATTGGTTGGAAAGAAGCTTTGAAGAKGAAGAAGTCAAGAAGACTATTTTTAGCATGGATGGAGATAGGGCTCCAGGGCTGGATGGCTTCCCTATTCTTTTCTTCCAAAAGTGTTGGGAAATTGTAAAGTTAGATCTCATGGAGTTTTTCAGTGACTTCCATTCATCTGCCATTATTAATAAGGGCCTTAGCTCTACCTTTCTCTGCCTCATCCCTAAGAAAGGGGGAGTTTTGGAAGTTAAAGACTTTAGACCTATAAGTTTGGTTGGGAGCATTTACAAAATTTTGGTGAAGGTTCTGGCCAACAAACTCAAAGAAGTCCTTGAAGATCTAATTTCCCCAAATCAGTTTGCTTTCGTAAAAGGAAGACAAATTGTGGACAGCATTCTTATTGCAAATGAGTGTGTGGAAGACAGAAAATCCTCTCGGATCCCGGGGGTCCTTGTGAAACTTGATCTTATGAAGGTGTACGACAAAGTGGATTGGGACTGCATTCTTGATTGCTTAAGGCTAAGAGGTTTTGGGAGAAACTGGATCAGGTGGATTAAAGGTTGTATTGGCTCTCCTTGGTTTTCGGTATTGATAAATGGTGAAGCGAAAGGTTATTTCAAGGCTAGYAGGGGTCTAAGACAAGGTTGCYCTCTTTCCCCATTACTTTTCACTTTGGTGATGGATATATTTAATTATCTCTTTGACAAGTCAATTCTTCTCAACTTGGTGGAAGGCTTTGAAGTGGGTAGGGATAAACTTCACATCTCTCTCACTTACAGTTCGCTGACGACATAATCCTATTCTTGGATGCCTCCATAACCAACATCACAAACACTAAAATGGTAATCAAATGTTTCGAGATTCTCACTGGTCTGAGAGTTAATTTCTGCAAAAGTAGTATTTTGGCTATCAACTTAGTGGAAGTGGAACTTCTAGAAAATTGCAAATCTTTATTGGGGTGCAAAGTGGAGAATCTCCCATTACCTACCTTGGGATGCCTCTAGGAGGGAATCCAAAATCCCTCAACTTTTGGAGTCTTGTGATGGAGAAATGCGAGAAGAAATTATTGACTTGGAAAAAGTTTTATCTCTCCAAAGGGGTAGGCTTACTCTCTTAAAGGCCTCCTTATCAAATCTGCCAGTCTACTTTCACTCTATCTTCTAGATTCCGACCAAAGTCAGAAATCAGATTGAGAAGCTTCAAAGGAATTTTCTTTGGGAAGGTGGTAGAGATAAGAGAAACCATTTAGTCAACTGGAAACAAGTATGCAGATCAAAAGAGGAAGGCGGGTTGGGTATTGGACAGCTTAAGGAGAAAAATTCTTCTCTCCTAGGCAAATGGCTCTGGGGATTTCTGAAAGAACCTAATGCTCTTTGGACTGCTGTCATCTCAAGTAACTATGGACGAAATACAAACGGGTGGGATTGCATTCTCCATTTGAACAGGATAAAGGCCACCAACCCTTGGAAAGGTATATGTCCATTTATACTTCTTTCTTTCCTTTCATAAGGTATAAAGTGGGAAATGGGTCTAGAATTAAATTCTGGAAAGATCTTTGGTGGGGGGAATCTACCCTGGAAGCCTCTTTCCCTAGGTTGTTTAACCTCACCCTTGACCAAGAAGCCTCTATTTCTGCTTGCCTCCCAAACCAGTCCGCCGAGAATTCTTTAAACCTCCACCTCAGAAGACCCCTAAGGGACTCGGAGATTTCTGATTTAATAGCTTTAATCCAAACCCTCAAAGATGCCTATATATCCCCCTCTCATTCTGACACCCGAATATGGACCCTCCACCCAAATGGCAAATTCTCTTCTAAGTCTATGTTCAGGGCTTTGACTGCTGAAGGTCAGCATCCCTCTTTTCCTTACAAGAAAATTTGGTGCAGCCACATCCCCTCAAGAATTTGCTTCTTTGTATGGGAAGACGCTCCATTTCTCCTCATGTTTGTATTTTATGTCTCAGTGAGGGTGAATCAGCAGATCATATTCTTCTTCATTGCAGCTGCAGCTTCACTCAAAGGATATGGTCCCACTTCTTGAATATGGCAGGGTACAGCTGGGTTTTTCCAAAACACATCATGGACAACTTGAATCAATGGCAAGGAATAGGGCTTAGCAAAAGGAGTAAAGTCTTTTGGCAATCAGTGCCTCATGCAGTAATGTGGGGCGTTTGGGAAGAAAGAAACATCCGTATCTTTGACAATAAAGGCAGAACCTTGGAGGAGTTAATCTCAGATATTACCTTTCGTTGCATCCTTTGGGCGGTGAATTCAGCTCTGTTTAAAGGACTTTCAGTCAATGATATGACCAGAGATATTCACCCCTTTCTGTTTCTGCCTCATCCCCAGCAAACTCCCTTGAGGCATCCCGTTTCCATCAGTGATGGTGTGATAACCCTTAATTTTGATGGTTGTGCCTTAGGCAATTCGGGCTTTGCAGGTATTGGTGGTACAGTAAGGGATGAAAGGGGCATTATCTGCTAGACTTTTAGTGGTCCAATCGGTTGGGCCGACTCCACAAAGGCTGAAGTGATGGCTGCTCTCACCGGAATCAGGATAATAAAGAATTTGGGAATTCAGAATTTGATCATTGCAGGTGATTCAGCAAATACGATAATATGGTTAAGAGACATAAAAGGGGGCCCTTGGAGACTGTATCACTATCTGACTGAAGCTAGGGATTCTTTGGATGGTTTGAATGTTAACTTAGTTTGGATTCCTAGGGAACACAATCATACTACAGATGGCCTAGCTAAATTTGGTGTGTATTTGGAGCATCTGTATAGCAACAAGTTTCCTCCTTTGTAACTTGTAGGGGTTCCCCCCCCCCCCTTTTTTTCTTAATAAATTCTGGTTAAATTTTCTCAAAAAAAAAAAAAAGCATGGTGGGGTTCATATGGAATTTCTTTTTTCTCACTTCCAAGATATAAAGAGTAGAGCCATCTTAGCCTGATGAAATTTTCTCTTTTTGGCCTAGTGTTAGTGGTGCTAAGGAATTAAGATTTTTTTTTGGATCAATTAAAGAATTAAAATTTTATGGTGTAGTCCTTTTTTATTTGTGCTGGGGAGTTTGGCAAGAAAGAAAAAGGTGAATTTCTGATGTTTGTGTTATTTTGGATTCAAATGTATCAATAAAGGGGATCTAGAGTAAAATCTTTTGGACTTTTAGGGAATGCTGAGGGAAGCAGGCGGTTGTCGTGGTTTTCTTTCTGAGAAGGATTATTACATTTTTATATTTGGTGAAATTTCTTCATTGCTTATATAATGTTCTTGTTTTAATAGAAGGTTACCAGAAAAACATGATGCCAGAAAAACTTATAACCAATCAACTTATCAATCCTTGAAGAGATTTTTTCTTTGATTTGTTCAACCCTTCCAAAATGATCTTTGTTCCAAGCCTTTATTTTCTACTTCAAGTTCTGTAACTTCCTACAAAATCTCCCAACTTTGTTCTGGGCAAGACAAATTAGAGGCAGGTAAAGAAATGGAAAGGGGTGACGGTTTACAGATTCCTTGTCCAACTTTGGAATAAGCCTCTCCCTGTACAACTTTTGCCAGGTGTTATCATTGTCAGGTAAATTCTGTATAGCATCCATTCATTGTTCCTCTTGTGCTTCACTTTGTAGGTTAGTGTTGATTCTAAGGTCCCATGTATGGACATTGTGATCTTGTGGCGCCGTTGGTTGTATTTCCCATTCTTTTTCAGCTACAACTGAATCCACCACTAAGTGTTAGGCAGTTCAAGTCCAGTTTCTTTCGATGTTGGTTGTATTGGACAACATTTTATGTTCTTCGTTGCTTATTGGTTCAGGTTTTGAAGTCTTCGAGGGTTCAATACAGCATTTAGCAATGTTTTTGTTGATTAAACCCTAACAAATATGAAAATAATAAAAAGAAATTTGTATATAAACACACAAAATGAATATTTTAGTTTAAAATTGTCTATTTTATAATTATAACCTCAAAAAATTAAGAATGTAAAAGTTTTTTATAACACATTATAGAAAACTACTTGGCGATTAGGCGAGGCAAGCCTCCAAGGGCGCCTTGTCGCCTAGGCGTCGCTTTGACAACTATGGGGGGAACCATGGATATCTCCACAACTTCTTAGCTGTTAATTCCATGTTAAATCCTCTTCTTCCCTAACCGCATCATTGTGCCTATATGTCCCCACCATTTCTACAGGTGCATACAGGAAGTACCATGAACAGGTTTGGGAACTCAATTGGGAAATCAATAGTCTTCAATGATGATAATGGGGAACTCGGGAAACCAATAAAGACACTGCCTTGATGATTAATTTCCTCAATAGTTATGTTTTGAGAACTGCATTTTGGTACACATTTTGTGGACGTTATTGTCAGGATATGTGAATTTCCTGAAGTAATTTTATTTAGTGCACTTGTGATTTTTTTGGTCAATAACAGTTAATGCACTTTTAGTTGTTGTCTTAATTTCTTATTATCATCAATGTCAATTAGTTGTCTGGAGGTTCTTGTTACCATGGATTTTTACCTTCTCTGCAGTTGGTTGTTTCCTGGCATATGAAGGCTGCCACCATGTGTGAATTTTCAAAGCAGGAGTTCATAGGTGGATTGCAATCATTGGGGCAAGTATTAATTAGTTACTGTTATCATGTTCATTATGTTCTTCTAGGTTTTTGTTTTATATAGGATTTTTTTTGTTAGGTTTTATATAGGATTGAAACATGGTTTCTTCTGAGTCATTGAGGTTGAATATTGTGATGACAGGGTAGATTCACTTGAGAAGTTCCGTGAAAGGATGCAGTTTATGCGATCAGAACTAAAGGATGAGCGTATGTTTATTTTATTCTGGGAAATACAAAATGTTCATCCTGTATTCAGAAAATTGTTTTCTATTTTATATTTATTTTTATATGGGATAGACTTGTAAGTTTGCAACTTTTGGGGGAAACTTGGAACTTTCCAAGGTTTGAATTAACATTATGGAGGTAGTAGGTCTAAGTGTAGTTACTCTTGCTGAGTTAATGTTCTCTCTTCCACTATGCTTGCACAGAAAAGTTCCGTGAGATATACAACTTTGCCTTTGGCTGGGCTAAAGAAAAGGTATGTCTGATTTATGAGCTGTGGTAACTGCTAGTTTGTTCATTGATAACTTTCTGAATGTTTGTTTTTGCTTTTAATTTGGAAAAGAATTGATTGCAGTTGGTATGACTTTTTACAAATTGCATGCTGTTACTTATCTGGGGGCTTCTATGTGATATTGAGATTGTAATAGGCATGTCTATGAATTTTAGGTTTAGTTTATCAATCTGGTCAAGCAATGACTAGTCATGATAGCCTCTTTAGTTGATGTGATGACTAGTCCCTAGGTGTTAACCAGCTCACCACAAATAAAAAAAAAATCTTTTCAAATATTGATTCAATCTCATGTTAACATTAATATAGATTGAAACCAGCTCACCACAAATAAAAAAAAAATCTTTTCAAATATTGATTCAATCTCATGTTAACATTAATATAGATTGAAACCAGCTCCTACCACTTATTAGTTTCTTGCCCCTTTGCTACTGATCTTTGGGAATAGTTTCTTTCCTCTTTTGGTTGCAAGTGGACCCCACCACCAAACATTCAAAGTTTGTTTAGCCCCTCATTCTTTGGTTGGCCAAACAAAAGGGGAAGGATAATGTGGAGGTGTGTGCTGTTTGCTGGACTCTTTGGGAGGAAAGGAACACCAGAATTTTCTCTGAAGTCAAAAGAAGTAAAGAATGCCTTATTGAAGTTATTGATCAAAAAATGCCTTATTGAAGTAGTAACAGTGAGGGTGGTACATTGGTTGAAATCCTTGGATCTGTTTGTTGATATTTCTACAGATGTGTTGCTGAATAGCTGGCTGGAAATGGCAAATTCTGCTTCTGCTCGCTCTTTAGTTTGTCCTGTGTGGTCACCACCAGGAAGTGGACTTATAAAGCTAAACTTTGATGGAAGTAGTGAAGGAAATCCAGGTCCATCAGGTGTAGGAGGGGTTTTCAGAGATGAGGATGGGAAGGTGCTCGCTTTGTATTCAGGTTCAATTGGGTTTGGAGACTCTCTCAAAGCTGAGGTTTATGCAGTACTGGTGGGTATAAGGAAGTCTAAGGAACTGAATATGCAAAAGTTAGTCATTGAAGGGGACTCAAAGCTGGTCTTAAGTTGGTTACAAGAAGGTAGTGGACTTTGGAAATATGCTAATGAGAGGAGGGAGATTAAGTGGATAACTAGAGGACTGGAAGTCAAGTTTCAGTGGGTCAAGAGAAGAGCAAATGCATTTGTTGATGCTTTGGCAAAGCAGGGGGTGGGAAGGGATCAAATGTTTTGGGTTGTTCTGTAACTTTTTCTTTATTGTTATCTTCCTGGAGAGAGTTAAGTCTGTTTATCTCTCTTTGGAGCGCTGTAACAAAATTCTTTTAATCTAATGAATTCCAGTTATTGATCAAAAAAAATATTGATACATAATGTTTCATAACAATCTTTGTTTTGCAAACACAAAATTGAAGGCTGGATACGCTAGGATAGAGAGTTACAACCTTTGTTTTCAAATAAGCTTGATTATTTAATGCTGGTCCCATTGATTGTGGCAACTCCATACAAGTATAACACTGATTGGAAGGAAAAGTTAAAAGAACTCCTTTACTGACTTCTTTCATTTTATGCCTTGTTTTATTTTATATACCATTACCCAGCCATGTGCCACCAGCATTGCTTTAAGTAGCATGCATATAACAAAATAAAAGCATATGCGATATTTATTTTAAATAATTACGACAAGTACAAATAAATAAAACTTTAAAATGATGGCTTAAGATTAGGTATGACTTATGAGGATGGGATATATTAGGATTCGGCCTGCCCTTCAATCCTATTAAGCTGATAACAGTCAAGAAGAAGGAAGAGAAAGAGAGAGAGAGAAAGAACTGGTTCCAATGAGAGAAAAAGTTCTCTCTCCCATTCGACCAGAATTGATTTACATTACTTATATTGTGGAAAGACACATGTGCCCTTGCTTAAGGGACACTAAATCTAACATAATCTTACACATCAGCACATAAACATAAGTATAAAGACAGAACTACCCCTACATATTCGACACTAACAATCCCCCTCAAGCTAGAAAATATATATCATATAATGCCAGCATGTTACATATGTAGTTCACTCTTCCCCGACTCAACCCTTTAGTAAACAAGTCTGCCCACTGGTTCCCTATGTTAACATATGCAATATCTATCACTCCACTCAGCATCTTCTCTCTCACAAATTGACAATCAACCTCTATGTGCTTGGTTCTCTCATGAAACATTGGATTAGAAGAAATATGAACTGCAACCTGATTGTCACAATAGAGCTTCATTGGAGTGTCAACAGTGTATCCCATCTCCTGTAGAAGGTTCTTCAGCCACACTAATTCACTAGTATGTGCCATAGCTCTATATTCTGCCTTTGCATTGCTTCTTGCCACAACTATTTGCTTCTTACTTTTCCATGTCACCAGATTACCCCTAAGAAAAATGCAATAGCTTATGGTAGATCTCCTATCAGACATAGAACCGGCCCAATCAGCATCAGTATGTCCTTCTATTTCAAGTTTTCCACCACTCTTGTATATCAAACCACGATCAAGAGCCCCCTTTAAATACCTCACAATTCTTAGAACCGCATCCCAATGTGGAACCAAAGGATTCTGCATGAACTGACTTACCACACTAACCACAAATGGAATATCTGGCTGAGTAATGGTTAGGTTGTTCAGTTTTCCTACAAGTCGCCGGTATCTGCTAGGGTCTTCAAACACTTCACCCATATCGTTGCTCAACTTAGTGTTAGTTTCCATAGGTGTTCAGTTGGTTTAGCACCTAACAAACCTATTTCTTCCAGCAAATCGAGGACATATTTCCTCTGACACAAGTTAATACCATGCTTAGACCTTGCTACTTCTATCCCCAAGAAATATTTCAATTTATCAAGGTCCTTTGTCTGAAAATGTTCCTGTAGAAAAGCCTTCAACCTATCAATGCCCATTTTATCATTTCCGATAATAACAATATCATCTACATACACCACCAATAGGATCTTTCCTGCCTAAGAGTCACGACTCAAGGCTGAATGGTCAACTTGGCACTGTTTCATACCAAACTTCTTTACCACCTGACTGAACCTACCAAACCATGCTCAAGGAGACTGTTTAAGCCCATAAATGGCCTTCTTTAGTCTGCACACCTTACCGTCCTCCCCCTAAGCAACAAACCCTGGTGGTTGCTCCATATAGGCCTCCTCGAGCAGATCATCATGCAAGAAAGCATTCTTGATATCAAGCTGATAGAGGGGCCAATCATACATAGCAGCAAGAGAGATTACAACACAAATTGAACCAATCTTAGCAATCGGGGAGGTCTCTGTGTAGTCAATACCATAGGTTTGGGAGTACCCTTTGGTAAGTACACTACCATCAGGTAAGTACTTAACAGTATAAACCCACTTACAACCGACAGCCTGCTTACTAGGAGGAAGAGGAGTGAGGTCCCATGTATGATTATGAGTTAAAGTTGAGAGTTCTTCTTCCATTGCACAGCACCATCCTGGAAAGGCAAGGGCTTCCTGGACATCCTTAGGGACAACAACAGAGGACAACAAGGAGATAAGTTGGCGATGGGAAGCAGAAAGGTGGGTGAGAGAAACATAATTAGAAATAGGGTGAAGGGTACGCCTCGTTTACCTTTCCGCATAGCAATGGGAAGATCAAGGTCAGATATTGGGGGTGGGGCTGGTGTGGGGACAACTATCGGATCTATTGACAATGATGGAGCTAGAGGAGGAGCCAGTACATGTGGGCAATGTGTATACACTTGACGGATAGGTGGTTGTTCAACAGGTGGTGGCACCGGAGGCAAAGACTTGATCACAGCTAGAACAAGAGGAACGGAATCCGCAACTGGAAGAGGAAAGGGAGGAGGCGATGAGGAGGAAGAAACATCACCGGACCCCAAGAAAAACGAAGTAGACTCAAAGAAGGTATCATCAGCACACACAAAGGAACGTCGAGAGCTAGGATGATAACATTTATACCCTTTCTGAGTCCGGGAATAGCCAAGGAAGATGCACTTAATGGATCGTGCATCTAACTTGTCCCTTCCTGGCCTAGATTATGGACAAAGCATACACACCCAAAAACCCGAGGAGACAGAGGAAATGGAGACAAGGTAGGAAACAAAGTGGTGAATGGAGAATGACCATCAAAGATAGATGTGGGCATCCGGTTAATCAAGAAGCAAGAAGTAAGCATCGCATCACTCCAAAAGGATTTGGGGACATTCAGGGGACATTCATGTGATGCATGAGAGGTTGAGCTGTTTCCAAAAGATGACGATTCTTTCTCTCAGCCACTCCATTTTGTTGTGGGGTGTAGGTACATGAAATCTGATGGACAATGCCATGTTGGTCCAAGTATTCTTGAAATGATGAAGAAAAGTATTCATAGCCATTGTCGGAACAAAATTTTAATGTGAACACCTAATTGGTTGCGAATCTCAGCATAAAATTTTTGGAAAATGGTAAACAATTCATTCCTTTCTTTCATTAAATAGAGCCATGTCATCCTTGAATAATCGTCAACAAAAATGACAAAATATCTATATCCATTGTATGACATCACTTTATAAGGACCCCAAACATTTGAATGAATCAAAGAAAAAGGACTCGATATATGGTTATCAACCCTAGGACTAAAGGGAACATGATGATGTTTCCCCAACTAACACGACTCACAATCCAAAACAAAAGGATAACTCAACAAAGGAACCAAAGACTTCAAAACTTTCTATGAATGATGACCAAATCGAAAGTGCCACTAGAGAGGAGAGAGAGATAACTGGAGAGCTGTTGACGTTCTTCCACAACCATCAAGATAATACAATTAACCTGCTTCATGCCCTCCACCAAGCTTCATCCCTATCTTGAGATCCTAAAAAACACAAGAAGAAGGGTAAAAAGTAATAGAGCAATTAAGTGACTTGGTCAACTTACTAAATAAGGTTAAACATAAATTTAGGGACATATAAAACCAAGGATAAAGGTAAGGGGGTCATGTTAACACTGCCAACACCACAAATAAAGGATGTGGAACCATTATCAAGGGTAACAGATTGTGATGTTGAGTAATGAGAGAGGGAAGAAAACACACCTGGAGTTCCAGTCATGTGATCGGAGGCTCTAGAGTCAATAATCTAGGGATTGGGTATGGATACCAGACAAGCCATACTTGAGTGTGCGAGAGTGGTCGTGTTCTGCTGAGATGTGGCCTGAACAAACCTCTCATACTCATCACGGGGAACACTCATCATCTCCTTCTCGAGAACATCTGTGGATGTAGGAAGCATCTGATCAACTGAACAAATCTCCTGTCTAAAGCTACTGTCACTAGTCATGGCATGATTGGTCCAAATTGAAGGTGGACCATGCAAGTCATTGCAATAATTAATGGTATGTCCATCCATACCACAATGTGTACACCTCCTCAGACCCAAACTACGTCCTCGGCCACGGGCTCCCCCTGAATCTCTACCTCTAGTATGACCACCACTACGGCTAGACTGAGCTCCCCGAGCTCCACCTCTAACACCACGGCCCCTCAAAATTGCAAAGGCTGATCTATCGGAAACACTAGCGTTCTCGGTGGATCCAATGGAAATCCTCCTAAGTCAAGCAAACACTTCTTCTAAGGAAGGGAGAGTTGATCCTCCTAGTATCTGTGCCCGCACTAGTTCATACTCAGACTTCAGCCCCACCAAAAAATCAAGTTACATCAAGTTCTCTTTGTTGTTGCTGAATTTTGACATCAGAAGTGAGGAGGTGATAAACATTCAACTCATACTGGCATAGTACTCCTCAAGACTCTGATTACCCTGTTGTAGATTAAAGTATTCCTGATACAACTGATATACTATGGTTGTATTGTCTTGACCCGAATACAACTTCTTAGCATGATCCCACACTTCTTTAGCAGTATCAAGAAACATGAAGTTTACACTAATCTTGGGTTCCATACTGTTCCATAACCTTGTGATAATCTGTGCATCTTCTTGCTCCCAATCATCATACTCATGAGAATTTGTGGAGGGTTTTTCTTCTCTTATGTGTTTCACCTTCTTCTTTGCCTTGAGAAAAACTTCTACAGATTTAGCCTAGGGTACATAATTTTCTCCATTCAGTTTAATGGAGGTCATTTGGACATTGAGGTAATCAGTTGGGACCATCACATTAGTCTTGCTATCACTGCTGTCTCCCATAGCTGAATTCTGATATTGCTGAATTCGGCACACTGCACACTAGACCACACCACACACTGAACACATTGGTTTCATCACTTAGTACTGCTGAAAATTGCACTCTTTACACCACAAACCCTACCCCACAACTACCTGAACACTCACCACACTGTTTGAGGACCACTCCCCTTTTTAATCATATTGAAAGAAAACATAAACCCTAGCACACTACAATCTGAAATCCCACCATACAATCTGAAACAGGCTTATGATTTGATTCACAGCATGAAATTGCATAGAAATTTCTTACCTGATCACCAGAAAATCAGACCACACAAGACATCCACTACACCACACGAATCAGCCCTCTTCTCTTCATCGATTAGGGGAGGGCTTCTTAGAAACCACAGCAACCAACCACAAACAGCACAATTGGAGGCATAGAAACCTCCAAGGGAAGAGGGCAACCACTCCTTTTCAGCCCTTTCTCTTATCTCCAACAGATGGCAAAGAAACCAAGAGAAAACCCTAGACTGGGTGCGCAGAGAACAGAATTCTGGGCAGGTCTGATTTGCTCAGTTTGGCTCTGATACCATATTAGGATTCGGCCTGCCCTTGAATCCTATTAAGCTGATAACAGTCAAGAAGAAGGAAGAGAAAGAGAGAGAGAGAAAGAAGAAGAGAAGAGAAGAAAGAGAGAGAAAGAACTGGTTCCAATGAGAGAAAAAGTTCTCTCCCATTCGGCCAGAATTGATTTATATTACTTATATTGTGGAAAAGACACATGTGCCCCTACTTAAGCAAGGGACACTAAATCTAACATAATCTTACACATCAGCACATAAACACAAGTATAAAGACAGAACTACCCCTACATATTTGACACTAACAAGATACAATCAAGGTTCAAAATTTCGACACATATCGGCCAATATGTATCGTATTAGGAGCTTCGTGATATACCCTTACAGAGGGTGTTTCAAGGTCTGAGCTGGTTCAGGGGGTAGAAGGACCTTAAATCAACCCCTTTGAACCAATTGCAGAAGAAAAACTAAAAAAAAATAAAACCGAGCCACGATACAGGGCAATACGCCCCTACTGGTGTATCGGCCTATATCGATATTTTGAACCTTGGATACAATGACATTATGGTGGGAGGCTCATATCTCCATTTGACTTGATCATATGTTTTTTCCATGTCCAACTTGCATTACACCCTATTGATGCCTGACTAAATACATTCATTAGCTTAGCTAATAAGGATCATCGAGTATTTGCCAACCATCCAAAAAGTCTCCCTGTGATAGTGAAATTACCTTTCTTATTAGCATCCATTGAACCAAAGAACTTTAGTGGAAGGAGTGGACTAGCCTAGATTGAGKGATGAGAAGGTAAGTTGGTTGGAAAGAAACTTTAAGAAGAGGAGATTAAACATGCAATTTTTCTAATGGACAAATCTAAAGCTCTGAGCCCAGATGGCTTTACAATGGCTTTCCTTCAAGATTGTTGGGAAGTGATAAAAGATGACTTGTGTGATGCTTTTAAGGAATTTATAGATAAGCACATAGTAAGTGTTGGAGTGAATGCTACCATTTTGGCCTTAGTCTCAAAGAAGGCTTTGTGTGTAAGTTGGCAATGAGTGTGTCTAGGAAATGATGATATCTAAGCAAAAAGGCTTTGTGTGTAAGTTGGCTTGAAAAAAGTCTACGATCTGGTGGATTAAGTAACTACAGTTTTGGGTAAATGTGGTGTAGTTGGGTTTTTGGTTGCATTAGTTCTTGCCACTATTCTATCCTAGTTAATGGAATAGTGAAGAACTTCTTTCCCACTTGTAAGGGGGTTAGGCAAGGGGATCCACTTATGCCCTTGGGTGGAAGAACTACATCTCCTTGGGTGGTAGGATCACTTTGATTAGCCACTCTTGAATCTGCCCACCTATTTCCTGTCTGTTTTTAGAATACTACCTAGGGAAGAAAATAAATTGGACAAAATAATGAGAGATTTCTTTGGGAACCAGAGGAAAGTAAAAAAGGACTGTTTGCTCAATTGGGAGGTTGTGTGTAAAGGAGGATGGGGCTTGGGGTTAGGTAGTGTGATTCAAAAGAATATTGCTTTGTTGGGGAAGTGGCTATGGCATGAAGTGGTAGGAAGCATTGATGGTTATTTAGAGAATGGATGGGATGTTGTTGTATCTCAGAGGGCAACTTTAGCAACACCTTTATAGGCAATTCACAGTATTCTTCCAAACTTCTTTAGGTTTGTCAGGATGATGTTTGCTCTGCAAACTTTGTTCAGTTTTGGGAGGATGTTTGGATTGGGGATAGGCCCTTAAAGGGCCTCTTCCCTTATTTTTTTATTTTGTCTCCTTGTACAAAAAATATGTGGTTTCAAAGTTTCTCTTCCCTTAAATCTTTTGGCTCCAAATTGGGATTTTGGGTTCCACAGAGAGTTAAGGGATGAGGAAATTGATTGCTTATCTATTTTGCTTTGCCTCCTCAATAAGGTTTGTTTGGATACCTTTGAATCAGATAAATGGGTTTGGTTTCCTTAACTTAAAGGAGCCTTCTCTTGTGCCTCTTTTTTCAAGTCCCTTTGCCAATCTTTGTCTCAGTAAGTTTTCCCTATTAAGGAAGTTTGGTAAAGGACTGTTCCCCCAAAAATTATGGTTTTTTGTTGGGAAGTGTTTTACGGGAAAATAAGCACCTTGGACAACTTACAAAAGAGAAGACCTTACCTTTGTATTTTACCTAACTGGTGCATCCTTTGCAGGTCTTATGCTGAGGATTGCTACCACCTGCTAGTCTCTTGCTCCTTTACTGCAGAGTTGTGGGATTGGCATTTTTGTTGTTTGGGTGCAGGTGGAATATTCCATCCGATGTAAGCATGCTCTTTAATCCTTCTACATTCGCCTGACCTAACAAAAGAGGAAGGGTTCTGTGGAGATATGCTAAAGAAGCTTTTCTTTGGACGATTTGGGAAGAGAGGAATGCAAATATATTCCAAGAGAAGGAGAGAAGCTGCCAAGAATTAAAGGAGTGTGTTCTGCCCCAAAGATTAGGGTGGCAGTGAGCTAGGCACCCCCTCCTGAAGTTTTTTGTGAAGCTGAGTTTTGATGGGAGTAGTCAAGGCAACCCAAGTCCCTCTTGTTTGGGAGGAGTTGTGAGGAATGAGCTTGGAGAGATTGTGCTTTTCTACCTAAGGTCCTTTGGGAATTGGAGACTACTAGGGCAGAATTACTAGCGGCTATTCAAGGAGTGCAGTTTGCAACCTTTTTAGGTGTGGAGCAGCTTTTGATTCAAGGGGATTCCAAGGTGGTAGTGCGCTGATTGAAGGACCCAAACACTGATGTGTGGTCCTACAAGAATGAAGTCAAA
This sequence comes from Nelumbo nucifera, assembly GCF_000365185.1. Next base: position 199,432 of record NW_010729388.1, read on the forward strand.
AAGTTCAAGTGGCTAACACGTAATATATCTGTAAGAATACAATGGGTGGGGGAGATCAAAAAATGCAGTAGCTCATTGTCTTGCCAAGCAAGGGGAAAATAGGGAACTTTTATCCTGGGCTCAGGTGTAATTTGTTGTTTGTACTTTCTTTGTTTGTGCTTTCTTTGTTTTTTGTCAGGAGAAGTTGCAGCTCATGCCTCTCCAAGGGATGCTTGTATCAGCCTGATTCTATGAATTAATAAACTTATCCTTACTCATCAAAAAAAATTACTGTTGCTTATTATTATTTTTTATCAATAACTGTAACTTTCGTTAATTAAAGATGAGAAGACGTGTACAAGTACAAATGCAGATAAAAACAGCTTATCTACAAAATCAAAAAAAAAAATACAATTGAGCCAAAAACATTTGATTCCTTCCAACCCTTGTTTTGCCAAAACATCAGCCATGCAGCCATTTGACCATCGGTTGAGAATCCCCTTCTATAATCAGCTTGTGCAGGTCAACTCCTTTGCGTTGATTGTCCCTTCCACAGCTGCCATTACTTCTGCCTTCAATGAATCCCCATTGTTCTTGGACCTGAGAAAGTTGCCACTTGACCTAGACCTAGCTCATTCCTGAACAAACCTCCTACACCTGAGGGGCCTGGATTCCTCCTGCTACTGCCATCAAGTTTAGTTTTATGTACTCCTCAGCTGGTGGTGTCCATGATATTCTATTCCGGGACTTCACAGATGATGAGTTAGCCACTTCCGGCCACTTTATATAGCAATAATCGACCAAGAAATCTGAAAACAGCTCTAGAGACTTCAGCCAGAGAAGAACTCTAATGGTTATACATTCTATCAAGGAAAATTCTTGCATTTTTCTCTTCCCAAATTAGCCAAACAAAGGAAGAGGGAGCAAAGTGACTCAATATATTGGAAGGAGGGATCCATGTGCAAGCAAACAAAGTAAGAATGCAACCCAAATTTCAGTAGCAAAAGGGCAGGAGATTTGGAAGTAAAAGCAGGATTCACCATTTGCCTTGCAAAGAACACACCAATGGGGAGATAAGCAACTATGAAGTCTCCTTTCTTGGAGTAAGCCACAGATGTTAATTTTATCATGAAAAATCCTCCAATTGAAAGGACCAATTCTAGGCAGAATTGGTTTTGCCTATATCTCTTTCACAGAATAGGAGTGAAGAGGTCTCAAAGGATAAGCTAGAACCTTAAAAGATGAAGCACAGAAAAGGAGTGTGAAGGGCAAGAGTTCAAATTCGGCTATCAGAATTCAAAGGATCCAAAAAGATGCCTTCAAGAATATTTAACAGATCTAACGCCAAAGGGATCTTAGGGTCTCTTAAGCGTCTTCTGAAACCCAAGTCCTAAACAAAACCACCATTTGAAGTTTTGAACTTTAAGGACATTAAGGCAAATAACATGGGAAACTGATCTTTTGAAGTGGTTAAACCCACCCAGGTATGTTCTCAAAATTTAACAGTAGAAATCTGCTGAATTAAAAAATATGAAAGAAAAGTAGTTTCTTGAAGAGAGAAGGAAGAGAGAAGGAGAAGAAGAGAAGCTGAAAAGAAAAGAGAGCAATACTCTGGCCACCCCCTTCACTTATTATTTATACTAAAAATAATAGAATAGTACAAAGACAACTATGCCCTTATAGGGCGGCAAAACATAAAACAGCATATATAACACTCAAAAACATAATAAAATTTGGACTCA
>NW_010729388.1:201622-213525 GCF_000365185.1 Nelumbo nucifera
CATGAGCCATGGATCTATACTCAGCCTCTGCACTTGACCTTGCCACAACCGCTTGCTTCTTACTCTTCTAGGAGATCAAGTTTCCACCTACAAAGTTACACGCTCTTGATGTAGACCTCCTGTCATCTAAGCATCCTGCCCAGTCTGTATCTGTATAGATTTCTAGCTTCAGATTCTCATGATTTGAGAAAAGAATGCCTCTGCCAAGGTGCTTTTTCAGATATGCAAGTATTCTCTCAATAGCTTCCCAATGTTGAACCCGAGGTGCATGCATGTACTGACGCACAACACTGACAGCATAAGAAATATCTAGTCGTGTCATACACAAATAAAGCAGTCGGCTTACCATTCTTTGATATCTCCCCACATCCTTTACAAACTCACCATCCACACCATTAATTCTGTGATTTGGATCAATAGGAGTGTCTGCTGGTTTCGTCCCCAGCTTCCNCTATATCATCCACATACACAATCAGAATTGACACCAGAGCATCTCTCCTCTTCACAAAGAGGGTGTGATTAGACTGTGTCTGTGTGTATCCAAAACGGATGAGTGCCCCTCTGAACCTGTCAAACCAAGCCCTAGGTGACTGTTTCAATCCATACAGAGATTTTTTTATTCTGCACACCTTTCCTTTACCAACATTTTCATAAAAGCCTGTTGGAATGTCCATATATACCTCTTGTAAATCACCATTAAGGAAAGCATTTTTTACATCAAGTTGGAACAAGGGCCATGAATAGGTGGCTGCTAGAGTTAAAAGGATACGAACTGAACTCATCTTAGCTACCGGTGCAAAGGTTTCCAGATAATCAACACCATAGGTCTGAGTATACCCTTTTGCTAACAACCTTGCCTTATACCCCTCTATCTTGTCATCGGCCTTGTACTTCACTATGAATACCCATCTACATTCGACTGTCTCCTTGTCTCAGGGGAGATCAACTATTTCCCAAGTTTGGTTTTTGACCAAAGCATCCATCTCATCTTGCATGGTTGTTTTCCACTCGGGTTTGGAGAGAGCCTCAATAACATTCCTGGGTATAGACACAGAATCCAGGGAAGAAAGAAAAGCATGGTAGGAGGGTGATAAGGCACGGTAGGAAAGATGGTGTGAAATGCAGTGGGTTGTACATTTTTTCTTCCCCTTACAAAGTGCAATGGGAAGATCAAAGTCAGTGGGATCAGCTACAACAATGGTGTTAGGGACAGGAACATTATCATCAGAAAACATAACAGGCTCAAGAAAAATACCTGGAACTATATCTGCCGAATCTGGAGTTCCAGAAGGACTGATAGAGAGTGGTGTGGGTTGAGGATGTGTGGAGTCAACCATCATCTGACGGTGCTGATATTTCTGTGAGGCTGCCCATAGTGGCTCAAGTAATGAAACTGGAGGTGCAGGTGCTGGCTGAACTGATGTAGGCACCAAAGAAACATGAAGATGAACAGATTGTGTGTTCTCCTACCCAAAACTCTCCCCCTGAAGAGAACCACTCAAGAAGAAGGTGGATTCAAAGAAGGTAACATCCATAGTGACAAATCTTCTCCTCGTCACAAGGTCTTAATAGCAATAACCCTTTTGGTTCTAAACATACCAAGAAAAACACATTTCTTGGCCTTAGGATCTAATTTCTTGCGATGAGGGCCAAGAATGTGAACAAAGGAAACACAGCCAAAAACCCTTAGAGGTATATGAAACATCTCCCCATCTGGAAAAAGAAGACTAAATGGCACCTTAAACCCCAAAGTCCGTGAAGGAATACGGTTAATCAAATGCACGACTGTAAGAACTGCATCTCCCTAGAACTACATAGGAACTGAAGCACACACCATAAGACTCCTTGCCACCTCCACAATGTGTCTGTTTTTCCTTTCAACGACTCTATTTTGTTGAGGTGCATATGCATAATTCCTCTGATGAACTACACCATGTTCTAAGAGATACGTGGTCAGGTCCTTTTCAAAGTACTCTCTGGCATTATAGGATCTAAAAGCCTTAGTTCTCACTCCAAATTGTGTGAGAACCATCTGGTGGAACTGTCATACCAAGTTAGGAACCTCATCACGTGACCTATCAAATATATCCAAGAATATCGTGTATAATCATCCACAAACAAGAGAAAGTAACGAAATCCTCCCATGGAAGGGATATGATATGGCCCCCATACATCAGTGTGAACAATATTAAAAGCAAAAGTACCACCCCAATCATCTTTTTTGACTCCAGATCCTGTAAAGCACAATTACCAGGAAGAAAGGTCATAGAACAATTCAATTTTTTTGTCAAAGAACTAACAGACAGTAGGTTGGTATGAAGTCTAGGGACATGTAAAACAGAAGACAGAGTTATATCATTGGTCACTCTAATTGTCCCCTTCCCAGCAATGGGCATATGTGAACCATCTGCTGTAAAGACTCTATCTCTACCAAAGCACAATTGATAGGAATTGAAAAGGGTAGGGGCATTAGTCATGTGCTTAGATGCTCCTGAGTCTATAATCCAAGGAGGTCCCTCCTTACCTGAAGTAGATGCAAGATTTGCAGTTGCATATGAACTACCTGTATGTGCAAAGGAAGTGGTGTAGTTGGCTCCTGCATTCTGCTGACCATCAGGAAGGCTAGAGCTAGGTGAATCTTTCTTACTCATTAGCATTCCTAACCTCTCCAATTATGTTCTCATTGCTAATACTGTAATGGATTCCCAATCAATTTGGGAAAGAGGGGCTGAAGAGTCTCCTGTAGTGGCTACATTTGCATTTCCCTTCTTGTTTCTTATCCGAGCAGGCATAAGATTTGGATTAAGCTTCCAACAAGTGTCCCTGGTATGCTTAGGCTTCTTGCAATAATCACACACCAAGTCCTTCTTATCTTCTAGTCTCACTACTCCCACTATCTCCATTCGGCTTAGGTTTTGTTGTACCAACCATAGCCGACTGGTCAATCCCAGGTTGTCTCAGCATTACATTCCTCCTACTCTCCTCTCCAAAGAGAAAGGCATAGGCCTGAGAGAATGTCACACCCTCCCTAGAAAGAATATGCTGCCTAGCAATGTCAAATTCAGGGTTCAGCCCTGCCGAGAATGCAAAAACCCTATTCCTCTCTATTAGTCTGTGATAAGTTGTTGCATCATTTACACTTTCCCATACCACAGTTTCTAAGTGATCTATTTCCTGCCATAGGGTTTTCAGCATGGAGAAATACAYCGCAAGAGGTTTTTCTCCCTGTTTCATACTTATATCCTGATTTCTTAACTGATAGGCTCTGGCTTCATTTTGCTTCTGAGAATAGGTTTCAGTCACTCCATCCCAAATCTCCTTAGCAGTATTAGCCCATGGGAAATTTTTTACAATATGAGGTAACATAGAATTACACAGCCAGGACATTACCATGTAATTCTCCTGCACCCATCACGAAGAGTCTGTATCAGGTTTCTTCTCCTCCGCAGTGAGATACCCTAATTTTCCACGGGCACCAATAGCCATCTTAGCTGATTGTGCCCACTCCAAATAATTTGTACCATCACTGTAGTAATGATCCCAGACCCAAAAATATCACTACTACCTCCAACACCCAGTCCCACAGTACCAGTAGATTTCATCTCGGTATTCCAACTCTCCATCTTACTTCAAACAGTTCAACAATAAGAAAAAAATAGATTGGAGACCTTCAAAATATAATTTAATATCACACACACAGAAACCAACCCTTTCGGAAGAAAAAAACCCTAGCTAGAGAGAAATCTCTCTCCTCCCCATGCCTCCCAATAGAGAGAAAAGTGAATCGATCACTCCGGGAGGCTCAGAAAATTCTAGAAACCAAACCGCCCTCTTCAGAAAATCAAAAGAAAACTAACAATACCTGGGCGCCCAAGATCAAATCAAAAACAAAGAGTCCAACTTTTCTGGGACTCTTCCCTGTACTCCAGTTCTTCTTGATTTTGATGTCAAACAGTAGATCACCTTCCTAATGACTAGATCCCACCAAAAAATCCAAGAATTGGGCATTCTATAGCAGATCGATCAGCCCTTTACTACTTCATGCAATCGGCTGATCTAGGGCTGCATGAGAATGCTTCAAGAAACTCTAGCCGATGCTCTGATACCAAGTAGAAATCTGCTGAATTAAAAAATATGAAAGAAAAGTAGTTTCTTGAAAAGAGAAGAAGAAGAGAAGAAGAGAAGTTGAAAAGAAAAGAGAGCAATAATCTGGTCGCCCCCTTCACTTATTATTTATACTAAAAATAATAGAACAGTACAAAGACAATTATGCCCTTATAGGGTGGCAAAACATAAAACAGCATATATAACACTCAAAAACATAATAAAATTTGGACTCATATACTGTAGTCCCCACCTCCTATCTAACAAATAACATAACACATCTACTCAGAAAAACATCATAAAACTGATTAATCTTCAACAAATAGAATTACCAACAGACACCACACCTGATAAAAGGAAGAACTGAGGGAGAATTTCACTAATAGCCTTCCAAGGAGAATTTTACTGTTGCTTATCAAAAACAAAAAAAAAAGAAAGAAAAGAAAAAGCACACTCAAGTCGATCTAGTTCTGGTCTTGTGACTTCATGGGCTGAGAATGAATTCTTGTAAACCTTCATGATTGCCTCTTTGATCTCAGGTTCGCCTTCATATGTTTGCTCCCCTATCTTGATGCTTGAAATAAAATTACATCTGCATCTACCATTTGTTATTTTGTGGAAAAAAGGTGTATTCTTGTCTCCTTTTAGTCACAGTACTCTAGATTTCTGCCACTAGGAAATCACTTCCATGTGAGCTAATCTGTTATATTCATCCCTCGTTGCCTCCCTTGCCCAGCGTTCTGCAGATAGAGATTCCTGCACCTTGTCCAGCTTTACAATAGACTCCCGGATTTTTTGTTTTCTTTTTTGGATGCACTCAGCATCCTTACTCCACTTTGATATTGCCTTTAAGGATCTTCAGTTTCTCCCAGAACATCATGCCAGCCAAGATTTCCACCATTTTCCCCTCCTATCACTCCAGTTGTTTTCGAAGTCGGGGTGCTCAAAGAGCATCAGATCCAAATTAAATGGCATTGGGCATATACCTTCTTGATAAACATTTCCTGAATGATATTTACATGATCAGATTAAGCCATTAGGCTAGCAACATTGCTACCTAAACCCTTTCCCGGAAGGGGAATTCTCAAACATATTTTGAAGTATCCCCTAGTACAAATTATCCCTGTCTACCCTTTCTCTTGCCAATGAGTCAGCTGCGCTTTTTGCTGCTGCCCTATGTGTCCATGACCACATGACTCCTAGCTCTCTAGCTAGGGATTTAGCATGTCCTAATGTGTATCTATGTTGCATGACCCTTTGGAGTTGCTTCTCAACCAACTTAACATAACTTCAGAATTTCCTTCCATCACATAACTTAAAGGTCTTATTGACATAGTTAAAGTGAAGGTTGCAGTACTGCCAGTACACTAGGTTTCCACAAGAAAAGAGTTTAGGGCCTTTTCAGAATATTATATGACAAGAGGATGGGCTATGTCTTGTAGAGCATCTGGAGGGAGAAGATTAGTTGTACAACAGCAGTGGGTTTTACCTCTGATACGAGTGGTCAAATTAAATTTTCATGAATGCTCACTTGGAAACCCAGGTATCTGGGCAGTTGGTATTTTTAGAAATTCGGGAGGGCAAACTATCTATATTCATTCATGGTTGATTGGTCATGGAGAGCTAGTGCGCATAAATGTGGATGCTATTTCATGGCTTGGGTTGTTACATTCACTAAGGTCGTGTTTGGTTTGAAAGAAAAGGTAGGGAAAAGATGGGAAAGGCAGGGAAACCTTAACAAGTCTTGTATAGGTTCTCCTACCTTTCCCTTCCTTTCCCTATATTTTCTTTCAAACCAAGCATAGCCCAAATGTCTTAATTGTTAAGTAGAAGGGGACTCATGGTGGTTAATTGGATGAGAGGCATTACTGAAGGACTTGACTGCTGTGGGGCCGTATTTGGGAGGCCTGATCTTTGATGACTGGTGCAAACAGATCTTTTTTTCACAAGGATCATTATTCAGCCCTCCACCTAGATTGGCTTGAGATATTGGATAATCTTGCTGGTTGTCTATATATGGTATCTGATTTGAGGCATGTAAGTTCGGGTCCTCTTGTTACTATGGGCATAAAGTAGAACTGTGTCAAAGTGTACAAAAGGAAAAAATATAGAACTTTTCCTTTAACAGATGATGGTGAAGATGAGGTTGAGTCAGAAGAAGGTGATGATAGTGATGATGAGGTGTACATTAATGAGACACCCAGTTGAATTTGAAAATTTTATGGACATTGAGAAAGTTGTGAATATAGTGGTTGAGTTGAGCAAAACCTTGGGTTTGTTTTTCTTGGGCGGTGATAATTTTTCTAGGAAGGCATTTAGAAAACTAGAGGAAGAAAGTAATGAAAAGTAAAAGTAAACAAGGCAGAAGATGGTTTTAATTTAAGTTTTAAGGAATAGAAAGAGAGTGATTAATCCTGGTGGTGATGGGGAATTGGGGATAAAATTAAGAAGGATGGTGAGATGGGTGTGAAGATTGAAGAACAGGTTGTGGCATTGGAGGCAGAGAAGGGGATTGATTGCACTTTGGGGTTGATGGAAGGTGAGAAGTTTCCTAATGTCGTAAGACGTTTCAGAAGCCAGAAGAATCATCATTCTATTCAGGTATCAAAGGTTTTTGCCAGGGTGAAAGGGGGTTTATTGGGGGTTGGTACTAATAAAAAGGTAAAAAAGTCAAAGAGAGTCATTAAAATTGACATTAATATATTTTTTTTACTGATCAAAAGAAAAATAAGTAAAGGAGAGTTCTCTCAAATTGTTGAAGATGCAAAGGAGTCCATGTGAAGCCTGTCTAGTGGAGTTAAATCTGGAGGAAGAAGAGTTGGTAGAAGTAGCTGAGTCCCTAGGTTGTTCTACCGCCAGTTGACCTTTGAAGTACCTAGGTAGTATGCCCTTAGGAGCCAACCCACGGGACGGAAAGTTTTGGAACCCAGTTGTAGAAAATTGTGCAAAGAAATTGGCCAACTTGGAAAAGAAACTACACATCTCTTGGGGATCAACTTATGTTGATAAAGCCTACTTTAGTAAACCTCCCAGTTTACTTCTTTCAGTATTTAGAATGCCACAAAAGGAGGCGTTGAAATTAGAAAAGATTATGAGGGATGTCTTGTGGGAACTTGGTGAAGGAAGAAATGATCATCTGGTTTGGTGGGAACTAGTGTGTAAGAGAAAAGACCAATGGGGCTTGGGCATAGGTAATTTAGGAAGAAGAATTTAGCTTTGTTGGGTAAATGGTTGTGGAGATGACCTTTGGAGAGGGAGAGCCTCTAACATAAGGTTATAGGAAGTATTCATGGATGCGTAGATAATGGTCGGGATGTTGGTATTATCTTGGCAGTCTACTTTAAACTCTCCATGGAAGACTATAATTGGTGTTATTCCCAAATTCCCAAGCCTTATCAAGTATGAGGTGTGTTCTAGAGTTAGGATTCTGTTTTGGGAAGATATTTGGATTGGTAACTCCACCCTTATGGACTGTTTTCCCTCTTTGTAGTCCATTTCTCTCTTTAAAAATGAAACCATTCAAAGGTTTGTATCTTTCTCGTAGTCTTCTAGTATCAACTGGAACTTGGGTTTTAGGGGAGACTTGAGAGACTATGAATTTGATTGAGTTGCCTTGCTCCTTAAAATTCTTGATCATGTTTGTTTGGACCCTTCTAAACTTGATGCTTGCATTTGGACTCCTAACCCTCTGGGTTTGTTATCTTGTACTTCTTTCTTCTCTTCTTTGTGTTATGTTCCTACTTTCCCACTGTTATAGTCACTAGTTATAATATGACGTAGTTGTAGAAATTCTATTTTCAAGCTCCTGATATATTTGATTGCACAGAATCAGTGCAAGTAAAATGGAAGAATTGTTTTAGTGGTTTTTATGCACATTTATTCATCTTGGAACAGAAATCTTGCTAATAAAATATTTTATTTATTTGTATTTGAAATGACCTTTCCCCTTCTTTCCCACTGTTATAGTCACTAGCAAAGTAACTTCAGAATTCTGCTATCCTGTCAAAGATTTGGTTATTTGTAGGGTATTCATAAATTTGGTTGCTAATTATTTGCAGGGCCAGAAGTCGTTGGCATTGGATACAGCCATTGGGATGTGGCAGTTGTTGTTTGCTGAAAAGCAGTGGCCTTTGGTTGATCACTGGTGCCAGTTCTTGCAGGTAACATGTCTATTAGTGATGTCTGATCTCTACTTACCAAGTTTATAGTAGTTTTATGTAAGGAGTTAAATGAGGGAATTTTGCTGGTTATTGTTGGTTTTAATGGTGGATGTTTTTGTTATCATGAGATAGGTGACTTCATTTTTTCTTGCGTGCTCCATAACACTAGACATGATTACTACATTTTCGGTTATTGAAGAAATATTATCATTTTGCTCATGTATGAATTCTATGTGATGACTTGCTGCCCCCCCCCCCTTTTTTTTGATGAATAATAAAGCATTTCATTAAAAAAATTTTTAAGATGGGTTTACAACTGATACAGCATTTAGTTTTCCCAGGAGCCGCGAGATGCAGCCTCAAAAACAATATAAATTACAGTGTAGCCCAGAATAATTGACCCCTATTCACCCCTTGTTTAGCTAGTAGGTCTGCCAGCCCATTTTCCAATCTTCTCTCCCACTGAACTCTTGACTGTTATGTTAGAAGTTAACCATTTGAATCTTCTTAACGCTCCCCTGAAAGGCCAAGCTGCTGTCTCCAGTTCATTCAGCCACCCTATTACCACTTTAGAGTCACCTTCTATGATCAGATTTCTGATGTTCATCTCTTTAGCAATTTGAGCCCCCTGTAAAACAGATTGGACCTATGCATTAACCACATCTCCCACTTCAATTGGACCAAAGAATAAAGCCACTATCTGGCCCTCTGAATTCCTGAATACTCCCCCAATCCCAGAAGGCCCAGGATAACCAAGGCTGCTTCCATCAAAGTTTAGTTTTGTGAAGCTTTCTTCCAGAGGCTTCCAGGTTATAACAGGTTTGTCCTTGACCAAAGAAGCTTTAGCAACTAATTCCCAATTTCTCCATATGTCATCAAAGGAGAAAAGTGAAAAAAGGTCCAAAGCTTTAGACCAACTAATAGCCCTAAATAGCAGACATTCCCACACAGAATCCCCATCCCTCTCTTTGTCATTAAAAGTTCTGCTATTCACTCATTCCTTTCCTTCCAAACTGTCCAAAGTAAAGCAGCCCTAACACACCTCCCCTCCCTCTTTTCTTAGGTCACCTAAAAGTTGTTGGGTTGAAAAGCCTCCTGATTTGCAAAGGCCTCCTCCACCTACACCCAAAAAGACCAAAGATCTTTTCCCAGAGTTACACAACAAAAGGGCAGGAAATTAGTAGGTTGTAGCATCTCTCTCTATTTGCTTTGCACAAGAAACACCAATTTGGGGAGATACAAAGGTAGGGTCTTTTCTTTTGTAGGTTATCCAAGGTGTTTAATTTCCCAAGGGAGATTTCCCAACAAAGGGCTCTAACCTTAAGGGGAATGGGTTTAAACCAGATTTTCTTACAAAAGAAAGGCTGAGGGTTGGGGACAGGGCACAACTGAGAAAAAAGAGGCACAAGAAAAACACCCCGGAGGATTGGGAATCCAAACTCTCGCATCAGGTTTAGAGAAATCCAAACAGACATTGTCAAGGGTTTTTAGCAATAAAGTGGCTTGATCAAGCTCAAAATCTCTTAGATCTCTTCTGAATCCCAAATTCCAACTGAAACCCGAGGATTGGGAGAAAGAAACAAACCGTTGAATAGGTTCATTTTTAAAAATGGAAAGGGAATACAAAGCTAGAAAAAGGTCCTTAAGGGTGGACTTACCGATCCAGGTGTCTTCCCAGAACAGATCCCCATCTCCAGTACACACATCATACCTGATTAAACTGAGGAATTGGGGAAGGATACTGTGAATAGCCTTCCACGGATAGTTCAAAGTAGCCCACCAGGACACTCCAGCATCCCAACCTCTAGGTGTACACCCATGTATGCTTCCTGCAACCCTATGCCAAAGCCTCTCTCTGTCTCTCTCTAAAGGCCATCTCTAGAGCCATTTACCCAACAAAGCAGTATTCTTCTTCTCAATATTACTAATCCCCAAACCCCCTTGCTCCTTACTTTTGCACACTATATCCCATCTCACCAGGTGATCCTTCCTTCCTTCTCTTGGCTCCCACAAAAAATCCCTCATGAGCTTCTCTATTTTCAGCACCTCCGTGTGGCATCTTAAAGACCAAAAGGAAGAAAACTGGAAGGTTTGCTATGGTTGACTTAATCAAGGTGATGCGACCCCCCAGAGACGCATAATTCCTCTTCCAAGAAGCTAATTTCTTTGCACATCTTTCAATGGTTGGACTCCAAAAACTTCCTTCCCGAGGGTTGGCTCCTAGAGGCATACCTAGATATTTCAATGGCCAACCGGTAATAGGACATCCTAGGGCCTCTACTACCCCAATCATCTACTCCCCCCCCAAGTTTAACCCCACTACACAGCTATTCTCAAAATTGATCTTCAACTTAGAGACAAATTTAAACAATTTTATTACTTGCTTCAAATTGCTTGCCTTCTGAGGTTTCACTCTCACAAAAAATAACTGTATCATCAGCGAACTGTAAATGTGTAGCAATTATGCTCCCTCCCCCAACCCTCCAGCCTTTAAAGAGTCCCAAACTGTCCGCTCTAGAGATAAGACAACTAAAAACCTCTGCCACCAAAGTAAATAAGAAGGGAGAGAGGGGGTCCCCTTGCCTTAAACCTCTAGTAGCTTGAAAGAAATCTCTAACCACTCCATTAACTAGGACTGAGTAATGACACTTTTTCAAACACCTTTCTATCCGAGCACATCACCTCTCCCCAAAGCCGAAATTTCTCAAGGTGTCCAAAAGTAAAGACCAATCGACCATGTCATAAGCTTTCTCCAAATCCAATTTACACATGAATCCTTTCTTTCCCCTTTTTTCTAAAGTCGTCCACACATTCATTAGTTATCATGATTTGATCTGTGATCTGTCTACCTTGAATGAACGCCCCTTGAGGGTGACTTATCAAGACAGGAAGGACTACCTTCATTCTCCGAGACAACACCTTTGCTAGTTACCAGACTTATTGGTCTGAAATCTCTTGGTTAGGTGGCTTCTCCTTTCTTTGGAATCAAAGCTAAGAAAGTGGAATTAATCCCTGGACTAATAAAGTATTCATTAGCAAATTCCTCAAAGACTGTCCAAAGGTCCATTTTAATTATCTCCCAGCAATCTTGATAAAATGCCATAGTAAAACCATCCAGTCCAGGGGCTTTTGATCTATCCATTGATCATTTATTTATATTTTTTTGGGAGAAACTGCAGATTACCTTTATTTGCAATTTGTTGCATGTTGGTTTTGCAAGGTCGTGCTGAAGAGTTATTTTCTTGATCTTGGTGGGTTGTAGGGGTGCTACTATATGGTTTGTGATTATTTTGCAATGATGGAGTGGCCAATTCTATTAGAACTAAATGAAAATACAGAACTGCCACTATCATCACAAAAGTCAATAGCTTGTAAATATCTCAATCAATGATGTTAAAATTTTAAACACAACTATGACTATACAAATCAAACTCTAGGGGGCCCTACAAAAGATCCCATGTGTGACTTTTGCAGTGATTTAAAAGGCACACCTCAGATAGGTCCCAAGCACACCACTTTCCAAAGGTGTGCACCTGGTGTACCTTGCACCTCAGCCCAGGCGTGCACCTTATTTTTTGCACTTTTTGGTGCCATTTGCTCACTTCACCCACTCACCGAAGCTTCAAGGACCCCCCCCCC
>NW_010729388.1:218700-239316 GCF_000365185.1 Nelumbo nucifera
GGCCCATTAACAAAGGCCCAGTACAGGACAATTTAAACTTAAGTATAGGCTAATAAGAACTCTTATCAGCCGAATACTCATACATACAAAGACTTCAATCCAACACTTGGTACAAAGGCAGCTTGTAGAATTAGGAAAGAAAGATGTAACATCACATAAACTATTTAAAATAATGCAGCTGAGAAAGAAATAAAGAATTTTAAGTTTGACATGCTTTAATATGTTTTGTATGCTATTTTTTATTTTATTTTTTGCATTTTTCACTTTGAATATGTTTTATATGTTATGTTTGTGTTTTTAAACTTGAGCTAATAGGCTCTTTTAAAGCATTTAGTTTAAAATTAAAGTTTGACTTTTTATTCTTAGTAATTTCTTAATCTATTTTGAATTTTTTTTATTTTTATTTCATTCTTTGCAATTTTTTGGTTTTTTTTTAATTTTGTGCCTTGCTTCAAAAAGGTGTGTCTTGCCTTGCGCCTTGGGCACAAAATGACCTCTGCACTTCTTTTGCACCTTGCGTAGCATAGCTTGTTTGTGGACAGCAAGAGAATCCCTCTTGCATAGCATAGCTTGTTTCAAACCATTTGATTGAAGAGCTTCATGAATAGAGGATAATAACAAGGAAATAATGTGATGAAAAACAAGAGATAAATGATCATAACAAAGAAAACTAGAAAGTGGATGGGCAGTACAACTACATTTACCTTTTCGAAGAGCAAGCAATATGAAGACCAAGATTAGGTGGGGAAGGTGGATCATCCGATGGAGAATTAGATGGAAGAGGAGCTGGAGTATTGTGTTGTGTATACACTCATTCAATTGGTGGATTCTCTGTAGGCAGAGTGCTAAAAATAAGAACAGTAGAGGCAGAAATAGGAACAGACACCATAGAATCATTAGTAGAAACTAGAAACAACATCAAGAACAAAGTAGGGCATAGTTTCAAAGAAAGTAATATTGGAACAGACAAAGGGCTTTCTTAAAGTAGGATTCTAACACTTATTTCTCTTCTGGGTACAAGGATAGCCAAGAAAAATACATTTTACATACTTGACATCCAACTTATACCTAGACCAAGGAGTTGAACAAAATAGACACAACCAAAGATATGTGGAATCAAAGGAAAAAGATATTGAGAAAATGAGAAGGAACAAAACAGAGAGAGAATCATTATGCAGAACAGATGATGTCATTCTATTAATTAAAAAACATGCAGTAAGGACTACATGCAAAAGATGAGAACTTCAATGAAGAATTCTTCCAAGTAAAATTGCAATCTTAAACCCTAAGATCCACACATCTGCAGAACCTAGGAACCAAAAACACCTGACCACAATGGAGAGAACTACCCCTCCTACTAGCATCAATCAGGTCTGTCATCTCTTCTGGAGTAATCTGACCTGCTCTGGTACCATGTGAATAGTATCAACCTGTAGGAAAGAAAGAAAAAGAGAGAAGAAAAAAGACAATCCCCTCCCCCTAGTGGCTAGATCTTTTATGTATACTATATAAAGCGGATATTTTCCTTGGTTCCCATAGACTATAAAAGAAGTTAAAGCACATATTACTAGCATCATATTGTATAAGAATTTCCATTTTTACTCTTTCATCTTTACTTCCATTCCACGCATGTTCTTACACTAGTAGTTACTAGAATGAATACACAAAGACCAATCTGCACCTAATTAGTATGGGACAGATGCATTAGTGTGGGGACAACCTGTAGCATTACTAATAAGACATGTTAAATAAAAACATACTAATGTGCCTGTTTACATGTTTCTCAACACTGATGATTTATTAAAGTAATGCCAGCAACACGGGTCCCATCCCAAAGGTCTGGTGGGATGGATTCATTACACTTTTTCTGCTCACTCATTCTGTGCTCGCCATAGATAGATAAGGGGGTTGAATCTTGTCTCATTCTCTCCTCCCCGATGCTATTACCCTTCCGGGTTGAGTCGGGAAGTGAAATGGCACCAGTGTCCTCAAAATCCCAATATAGGACCATTCTTCCCTCTTCCCCTTGCATTTGCTGAACATGTGATGGGATTTTCTTTTTTCATTGTTACTGGTCCTAAGAATTATCACTTCAATCTGGTTGCTTCTGAGTATGCATTTTCTTGGTGCTTTAAAGCAGTCACTCTTAATAGTATATGCTTTATTTAATTATTGGGTTTGATTCATTGATAAGCTCAGTCTCTGACTTCAATACAGTTGTTCATATTATTTTTTATGCCTTTGAACTTAGGCCCGGCATAACAAAGCAATCCCAAGGGATACTTGGTCTCAACTACTGGAGTTTGCAAGGGTAAGGATTCATAAACATGTACCATGAGTACCATGCCCATGCTGAGTATTACAGCTGATATTTAATAACTTCATGTGTTGCTTGCGTGTTGCACAAATGTGTTATTGCGCATTTGGTATACTCATCAGCATAAGATCCTAGGTTTGTTTTTGCTGTGTGCATTCTCAAGCAGAAATTGATGCATCCTATCTGAGAGAGAAATGCTTTGTTGCCATAATTGGTAATACACATTTAAAATTGCAGATTTCAGTAAACTCTGGAAAGTTCTCACTTTCTCCATATGCACTCTTGTTTTCTGTGTGCTCTTCTACTTTCAATGTTTTAGCCCAATTTTCTTCTGTAACTTTTTCTTGCTATTTTATTTCATATATAAGGTGAATTATACGAGTGTTCAAATTTGGATAATAAACCAAAAACCAAACTGAATAAGCTACTTTCAGTTTTGTTTGTCCGAGGAAGATGGTCAAACCTAATAGTTGGTTAGGTTCGGTTGGGGAAGATGGTCAAACCAAATAGTCGGTTAGGTCCTTGATTCTAACCAACATTCAGATTCTGTTCAGTAACGTTCAAGTGGAACAATTTTTGGTGCTCGGGGAGCAAAGTAAAATATGGCTTATAGAAAAATGAGTTGACTGGCTGCTTAGCTCATTTGTTGTTGGTACCCCCCCCCCTTCAAAACCAGAAGAATAGAAGGGGAAGAAGAGGAGGGCCCTAGATATCACATTTTGTCATTTCTAACTAGGAATTGTTTTGAACAGCTGAGAGTATTGTAAAATCTTGAAAACTTGGAGCGTAGATATGACTGTAAGAAGGGCGGATGTCTTTTGTATTTGCCTGGAGGATGCTGAGTGCAAACACATCACTGATGTTTGTCTTGGTTCATGCAGACGGTGGATTCCACTCTATCGAACTATGATGCAGAAGGTGCTTGGCCCTACCTCATCGATGAATTTGTTGAATATTTAATTGAGAATGGTATTGTCCAGAAAAGCAGCTGAGAGGAGGGAACTGAAGATGGACTGTTGGAGTTGGTGTATGCTAGTTTTGGGTTTTCTGTCTTTCGCTTTCTATGGTGTGATTTGAGTTGTGCTGCGGCAAAGGTCTATGAAAATTGAAAACCCTGATGAGGGCCTCTTAGCTGCTTATATTCTCCTTGTACCAAAAAAAATTGTAAAGGAAGGAGAGAAAAAAATACTGAAAAACATAAGCCCCTTTCTTTCAGCCAATTGATTCACTATTGTAGTCAATATGATTGTTAGTAAATATTATATATTGCTTCTTATTTCAATAAGTGACAGAATATGAACCTACTGGTGCGGTAACAGAGCTTCAGTGAGGGGTTAAGATTTGAAAATAAAGATGAAATTTTGATAACCGAATCGGATTTTGGAAAACCATGATTCTGTGTTATTTGTAATATCTAGTATGTAGTAATATTTGTCAATAGTATTCATGCCTTCATGGCTCGACCAAAGCCATGGTTTAAAGTAATGATATATGTCAAGTCTGTACCAGCCAAATACACTTTCTATTCCATCTGTGGTCCGATATGTTGATAGCATCTTTTTTGACTTCTCTAAATCAAAATTCAAAGTTCTCACTCTCTCCTCTTATGAACTGGCCATTATCTTTCTCTCCTAATTCATGTCATTAATTTTCACTAATCATGCCATTTGACTCTCCTATATTAACTCTTATTTTCTCATTAACTTCTCATACATACTCTCTCTTTAACTGGCCATTAAATCTACAAACAAGGTGCCAGGCCTCGATTATTTGTCATAATTATGTGAGTTTTAAATTTGGGTAAAAGCCCCTAAGTTTTTTTTCTTAAATACTGAAACATCCCTCATTTTTTCAGTTCACATCTGCGCCCTACAAGGGGGTGCCCCCACAATGCCCCATAGAACATTCTGATTTTGTATTGGGAACATCTCCCGATGATGTCTTATCATCTCCCGTATTATCATCGAGAGATGTTTCCAATACAAGGTTGGGATGTGCTGTGGGGCATTGTGGGACACCCCCTTGTGGGGTGCATATGTAAACTCTCATTTTTTAAATTGGTCATAAACCTCCCGTGTCAGATCTATAAACTATTATCTTTAACGGAGAAAGAAAAATGATCAATATGTCCCTATGTTAAATTTGGGATTAGATGGGTCTTAATTAACCTCTAGAATAGTGAAAACTTGACCACCATTCATATTAATTACCACTGGTTTCTCTAGTGGAAAGATAGATGGGTCCATACAATTCTTTTTTATCTATGGAGAACTTGTTGCAGTTCGATATTCACTATTTTACATGGGCATCAAAGTGTCTTTGGATTAATGTATTTTACAAATACTTATAATATTTTAATCCCTAGTTCAGCCAGGGGTTATTGAACTCAATAAATAAATTATGTTAAATAAATAAATGTGTAAATCTCAGTATACATTTTCTGAAGTTTTTCAAAAATATTCCTCTTAAATTACCCACCAATCAATGTTCCAAAACCAGATCGGAGTGTATTCCTGAACTAGGAAAAATGAAATGACCGATACATTGGGTCGACAATTAGCAAATTGAAATGGCCGATATACTGGATCAACAATTAGCAAACGATTTGATGGTATAACCGTAACCAACTTGGTTTTCCTCTCCGACATTTGTTGAGTATTATTACAACAAACATCACCCCAAATTGCAAGCTGCAAATATTTTTGAACTGATGGATTATCAAATCATGCTAAGGTAGAATTCGTAGCAGAGCATTTAATGAAACATGGGATTGGTCCTCATCAAAGCCTCCATCGTCCATTTGTTCTAGGTCACCCTCACCAATACGATTACCATAGACAACTCCAGTATTTTCCATCTCAAGGTAGAAGAGCTGCAAGGAAGCCCGTTTTGAGGTAGGAAACATTGAAACGTGCAAGTTGTAGCAGGAAAAGTAACAACATTAGAAACAAGTTCGAGTAGATTTATCAAATATAGATGATGCTTGGTGAATAGGGATTAGGGAAGTTCAGAGTATTGTGGAGGAAGTTGAAGGAAAAGGGGATTTTTTGCCCAGACAAATGAAGGCAAAGGGGGTAATTAAGGCTACGTTTGTTATAGGTGTAACTTCAATTTTATACTGATAGAAAATATGAACCCGTTCAGTGATGGATGGAAGGAAATTGGAAGCAGATGTTTTTGAATATATACACCAATCATATTTGGTTGTCCAGGTGTAAATTTTGATGAAATTTTTTTGTCGGAATGTGGAATACATACACCAATCGATTTCTAAGTGCACTAGCAAAAGTCCTAATTGATGCAACAATCCTAATCCAACGGTTCCCAGGTTATTTGAATTTAGACTACATGGACCCTATCCATGTGGGCCTTGAGCATCTTGAGCTACAGGCTCCTTAGTTCTTGTCCAAATATAGTCCCAATAGGCTTTTGCCTATAGCCTGTGGTATGTAGCTTTAGCCTGCTAGAACCTGTAGCTTGTAATAGACGCATCACTGCTCACCATTTAGCATAGCTTATAGCCTATAGACTCGGGTTCTTTCCTCCACGCTTCTCTTCACAGTTCACTCTACTATAGAGAGAGAGAGAGAGAGTTGTGGAACGAAGATCGGAGAAAATGGTGGAAGTGCAGAAGATGAGACAGGAGGATGTAAAGGCTACCGGGGCAGAGGCGTCTAAGAGGCCGTTCGGGTAGCAAGCAGGAGGCGTGGCTCACCCACGGTGCACTTTACCCTTCTCTCCAACGACCATGGCTGCCTGGGGATTTATTTTAGTGGTTGTCATCACTTACTTCACCTTGTATGTTAAAAAGAAGCCTAAGGCTTTTGCCGTCGATGTGGCCAAGGTCGCCACCAGGAAAGCCGACCTTGCCACCACCCAAGTGAGAGAGAGATCTAAGAGCGGTGTCGACGAGAGAGAAACCACAACGAAGGTGGAGGTTGAGACAAAGCAGACGGAGAAATGGAGAAGAAAGACGTTAGAGAGAGGAATTTTAATTCGATGGTAGAAATGGAAGTTTTACATCGATAATTTTGATGTAATTTTTACATCAATTATCAGTGTAAAAGTATTTCAAAACGGAGTTTTACATGGATTTATGGTGTAAATATACACTTTATACAAACTCTTGCAAAACCTCAAACAAACGCGGCCTAAGGAAAAAGTTGGGTTTTTCATAAAACTTAAATTGTAAATGATGTCATATGCTAAATGATATAGATGGAGAGTTAAGGATGGGAGGTTTTTGTCCGCACATCACTAAACAAGAGATTTAAGTCCAATTTGAAAAATGAGGGGATCTTTCAGTATTTAGAAGAAATCTTGGGGGAGGATTAAGTCTTTACCCTTTAAATTTTAACTTATATCTAGTATTCCAAGTGCATGTTTACCAGCATTTTTTATTATCATAACCTTAAGAAAAAATAATTGATTATTAAAATTTATATATGCCACCAGGGTTTCAGATGTGTCATGGAGTTTTATATTTTGCATAAACTTGTAAGTATAAGTTGTTATTTTTATATACCTTATGTATAGTCATCTAGGAGACTATGGAACAATGAAATAGGATTTATGTAACTGAACCCATATTATTGGGACAAAGCTTAGATGATGATGAGGTTATATGTAACTGAACCCATATAATTAAACTGAGATTCTAATGATTTTTCTGTTCATGCCCAATGAGGTTACTTTTCAACTTGTTCATATCAGGTTCGAATCTGACCACTCAGTGGCAAAATGCAAGTTTGAAATAGTCATAATGGCCCTTATGTCAATTTCTAGGTTCAAGAAGGGTTAACTTGGGGTTTTTAGGTTTTTTTTCTGTTACTTGCCTCGTCCTAATTGGTTTAATGGGCTAGGGGATTATGTGAAGAGTTGGCATCAGCCCTTACTCTTTTGAGGTCTTAGGTTGGGACAAATGAAGGGGCGATTTAATTTGGTGCATCAAAATAGAATTTTTTTATTTAATGGTCAAAACAGGTGAATTAGGTCAAGAAAATTGACGTAATAGAGTTTTTTGGGTCTTTGACCATGGTGGTGAAGTCCGATTGGTTAAATAAGGCCTAGATGATGAAAACGCATGACTGATAAGCTTTAATTGATGAGATTTGCAAAAACGAAATCTTAGCTTGATAGTAAGCCAAATGAGAGAATTTTGGGATAAAATTTGGTGGGTATGAATTTTTAAACATCCTGAATCTAATGCAAAATTCGGATATTTGATCATAGGTGCAGATTGAACGATTTGATTCAGATCAAGGTTTTAATTTATGACTTTTTAATTAATAAGAAAGCTTGAAATGGAATCTTGCTTATTTAACGGTCAAATTGAGGAGCTTGGTCATGAAACCTTATGTACTGGGTGGTTTTTGAACATAGTGGTGAGGTCTGATTAGTCAAATAAGGTTAGAATGATGGAGATCTATGCCTGATATGCTCTGATCAATGAGACTGGTTGAAACAAAATATTTACTTACTAGAGGGTCAAACAAGGAAATTTTCAAATGAAATTTGGCAAGTAGGAATTTTTAAACGACCTGAATTTGATGAAAAAGTTGGGTCTTTGATTAAATGCATGGATTGAAATATTTGATTCAGATTAAGGTTTTGGATTATGGTTCGTTAACTAATGAGAAAGCTCAAAATGTAATCTTGCTTGTTTTGGATGAAATTGGAGGAATTTAAGGCTAAAATTAATAGGTGGGTTATTTTGAGGATTTTGGACTTAATGAGAGTTGATTCGTTGCTTGGAATACAACTTCTTGTGTGATTTAATCATAAATATCAAATTGAAATCTTTGTCAATCAAACGGTTAAACAAGGGAATTTTGAATTAAAATTTGGCGTATGGGCAAGGGTTGAGGTGAGGAGTTGAGTGGATGATTCAAACCTAAGAAAGAATTTGTTGATCTTGGTTTTCTAGTTCTATTCATCTAAGTCCATCAAAATGGGACATTTGTTGTAGATTTGAGGTGAGTTGATTATATCCTAGCTTGTATCTTGAGGCAATGGAGGTGTTGGGTTTGATTTTGTGGAGTTAAGGTTTTAACACTACATGAATTGGGACCATTAGAGAAGAGATTGAAATGATGAAGGGTGGGTTTTTGAAGTTTGGTTATGAAATTCATCACGTAATTGTGGGGTTTACACGCAAGAGGGGATTTTGGGTTTTGATAGGTCTCAAGTTAGTCTAGTTATGTTTTCAATTTTTGGGGTCTCAAAAGAGGGTAGGTAGAGTGAAGGAACCAAGCAAAAATTGGGTGCTGACAACATGTGTTTCTATTGAAATTTAATAAATTGATAATTAAGAATAAGAGTGCTTTTAAAAACCATAATAGTTGCTTCAAATGTTAATTGATGTTGAATACATCTTCTATGCTCTACTAGCACTAAACACGTACTCTTGGCATAGTTTCTTGACTTTATGCATACAAGACTTCAAAATCTACTATATAAATAGGAAGAGGACCATGTGGATAAATTCCTAACCATGAAAATCTTAGTAAATGATACATTTTCTCTGGCCTCCATAATTTTAACAGAGAGCTACAAAATGACAAATAATAATAATAATAATAATAATAATAAAAAAAAGAAGAAGAAGAAGAATACGGCAAAACAAAGAATATGGATCACTAATACACATGTTCACATGCTAGGCTTCCAGCAGCCCATGAATATTTCACATTGCTTCATGTAAATTTTTGCAAAAGCCTAATCGGAGCTTGGCCCATGAACAGGTCTAATCGCTAGGGGGTTTGTTAGTAAAAGAGAATGAATTAATAAATAAATAAATATTTTAGCAAAATGCCTTTAACAATAAAATACTAGTTTGGCTTGTTTTAACATTTTATTATATATGGTTGGTAAGAAATCGTAAGGGTATTGAAATGCCATGGATCCTTTCAGTCACAAGCTCTCATATCTCTCGTTGCTTGAATGATCAGTTATGTATTATTAGTTGTGATGCTGGCAATATAAACGATAATAGGAGATCACTTGATTTTATAGTTGTTCTAAAAAATCAAGTTTCTTGTGGCTGCAAATGGCTTAATGTACCTTTTTTGTTGGATGTATGGAGACAGAGCTTTGGGGTATGTTACTAGCTCTCTATTTTGCTAAAGATGCAGGATGGAGAAATGTTATGATTCAATTAGAGTCCTTGTTTTCTGTGTCGTATCTTAATGGTGATGAATTATATGTTTTCTTCTATTTGAGCTTATTAGCTCATATTAGAAGTTGCGGTTTTTTTATAAAGTGGCTTTTGTATATATTCATAGATCTTCTAACGTTGTGTGGCTCATTGAATAGCGCAAGGGGCAAAAAATTTTGTTGGTATGGATGTATGTTGGGGTAGTCCCCGAGATTTGATGGACACTAGTCACTATTATTTTGCTACATCATGAAATTCAAACTATAGTGGTCCATTTGTTGTCAAGAAAGAAGAAAGAATAGGATGAGAAGGGATAGAATGAGAAATGATGGGATGAAAAAAGAAAATTTGTTTTCTCGTATTGGCATTCTGTCCTGTGTTTGTTTATTGTATGGTTTTTAAAATTGGATTGGACCGGAAAAACCGGGAACTGGTCATCTGATTGGTTTCGTTTTTCTCCAAAACCATTTTTTTCTTTAAAATCATTGATTTTGTTCAGCAAATCGCTGAACTGACCGGTTAACCGTTCGAATTGTTTTAACGGTTTTGACCGTTTTTAAATTTTTTTTATTTTTTTGTCAGAATGGACCAACCATTCGGGTCGAACGGTCGGACCAATTGACCCAGTAACCGGGCCCCTGACCGGTTCGGTCGCCGGGTCAATTTTAAAAACCATAGTTTATTAAGACCAATTATCCTATATAATTTACTTTCCAGCATTTGATTGTTGAGAAAATTTTGCGGTACGCTTGATTTCTCTTCTATTTTGACTCCCCTGTATTCCTTGGTTTTTTATTTTTTCCACCAATCATTGTTTTCCTCATCCTCCTTATTCCGGCCACTCCCTTGTTTTTTCATGCCCCATTTGCTGCCTCATCACCAGGCCCTCCATTGGACTGTCAACACTGTTACAACTCCATCTCCAACGTCATTACTCCATTCCTTTGATCCTTTACCGCTCATATCCCTCCCTCAGTTCACATCTCCGACACCGTTACAACTCCTTTCTTACTGGAGTTGTACCATTTCAACTCAACCCCGCGATAGTTTTGAGAAGTTGTGTCTCGTGATTTCTCAATCTCCTACATAAAACAAACAAATGAAATTGGGCATATATTGGGAATACTCCCATTTTCGCATCCCAATCGTTAGGGGTGTAAATGGGTTGAATTTAAATTCGATTAAAAAGTTTGATATCCGAATTCGATTCGATATCTAATGGATATTGAAAATTAATATTCGAATTTGAATTTGATTAAATATTTGAATATTCGATTTGGTTTGAATTCGATTAATTAATTATTTTAGATAATTAATAAATATATAAAATAAATATTTTATTGATATAAAGTATATAGATATATAAATTATTTATATAACTTAATTATTATATATAAATTCTATAAAATATTTTATATATTATATATAAGAATAAATAATCGGTCGAATTCGGATATTTATCGAATCGAATCAGGTCATATCCAAATTCAAACCCGATTAATTATTCGATATGAATAAAATATCATAATTTGACCGATTAGATATTCGAATTATTCGAATTCGATTCGATTATATCGAATATCAAATTTAAAATCGGATTTTCGAATACCATTGACACTCCTACCAATCGTTGAGTAAATAGGTGAACCAAAAGTGAGATCTTAAAATTTGGCCAAAACACAGTAGACGTGTATGTAATTTATGCATAATCATAAGAAAAGCAATGTCTAACAGAATATACTTACATGATTAATCAAAGCAAAAAAAAAAAAGGTATTTTAATAAAAAAAAAAGCAAAAAACATGGGTTGTGTAAGACAGACCAGGCTTACCC
Source organism: Nelumbo nucifera (assembly GCF_000365185.1). The sequence continues at coordinate 230,007 of NW_010729388.1, forward strand.
ATCATGGCCTGCGCTCTATGGTGCTATGCCATGCCACGCATAGCCCATACCCCTGAGTCGGGTTGGGACAGGAGGTTGAGGACTTGAGGCCCATAGGCCAGCTTGGCCTGGTCTGGTATGGGTCGGGGCCCATGCTGACCCCCCACCCCCTCACTATGACATATCATGCCAGAATGCCCACCATAGGTCATGACAAAAGTGAGTGGCACAACAAATTGGACGGCCCACATTACACCTATAAAGGTAATTACACATGTAGTTAAAACAATAGGGTTCTTTCTACTTATAGTATCTCCTCTATTTACAATATCTCCCACATCCGTATGGAGAGAGAAGATGAATAATTAGGGTTTTACAAGACTTAATTTCATAACAACTCAAGGGTAAACCCGACCCATAAAACAAAATCCAATATAGTCCTTAAAGGCTTGGGTATAAAATATTAGCCCTTAACAAATAAACTTAATTAAATTAACTAAATAACTTAGTAACTTATATCATTAAGTTAGGCACTTGGTTAAACTTAATTAACTAGTTGTAATTAATAATACTTAATAGCCTTGGTTGATTAGTAAAAAATGATTAAATTCAATAATAAAATTATTAAGTAATTATTAAATGGATTTAAATTAACAAAGGAGAAAAAGACTAGAAAAAATTTTGATTTAATAATATAAAATGATTAGTTAAATAGTAAAGTATTTAATCATAACAATTTAATAAAATCAATTTAAATTCTTTTAAAAATAAGAAAATTGTATTAATTTTAAAAATAAAATTATAATTTGAAACCGACATCAAAATAATATAAATTTATCTAACAATACATGACCAAAAAATAATATTTGGATTAGACCTAGATTGGCTCTCCCCATTGAAATGTCTTAAATACTTTATTTTTGCTTGTCAAAATTCATGCATTTCAAACAATAATTAATAAAAACAAATTTATCAATAAAAATCAAAATTCATTTAACTTTAATTTAAAAATAATAAAATAGTAGAAATTAATACAAATTTACTAACAAAATTTAATAAATAGTAATAAAAATGAAAATTGATACAAATTTATGAGATAATATATAAATCTAAATACAATGCTTGGGGATAGATCAAAGATTAGCCCAACTATGTGTGGCATATGACTTCTGTCTTAATTTTGCTCAACAAAGCTTGTGCATACAATACAAAGGGAAAAAAGAAACAATTAGTTGTCTCTTCATTTTAGGGCTGTTCATAAGAATGCCCAACCCGACCAAACCGACCAACCTGGACCGACCCAACCCGAGTCGGCCGGGTTTTCATCAGTACCGGTCGGTTTCAGGTTGGGCAAATATATAAACTGATATATCAGATTGATTTCAGTTTTCTTGTGTGAAAACCGAAACCAACCTGACCCGAACCGAACTAGTCTTCTACTAGTTCGGTAGTTCCTAGTTTGAGTAATTTCCTACTTAACTATAACTAGTTTTCTATTAGAACTAGAAGGCCCATTAGGCAATTACAATTAGAATAGGCAATCTATCCTATTTTCTAACTTTCTATAATCTTTTACACCAAATAGGCAACCCATTAGGCAATTACAATTAGAATTCAATTAGGTGTCCTTTTGTACAGGAGTAAAACCGAAACTGACCCAAACCGACCCAACCCGACTAAGTCGGGTCGGTTGGGAAAACCCCAATAAACCGACCCAACCCGACCCGTGAACACCCCTACTTCATTTTTAGAACAACTAATTTGTTTGTCCAATTTAGTATTCTCCTCACTGATTGATTAGGCCCTATTTGGATAGACATTTATAAAGTACCCTCATACTTTTGAAAGTATAAAAGTATGAAAAACACGATGTACCATTTGTATTATGTATTTTATACTTTTTGCTTTCATACTATTAAAAGTATGAAAAACCCCAAAAGCACAAAGTCAAATTTTTATACTTCGTGCTTTTGTTTTCGTGCGAACAAGTGGTCACACGTGACCACCCTTTAATAAAACTCTTGACCCTACCTCTACTTGCCACTGCTAGAATTGGATTACCACCACTAGTCTCAGACCCCAAAACCATCAAAAACTATCACCGAAAGTACAAAACAGATGTGCTTTTGCCAAACAGAAAATGGTACTTTTGCTTTGGAAAGTATACTTTTCAATTGTTTTACCTAAATAGTTTTTTCAAAACAAAAATGCGAAAGTAAAAGTATTTTACATACTTTATACTTTGATATTTTTAAAAGTACAAAAGTAGAAGTCTATCCGAACAGTGCTAGTTGCCCTTCTATAGGCCTCATTAGTGAGTTTTCCTTTGTATTAAAAGAATAAAAAGAAAAGAAAAACTTTGTAATGTATCCAGGGTACAAAATAGATGTGCTTTTTCCAAATAGAAAAGGGTACTTCTGCTTTCGAAAGTACACTTTTCAATTGTTTTACCTAAATAGTTTTTTCAAAACAAAAATACGAAAGTAAAAGTATTTTACATACTTTATACTTTGATATTTTCAAAAGTACAGAAGTAGAAATCTATCCAAGCAGTGCTAGTTGCCCTTCTATAGGCCTTGTTAGTGAGTTTTCCTTTGTATCAAAAAAAAAAGAAAGAAAGAAAGAAAAGAAAAACTTTGTAATGTATCAAGGTTTTTTTTTCTTTTATTTTTGTGCACAATGTATCCAAGCATATCGAACTATATATAGGTGTCAGTTTTTGAACCCATCAAAACACTATTCACTAGGAATTGGGGGAATTTTTACATGACATTTGAACCCCTCCTATTTTACCTATATGTGAAATAGTGGATTGTTATTAACAAAAAAAAAATTAATAATAATAATAATTATTATTATTATTATTATTATAAATAAAATAATGGACTGAAAGACAATAAAAAAAAAGAGTATCACCCTTTGAATCATGGTACAATTAATCAATTATTGGTTAGTCTTAAAATTATCACCCTTCATGAAAATGATACACTAAACATCTATTTATTAATATAATATTTTACTTTTTTCATGAACTTGAGATACAATTCTGCATTGAAAGCAAATTAACATCTCATACTAGACAGAACGGAATGATGAACCAAGTTTCTTCTTGTAGGCCATACTATATATACAGTTGGGACTAGGGACAAGACCTAGATGATAAGTGAAGATATTGCTTATATAATATTCCTCTATCCATGTTCTCTTCAACTACCGGCGCTATCATTTTACTATTAACTCAATAGTCAAATACTACAATTTATTGTATAAGTTTTCGAAAAATATCAAAAGATTGAGGGTCAAAGAAGGCCAACTTTTGATGGATAGTTTCCTCATAATTAGCATAAATGTAATGGTGGATTTGATTCGATCCAAGCCAAATATCGTCTTCGTCTTGGTAGAAAAACATTAGGCTCAAGCTCGGGTTTGAAATTGATTCGAGCCAGAGACATGAGTTTGAATTTGGTTTGACACAAAACTTTATACATTTGAGCTTGGCTTGACTCAACCTTGATAGTAAACCAAGTTTTATATCAAAATAAAAAATTATACATATAAAATTAAAAGATCTATATATAAAAAATTATTTATATATATAGTAAGACAGTCCTTGACTTTCTCTCCTCTCCCTTTCTCACCACTCTCATTAAGCCATGTCACCATTCCCAACCCAACTAACTAAAAATATTCTTAGAATCTCTCTTCTAAGATATCTCATCTAAGTCTTTAAGATTATCATGTTACCCCACTTCCCAATCAATTCCTAAAATCTCTCTCCCCAATCTATATCTGCTCTTTCTCATTTAAAATATTCATATTAATTAATAAATAGTTACACGTGGTTAATATTTAATCCAGCCTATATTCAATGAGTGTTAAATAGTGTTTTTACCAAAAGTTAATAAATACGGATAGTAAATTACTAAAAATTAAATATTCTTATTAGTACAATTAGTAAATTACCAAAAATTAATAAATATTGTTATTAATGAACTCATCGTGTCTTTTTAAAGTATTTTGGGTAAATATTGTTATATTCATGCTAATTAACAACATTTTATAGAAATTGAAAACTCTTTAACTAATTTCTATAAAATTGATAATTATATTTAACAATTATCAAATAGTATAAAATTTTATTTATTGTTATTATAATTAATAACTAAATGCAGACAGGGGAATAAAATATTATAATGTTGGAAACTGAAATTATTAAATAATTTATATTGGAAAATAAAAGATAAATCAGTGTAACTTTGTTAGTACACTACTTAATAAAAATAAATATATAATAGCAATTTAAAATAATTTTCAATAAATCTTCATAATTTTGCAAATGTAACAAAATTTTCACAAATTTTCATAAAACTACATTTCCATAAAATAACATTTTGGAAATTAAAAGATATATTATTGTATTAAAAAAAATTTTGAAAGTTTATTTAAAATGTATTATTTATTAAATAATTATTGAAAATTATTGGAATATTTTAGGAAAATTTATTACATTTGATAGATTTTGGCAAACTATTGAAAAATTATGTAATTTTCATTGTAAATTATTGAAAATAATTAATGACAAATGAGTATGGGAAAGGGAAAACTGTAATTTGAACCAATAATTACACAAATTATTAAGATAAATTATTATAATATTGGAAAAAGGAAATTATTGATTATTTTATATTAGAAAGTATAAGATAAATTAGTGTAATTATATAAGTAAATTATTTAAAAAGAAAATAAATTATTCAATAACAATTTAAAAATAAATTTTAATTTTCAAAATTACACAAATGTAATAAATTTTCCAAAATTTTCATAAAATTACATTTTTTAAAATTTAAAGATAATTTAGTGTACTTTTATAAATTTACCATGTAGTTGATCAATTTTTCCATCAAATTGAATATTGGGTTGACAGGGAGTAGTGTCTTTCCATGAATCTGCCCAACACTAGGGACGGGGTAGGGAAAATTCAAGGATTCCCCATCTCGAATTCTTGATGAAGAGTGGGTGCCTTGCCCAGGTAGGAAAATTTGAGGATTCCCTATCCCTAATGAAGAGTGGGTGCATTGCCCTGAACCCGCCTAACACTGGGGACGGTAAGGGGGTGGGGTAGAATGTCTTGACTACGAGGAACAGACATGATGGGGTGCCTCGTCCCATTGCCATTCCTATATAATTGTTAATTATTAGTGAAATTAATAAAAATATTAGCTTTTTAATTATTTTTATTGATTTAAAGTCAATCAAAAATTCATTTAAAAATAACGAAAATAATAATAATTATTAAAATTACTACAAATGATGAATAAAATTAAATTTATTTAAAAATGTTTGTTCGTATTAAATTAACAATAATTATTTCCTGTAAATCAATATTAAACGACAAATACAATTATTAAAATTGTAAATATTAACAATCACTTTGAATATTTTAGTTAACTAACAACAAATTTCGATTATTAATTGATCAATTAATTAATAGAAAATAAAATTATTCAATCTTTTAGATTTTCCTGTCACGGGTCATCACTAGATATGCTCTCCTTCTCCATAAAAAATTACTTAAATCTCTCTCTCTCTCTCTCTCTCTCTCTCCCAACAACCTAAATAATATCCTTTCCTAAAATTTATCCTAAACTACCTCCCCCACTCTCTCCTAAATTATCTCCAACTCTTATTTATCCTCTCCCCATCTATATCTATCTAAAGAAAGTTTGAATTCAAAAATTTAAAAATTATTTAAATATTCTAATGAAATTATATAATAACTTTAAAATATTTATTGAAAACAAAAGATTAATTGTAATAGATATAATAATATTCATATTATTAATAATTTTATATTTTTACTAAATTCATCACGAAATTATGTACTAACTATAAATTATGGTTTTCCAGATTATTCAAAATATTTCAATAAAAATTTAACATTAAAAAATAATATACTATTTAAATATTTCAATAACTAAATATCTTAAGTAAAAAAATATTTAATATTATATAATAACATGAAAATAATTAAAATTCAAATAATGAAAATTTTTAAATATTTTATATATTAGTTAAATATTTAAATAACTAAAATTTTAAACTAACAAAATATTTAACATAACTAGATTTTAAAAAGTTAAAATAATGAAATTTTGTAATAGATTTAAAAAGTTTCTTAAAACTAGAAAAATAATTATAACATAATATTCAAAATAATAATAATTTAATATTTTACAAAATTAATAAATAAATTATGTAATTATAGTATAAATTATAATTTTAAGGATTATTAAATTTGACAAAAATTAATATTTTAAAATTTAAATAATGATATTGTTTAAATAACCAAATATTATTATACATAAATAATTTCACTTATATCAATTAATAATTCTAGAAAGTAACAATAAAAAATAATATTTATTAATAATATTTTTAAAATCTTAATCTACATTTATTATATTATAATAAAATTAATATTTATTGTATTTTAAGTAATTATTTATTGATTTTTTGTGATAAATATATTTTCAATAATTATGTATAAATCTATTTTTATTTTGTTATTTAACAAAAAATTTTCAATAATTATTCGAGATTAAACTATTGTTATTTAACTTTTTAAGTTTAATTTATTGTACTTATTGTATTTTGTTATAATTTATTGATTAATATTTTTTAGAGATTTAATTATTATTTGAGATTATATTTTTTATTGACTAATTTAAAACACTTTTTAGTATTTATTGTATTTTCAATAATTTGGAGATTAAACTATTGTTAATTATGTATTAGAAATTATACTATTAATTTAGCTGAAATTAGGAGTGTTTACAGGTTGGTTGGTTACCGACTTGGTTAGGTTATGAAGTTGGTTACCCAAAATTGACTAACCATTATTGAAACCAACCAACTCAAGTTGTATCAATTTGGTTTGATTTTTAGTTTGGCCAGTCGGTTCAAAAGAAATTATAGTGGCACTATTGAAAAACAAATCTAAAAATTAAACTTATAATATAAAATATTTTAGACTAACAAATATGAAAAATTTCCCACTTTCTTGTATTAAAAAATTATGTTAAAATATAATATATATATATATATATATGGTCGAGTCGTTCGATTTTGGTTGATTTACAAATGGGCAAAGTGAAGCTGTTCCAACCTAATCAGGTTGGAAAATTGTTGAACCAAAGCCAACCGGAAATAATAGAAAACCAACCAACTCGAGTCAAGTTGGTCAGGTTGGTTGGTTTCATCAGTTTGATGAACAACCCTATCCGAAATTAATTATTGTTATGTTTGTATTATAAAAAAATTATTAAAAGTAGTATATAAAATATAAGGGAAAATCTATGATGCGGGAAAGATATGGTATCGAAAGAGTTTTAACCAATCAAAATCCACCCATGAATTTTGATAAATAACACATAATTGGCTACCACATTAATGATACTAGTTGATTGGTCAAAATTTTTTCAGATATCATATATTTCCCATATCATAGTTGAACCCAAAGTATACAAAATTATTAATTATTTAAAAAGTAAAAAATATAAAACAATTATATACTCTTATATGCTTCTATTGTTTAGCTTCCACTTAACAAATCATGTGCATAGCACGGGTCCCCGCTAGTTAAAAATATAAAGCTAGAGTCATGTCTACCCTTATTAATTGGACGGTTCTAATGTTCTATGGTCCTATCTCCATAATAAGGAACATTTCCTGGCAATCATGTTCCTCTCTTGAAAATTTCTCGACCCAATGTCTCAATGGCGATGGGCATTTCTAATTATGAATGAGGGATAGATGCCATTGTGGGGCCCAAATAATTGCTATCTTCTCTCCTTGCAAAGTGGTCCCCATATGGATAATTTGTAAACTATGTTAGATGAAAATTTGGGAAAGTCCAAGTGCTCATTTGGAGGTATTTTATGTCGCGTGGCTTCTTGTGTTGTAAGGTTGGCTCCACATAGAAAATCGTAAAGTAAAGCTCTTATTTGAAGAAGCTCAGGCAATATAGCTCAAACCATGTTGAAGCCCTTCCAAATGAGTCCAAATATGTTGTTTACTTTTTTTTTTTGTATTTAACACAACACATTATTAATTCTCAAGGTAGGTGGAATTAGGTTGTGGGACTTGAATCTAGGGGTGGAAATTTCTCACTCAACCTGTTGAACCCACCCAACACACTTAGTATCTAAACCTGCTCACAGATTGGGCCTAGTCGGGCTTTGCCTCTACATTAATAGAATATGTTTAGGCCCAAGCCCGAGTTTGACCCGACCGTCAGGCCTAAGTGTTGAGCCTGAGCCTGACCCTCATATAAAGCCCGAAGCCCGTGCCCAAGCCCGAGTCCATTCAGAAATTTAGAAAAAAAAAAGTTTTTTTCCTTTTTCATTCAATTAAAAACTATTTTATTTATATTAAAATAGGCTCAAAACCTAAAAAAAGTAATGAAAGGTCTCATTGTTTCTTGAAAAAGAGAAGAAAAATAAGAAATATATATTATATAAATTATATTTTTATTATATAATACATTATCAAGTCAGGCTCGGGCTCGAGCTCAAGCCAAGCTTTTTTGAGAAAGCTCAAACTCGGCTGGAAAAAAAGGTCGGGCCCAATATTTTAGGCCTGAGCTCGAGCCCATGAACCTAAAATCTTGTCCAAGCCTGACTTTATACCAGGTCGGATTGGGCTGGACTGGCCCGCCGGGCTACCCGACCCATGAACAAGTCTACTAGTATCTAACCCACCCAACCTGCCCATTTAGGTTGGAAATGGATTGATCACCCATTGGGACAATTTAAATGGGTTTGGTCGGGTTGGGTTAACCACTAATGGTACGAGTGTGAATTCTTTAGCCATTTTTCTTTAGTTTTCTTCATTTGAGTGAAATAATTTATAATGAACGCATTAATTTTCTATTAATTATTAACTAAAATTAGTTTTGACTCAAATCAACATAGTTCACCCAAATTAACATAAATCCAAATCAACCTGACCCAAGTCCAAACCGGTTTGACTTAATTCAGCTTGGATCAAATATGAACATGCTCGACCACCTTGGTTTTATCTATTTGGGTCGGTCAATCTAGGCCAAACCCAATCCGATTCGATCTGAATACTTGACCCCGAATCCGCTGGATTTATACCTAACGGTGGAAATTGGGCATTTTGACAAATAAGTTAGTCATAGCTTAGTGGTCATGGAAGCTATTTTTTCATACAAGTGGTGAAGGTTCAAATCACATTGCATGCATATTATTTGGGAAAAGTGCACTGCAACCCAATGCAAAATTTTGAATCCTGTTGTAGAGCTATAAAC
>NW_010729388.1:239337-251396 GCF_000365185.1 Nelumbo nucifera
CCCCATAGTCTACTAGTAGCCCCCCTTTAAACCGCATCCTGCTTGTGGATTTGGCATCAATCTGTAGTCAAGATTCATCCCCCTATACGGTAGGGATAAAGAATTCTAAGTTGGGTTGATCAGTCATTCTCCCCATATTATTTTTACAAAGAGAATAAAAAGCAACTAAACACTTTTGGTTCAAATTGGTCATACCAACTCGAACTATCTAACTGGATTTATCTTTGAGCTAGTCACATCAAGAATGGTTGAACCGTTTGGACTCAGATCGATTCGATCAGACCAAATTGAACCGGTTCAACATATGATGGGTTGACTTGGACTGGTCCATATCGGGTTGTGCATAATGTCGGCACTGAGCCGTTCGATCTAAACCAGGTCAAGGTAGGCAATCCAGACTGGTCTAGTTTTGGGGCAGGTCGGTCTAGCTTATATTGGGTTGTGCAAGGTTTTGGACGGAGTTGGTTGGTTCGAACTAGGGTAAGGTAATTGGGTCATGCTGGTTTGGATTCAGGTTGAATCATACCATTTTGAAATCAAGTCGGGGTCAAACTGATCCGAATTTGGGTTGGGTATTTAAGCCGAAACGGATTGGATTTGACCTAGATAAATCGACCCAAACAGAAAAAACCAAGGTGATCGGGTTTGTTCATATTCAAACCAGATTGAACTTAACCGAACCGATCTAGAATCAAGTCAGGTTGATTTGGATTTATGCTAATTTGGGTGAACTATGTTGATTCGAGTTAGAACTAATTTTAGTTAATAATTAATAGAAAATAAATGCATTAGTTAACTAATTTCACTCAAATGGAGAAAATTAAAGAAAAATGGCTAAAGAATTCACACTTGTACTATTAGTGGTTAGCCCAATGGTTATCCATAACCCAACCCAACCCATTTAAATTGACTCAATGGATGATCAACCCATTTCCAACTCATCAAGTAAATGGGCGGGTTGGGTTGGTTCAACGAGTTGGATGAGAAATTAACCCTCTATATTTAAATTTATGGATAAAAATGAGGGAAAATAGGGTAGTTGGTTATTGATATTAAATGAGTTGAAAAGAGGTAATTTTAATATATTCAATGCATTCAATTCTCTCCCACTAAATCCAACATTTAAGGTATTAATTTGCATTCACCTTCATTGAATCATATATTTAAGGCTTTTTTTTTGTTTTTTCTCATCATTAAATTCTATATATAAATCCATACATAATAAATGAATAGTTTCAATAACATAAAAATTTATACCTATAATATCTACTTGGAAAAAAAAATAGTGTTTTCATCTAGGTGGTGGTAAGAAATTAAACCATTTGGGTCAAATGGCCCAATCCATGTTGACACAATTAAATAATAAAATTAAAAAAAAAACATATAAAATGCAAAAATATAGAAATTAAAAAAAATTGAGAACGTTTTTAACATCATATATTTGACATATTAAACAATAATTAGTATGATAAACAATGTTTTTAAAAACTAACTTGGAGGTCAACCCACTTTTGCCTTCTGGTCACAGGTCACCAATTCAACTATCAAAGTCAAACGAGTCAAACCAATCTTTGCGTCAATAATATATGTGCGTGTTTGTAAAAATAATTATGTTTTACATATATTACATATAATATATGTATTATATATGTGTTATATTTATTTATGTTTTTTAATTCAGATTTTAATTTTTTATTTATAAAAAAATATTAAAATTTCAATTTGGGGCCAAATAGGGGGTTTTTCGTGAAAATAGCAAGGCAAGGCACCTAAGGCCCTTGGGACATATAAATCTTGAAAAGTTACTATAAAAAAAGATAACCCAAATCAGACATCGGAGTGCAAAGTTATGGCTTCTAAAAGTTTGCACATAATTAAGTGTGCAACCTATAACCTAGTTATTGGGTCGAACAGAGCAATGGTTGAACCACCCAAGTTAAATGGGTTTTAACTAAAGGGGGAGTTTCAACAAAACCAAATCCAAGATCAAGGTCGAGTGACGGTCCAAATGGTTCAATAAGCCAGGTCAACAACATGTCATTAATAATAAAATGTTTATTATTAATGATGGAAATGGAAAGTAAAATTTAAAATCAATTGGAAGTAAAATTGTTTTTCTCTCATTAAATTTCATATATAAGGTATATTCTCTTATTAAATCCTATATTTAAGATATATTTTTCTCATTATTAAATTCTACTAATTAAATCCATAACATTAATTTTAATATATAAAAATAAATATTTTGAAAAATAATTTGAAAACAAAACCATTTTCTTCCCTCTTAGTGGTGGGTAAGCAATTCAACCATTTGGGGTTATATGCGTTAATAAATAATACCATAATTAAATAATAAAAGTAAAATAAATAAAATCTATAATACAAAAAAATAAAAAGAATTGAGCACGCTATAGATATTGTATATTTTATATTGAACAAAAATAAGTATGAAATGTAAGAAGTATTTTTATAAATGATGAAAATGGAATGCCAAAATTAAAATAAACCTATAAATGAAATGATGTCATAGTCAAATAAAAATGAAGTATTTAAGTTTATTGTAATTTAAAATTTCTACACGTGCACATATAGTACAAATATTTAAGTTTATTTTTAGTCATATTCTTACTTTTATTAATTTTCAATTTATATCCTAGCTATGATATATCTAAAATTCAAGTAATTAATATGAAAAAAAATCATATGTGCAATGCACATGCTTAATTACTAGTGTATATAAGTTAGATAATAAAATTTTATATATTTCTATGTAATTTTGCTTACAAATTTTGAATTAAAATTGCAATTTTTTAAAAATATTATTTTATTAATTAATATGGGCAAGCCCTAATGCCTAGTCCCATGATCACCTCTAGTGAAAATTAGAAATTCAAGTTGGGTGGGTTTGGCTAATTTTAGCTCAACCTAGGCTCAACCCTAAGAATTGGACTTAAAGTCTGAGGCCAAGCCTGAAGTATCCAACCCAAGCTCAATTCTTACTAAAATTTGATGCATCCAAGTTGGATTCAAGCCCTAGCAGGTTCAAGTTGGTCAATCAGCTTCACACTAATATTTTATATACATGTGTATATGCATGCATCTCTCTCTCTCTCTCTATTTCTCTATCTATCCATCTATCTGTCTATCTATGGTTTGTTAATAAATAATTATGCATGGATAGTTGTATACACACAAATATGTGTCTATATATGCATATACACATGTATATAATTGGGTTGGGCTCGGGCCAAGTTTGGACTATACGAGTTAGGCTTGAACCAAGCTTGAAAAAGCTAGAGGACTGAGAATCCAAGCCTGGCATGTGCAAATTTGTAACCTATGGTCAGCTTGGGCCCAAGGTTGGGCCCACCCAAGTTGCATTCCTAGTGAAAACCTTCCAAAGGGATAAAGCCATTCTTTTTTGGTTAGAGAGAGAGACAATATTTTATAATATATTATCAAAATATTTTTCTATGTAAAATATATTCTTGTATTTTATATATAATCTAGAATATACTATATTATAAAAATATATCATATATAAAATATAAAAATACATTCATTTTTGAGATTCCAAGCCAAACTTGAGCTCATCAAATATTTAATTGAACCGAGCTCAAAACAAAAAAATAGAGTTTTATCAAACTCGAGCTCGATCTCAAATCTACTAATATTTTAGTCATGTTGAGTTAAAACACGCCAAAGTTTGGCTTGGCTTGGCTTGATTAAATCCCTATTCGTAGTGCAACTAGAGGCGTTTGGAAAGTCATTTTTGTATGGTCTTTTGGGCTTTTCAAAGCTTAGAAAACCAACATTTGGTCTTTCTCTATGTGGCAATGAAAGACAAAATGCCAAAAAAGACATATGCCCTAAAAAGCTCATGTAAATCCAAAATGGCCAAAAAATCTTGAAACTTCATATCTTTATGCACCTAAGAACTTTCATATCTTTCTGCACCTAAGAACTTTCATTTGACAGTTTTGTAGATTATGGTGGAATAGGATATTTATCAAATGGTCTTTAAAAGACCCCAAAAATTCATTACATCTTTTGGCCATTTAAGCTACCGGAAGATCTTCCTTAAAAAACTTGCCAAACCACATCTATATTGACTTGAGTTAATATTTTAGACTTAACACAAAAAAAGTTAATATTTAGATTTTAGACAACTTATGTGCTCGGGCCTCCTCCCAAGTAGGGGTGGATTTGAGCCAAATCAAGCCGGGTTGAATAGTACGAGGCTCGAGCTCAGCTTGCCAAGGTAGTACAAGGCTCAAGCTTGATTTGAGCTAGAACCTTGAGCTCGAGCTTGGCTTGAGTGAAAAACTCGTAAACTCGAGCTTGGTTCAACTAGAGCTTGATTTGAAAAAAAAATGTTATATAAAAATATTTCTTATTTGATATTTAAAAATTAAGAATTATAATATTTTTATTATAAATATTATTTTTATAATTTTATTATTATTAAAGTTTGGCTGGATTAATAAACAAGTCTATAAATTAGGCTCGAATTCGATTTAAAGGTCAGTTAAAATCGAACCAAACTGAACTTTTCACGAGCCGAACTCGAATAACTCGTGGCCACTGGCCACCACTCTTCGTCGCTAACAGGCCCCAACACCCCACCCCCACAAGCCCATAGACGACATAGCCCACTCGCGAGTCGCGAGTGTGAAAAGCATTTCTGACGAAGTATTATCCCTAAACCCCACGTCGCCACCAAGATATTATTTTGATCTTGTTCTCGTCCTTTACAAACCCGCACTCGCCCTCCGTTTACGTTTTTTGTTTCTTCGATTTTGATAGTTTTTTGTCTGAGCGACAAGGACCAAAGCCTCACGCTATGAACCTCTCGGCTCTGAGGCTCGATTCAAGCCCTATTTCAGCGCCTCAAAGAAGCTTTAATGGCGGAAGGAACAGAGGCGAGAGATCGGTTCTGTTTCTCCCTTGCGCCTCTGGGACCTCCCGGAAGCTAATACAGTGCTCTGCAAAGGCTGTAGCTTCTTCCTCCCCTCTGGGTGTGGCTGAGCAGACTGGAGACGTTCTGGACCGGATTGGGTCGCTGAGTCAGGTTTCCGGTGTGCTGGGTTGTCAGTGGGGTGACGAAGGCAAAGGGAAACTCGTCGATATCTTGGCCGGGCATTTTGACATCGTCGCTCGCTGTCAGGTATAAATACTCATCTGTTAAAAGTCCTCAAAGGTGTAATTTTTGTGATATAGAATTCTGAATATCCAGTTTCGGCTTTTGATAGTTTTAATATAATGGGCATTTCTTTGTTGTTATTGAAAAAAAGGGCCTTTTTTTCGTAAATTGTATTGAGGTTTCCTTTTGATTTCTATATGACTCCTTTATTTGTGGGCTCGGTAATTTTATGAGGCAAAGTTTCATGCAAGTTGCTTTTATAATACACTCGAGTTCGTTTTTTTTTTTTTTGGATAAGTGAGTTAAGAATCCAATCTAGTCTTTTAAGTATTTTTTATGATGGAGGTATCCAGAATAATTGAATGTCTTGAGGATATAAGTTGTATTGAATGTTGTTGGGTCTGGTCAGATCCTGAACTAAGAGATAGGTAGTTCTCATATAAAGTCGAAACTGGAGATTCAGAATACTAAATGACAATAATTACAATTTCAGAAATTATTAGGTGTTTAGTAGAGTAGATCCACCATCTTTTGACTAGAAATCCTGGTGTATAGCTGCTTGTCAATATATGCTAATCTTTTAGATGCTTTTACATTTGTGATGTTAATACATCTAATACTTTACCTTATCCAGAAAAAAAGGCAGAGAAAAGAATTCATGGTTAAGGGATTTATGATAATTAAATCAGAGGAATTTCAGGATTTTGTGACACTGAAGTAAATAAAGGATGAATTTTGAGTTATGGGTGTTAGGAGGTAATAGCATGAAGACAGGTTGAAGATGGCCGAATGGGTAATCTACAATTGGGTTATAGGGTGTAGTGTTTTTCAGATGCATATGAGGTGTAAATCTTGAGGTGAGACATCACCAAAATGCCTCAAGGTCAAAGGACACTGTTGGAGCTGGGGATTAAAGTCATGGGAAGCATGTTTCTAAACATGGGTCAAAGAGTATTCCTATGCGTCACTTGCCTAATCCCCATTTATTAAGAAGGAAAAGAAATAGAATCCTGAGAGAGGGACGTTTCTGTATACCATGGAGCCATTCTTCTTTTGGCAACAGAACAAAACACTAATATTGTTGGGCAAAACGTTGGGGAAGGGGGGAGGTATAAAAACGAAAATACATATTTGTTATTGTTGTTCTTCTTCTTGTAGCTTTCATTGTCTCAACTGTTCCTTCTTAATTTTAGACAAAGCCTTAACATGCTATGACCCAAACAGAAACATATGGGCCCATAATGATTTTGAGAATGGGACTACCTAAGGTACTTGTTTAGCCCATTGGATTGCTTAGTGGTTTAAAAGGTGTGCTCGCTTAGGCCCAAACACAGCCTCTTTGAAAAGGCTTGCGCTTGGTGCACCTAAGCGTGCACCTGATACACCTTGTGCCTCTCCAGGTGTGCTCCTTGGCTCAGTTTTGCACTTTTTAACGCATAGTGGCTAGGCCTTTGATGATATTCTTATTGTGCTTCTTAATACCAGATATTTTTCAAAAGATAAGAACTACAATTAAAAATACAACACTAATCTTTTTATATACGGATTAAAGTTTGCCTCAAGGGGCTTGGTATTAAGGTGGCTCATAGAATTAAGAATGCAAAATGTTTAACATCACATTTACTTGAAGTAATGCAATTGGGAAAAACAGAGATATTGAAAGTTTCATATTACAGGCTGAAGTCATGGCTTTGATGGAAGGAGTGCAAAGGGCAAGAAGAGTATGGGTATAACAAAGCCAATAATTGAAGGGGATTCCAAATTGGTGATTATATGGTTACAAGATTGGCAGGCAAAGTTGTGGGAGTACAGGAATGGGATAAAGAAATTCAGGTAGTTGACAGATGTGGAAGAAAGACTCCAATAGGTAAAAAGGACAGCTAATAATGTAGTCATTCTTTGGCTAAACAAGGGGTGGGGGAGACCAAATGTTTTGGGCACAATCGTAAGAAATGAAAGGGGAGAAATAAGAGGTTTTATCTCTATCTGCTAATTCATACTGATTTACAGTCTTCTTTAATTAATAAAATTCTTGGTTATCATTTGAGAAAACAAGTTTGACATGCTTGAATTATCAAGTGCTTAAATATGTTTTATATGCTTTGTTTGATTTTATTCCTACATTTGTACTTGGAATGTGTTTTATGTGTTATGCTTATGTATTTTAGTTTGAGTCAATAGGCTTTTTAAAACATTTATATTCTTTCAAAATTTAGGTTTGCATTTTTTAATATATATGTGTATATATATATTAATTTTGCACCTTTCTTCAAAAAGGCACATACCTTGCCTTGCATCTCAAGTGCAAAATCTCCTTGCACTTTTTTTTTGCGCATTGCACTTCTAAAACATTGGCATTACCAAATTTTCACTTTTGCTTTTGGAGAAGGAAAAGTGTTAGTTAAAGTTAAAAATCTAAATGGAATGATAGACATGTTTTATGTTATTCATATATGAATTAAGTAATGGTGAACCTATACAACATTTCGGAAAATAGAAAAATACAAATATGAAAAGTTGCAAGTGTGAAAAACAGTATTAAACAACGAGGAGATAAAGTAAAATAGTTCATAACTTGGCTAGTATAGGAGAGAAGAAGAGAAGAGAAAAGAGAAGAAAACTAGGGATGAAGAGCAAAGAGGTCGAACAAAACTTGACTGCCATCCTCTTTTATTATGATTATAATAAAAAGAAAATTACAACTAATAACAGCCGTCACTTACGTAAATAATAAAGAATAAAACTTATTACAATACGAGTGATGTTAGTGCTCTTAACTTCTTATGAGGTTGTAAATTAAATAAATCATTACCGTCATCTAAGCCTTATTTCTACCATATAGGGTCAGGTACACAAATCCTGTTCTGCCATTCTGTTTTGTTCAGTGCCATATCCATTATTAAATTTTTAGCCCTTAAATCATTACTTACTACTTCAACCCATGTCTTTATTGGTTTGCCCCTAGCTCTTCTAGCCTATTCATTTTGTGAAAGATCACTTTCTTATTGGTGCTGTTAGATGGCTATCCTTGCACATGACCAGTCCATCTCAATCTACTTACCTGTTTTTTATTACCTATTGGAGCCACTCTTAGGTGCCTTTTATAAGTTCTTTTTCTGATCCTTCAACTTGTAAAATAAATAAGTGATATTTTATTTTACTTATTTATTTACTGAAAAATTTACATGTGATGCTTATGCCTCATGCTATGGGCAAGTGTAGCACCTTAGGTCTTCAGCAAAAACACTAATAGGTTATTAAAAGGTAAAGCTAAATTGAGCGGAAGGATTTATAGATGCAATTATGCAAGGTAGGGGTGCTCATGGTTTGGTTGACTGAACCGTGGGCTAATTTTTGAAATGGAACCGGGGTTAAAAACCGAACCGAAGCCAATCAGTTAACTGGTTGACTGATTTGGTTAACCGTCGATTTTTAGTTTTTTATTATTTACAATATTTAGTATAGAAAAATATATAAATATATAATAAAATACTAGAAATATATAATATTATATTTTAAATAATAAATAATATATTATATACTATAAATATATATTTATATATATATAATGCATATTTATTAATTTATAATGTATAGAAAATATAAAATATATAATATAAATATACATATACCGGTCGGTTCAGTTAACTGCAGGTTTTCTATTTTGGTTAACCGAAGTCCGAAACTGATCCGGTACCTTTGGTTTTTTCAACATATTGAACCAAAACCGAACCAACCGGTTTGGTTAACCGAATTTTTGGTTCAGTTTTGGTTGGTTCGGTTTTTCGGTTCCTTTTGCTCACCCCTAATGCAAGGGAGGAAATTAGGTATGTTAGAAAAGAAAATTAAGGGGACTGCAGAAGGGATATGTTTTTTGGGGGGGGGGGGAGGAGGTCAATAGCTCTTAACCAGTGGTTCTTTTGGCTTATAAGAAATGCTGGACCTTGAACTTTATGTGCAAGGAAGTTCAGTCACAACAAAGGGTTCTAGAGAATTAATAGAGCTTCAAGAAATTCAAGAAGTATAATACTTATGATCACCAATAATCTAAAATAACAAAATTTTCCATCCAAATTAATTTAAACTTTAATTTCAGTTATAGTGTTTATGATCTCCAGTGGTGTTACTAATGTGGCGAGGCAATGATAGTTGTTTTGGCCTCCCTAGTCACATGGTACCTAGGAGCTAACTAGTTGACCACAAAGAAGATATGTTCTAAATCTTAAGTATTGATGCTATGCTATGCAAACATGTAACTAGTTGACCACTTTAGCTAACCTGCCAGCCTATTTCATGTCAGTTTTCAGGATGCCTCAAGCAATTGTGAAAAGAATTGAAAAGCTTATGAGGGACTTTCTTTGGGAGCCGAGGGAAGGGAAGAAAGATCATTTGGTGAGATGGGAGAAGGTGATTGAAAAGAAGGAAGAAGGGCGTTTGGGAATTGGTAATGAGTATGAAAAACTTGGCTATCTTGAGTAAGTGGCTTTGGTGGTTTCTTGTGAAAGATGACAGGTTGTGGCATAAAATTGTGTCTAATATTCATGGGCTGTTAAGAAATGGATGGGATGCTGGTTGTTTGCACAGAACTACTCTTATTGCACCATGGAAAGCTATACATGATATCCTTCCCCTATTCCTTAATCATGTGAGGTATGATTTGGCTTCAGGTCATAAGATAAGCCGATAAGGTTTTGGGGAGATGTCTGGGTAGGTGAGTCCCCTTTAAAAGAGGCTTTTCCTTCATTGTTTGTTCTTTCCCATCATAAAGAAAGATCCGTTTCTGAATTTATTCAATCTCATCCTTCACCTTCAGGGCTGAAATGGAACTTGGGCTTCACAGGGAATCTTAGAGAGTCAAAAATCCCCTTAGTTTCAAACTTAATGAGCGTTTTGGATTCTGTAGTCTTTAATGATTGGGGGAGAGATAGCTAAGTCTGGATCCTTTATCTTGATGGGTTGTTTTCTTGTAAATCTTTTTTTAAGTCCCTTGTTGCCACTTCCTCTTCCCCTTCCTTTCCTGTAAAAGAAGTTTGGTGTTGTCCCATTCCCCCAAGGGTTAGTGATTTTTACTAGGAAGTATTCCATTGATATTAATACTTGTGATCTGCTACAAAGGAAAAAACTAATTAGGTCCTTGTCCTCTTATTGGTAGGGGAGTCAATGGACTGATTTTGGGTTGGACCCCGTCCAAATCAAAATCAATTTGGACGGACCAATAAGATATATTGAATTGGACTAGTCCAGACTTAATGGTCCAAAATACTTATTGGATTGGATTGGACCTGGTCCATCCGTAATAGATTTATATTGGACTGAGCCGGATTGGACCAATATATGATGCATTAAGAATACAGGTATCAATGGACCAGGTTTGGGTTGGAATCAATCTAAATTAAAACCAATTTGAACAGATTGGATGGTCCAGACATCGAATTGAAGTGGTGGGAGATTCACAGATGGCATTCATGGAGGGAAGGCAAATACTGGATGAAGTTATGGTGGCTAGTGAGTGCATCGATTCAAGGTTAAGGAGTGGGAGGCCTGGTTTAGTGTGCAAGCTTCATATAGAGAAGGCCTATGACCATGTAGAGTGGGGGTTTTTGGAAGGAATTCAGAATCTGATGGGTTTTGGGGAAAAATGGAGGGGTTGGATGTTTGGGTGCATATCAACTGTTTCATTCTCAGTGCTACTGAATGTAGTGTCCTCGGAATTCTTCCAAGCTTCTAGGGGGTTGAGACAAGGGATCCAATTTCCCTGCTCTTGTTTGTGCTGGTTATGGAGGTGCTGAACTTTCTGTTATTGAAAGGGGTTCAGCAGGGCTGGTTTGAAGGTTTCTGGGTAGGGAGTGAAGGTCTATGTATTTCCCATTTACAATATGCAGATGATACACTTATCTTTTCTTGATGCAGATGTGGAGCAGGTGCTGAACTTAAGAGCTATTTTAGGTAACTTTGAGTTGCTGTCAGGAATGAAAGTGAACTTGGAAAAGAGCCTTATAATTGGAATAGGGAAATTAAGCCAAGAAGACATGGTCAGGTTTGCAGCAGCATTGGATTGTCAGATTGGGAACCTACCTTTCACATACTTGGGTCTTCCAGTTGGAGCTAAATCAGCATCTATGAACATTTGGAGACCCCTCATAGATAGAGTGGAGATGAGATTGGCAAAATGGAAGGCAACATATCTCTCTCTAGGTGGCAGAATCACACTTATTAAGGGTGTGCTGTCAAACTTACCTACTTATTATCTTTCACTGTTAAAGACACCAAATGAGGTGGCTATCAAAATAGAGAAATTGCAGTGTTGCCTGCAATACTGCAACCCTTTGGGAAGGGGCAAGGGGGGACGAAGAAGATTCATCTAGTAAAATGGGAGAAAATATGCAGGCTGAAAGAGTTGGGGAAGGGGTTGGGAATCAAAAGGTTAAAATTTTTTAAAAAAGCCCTTCTAGGCAAGTGGCTTTGGAGGTTTAGGTCGGAAAGGGAAAAGGAATCTTTGTGGAGAAGGGTGGTGGTAGAGAAATATGGAGTGGTAAGGTTGGGTTGGGTTGGAGGCGCGCCTCTAGGCGAGGTGTTCCCAAATGCCCTGAGGTGTCTGCCTCATGTGCTTTTTTCATGAGGTGTGCTACTCATGCGCATCTTATATAAAAAGACAGAAAAAAAAGAAAAAAGAAAAAAAAAGGAAAGGAAAGGAAAGGAAAAGAAAGGGAAGGAAAGAAAAAGAAAGAGAAGAAAAAAAGAGAAAAGGAAAAAAAAGAAAAGGGAAGATAAGGGGGTGCGATCATACCAGCACTAATGCACCGGATCCCATCAGAACTCCGAAGTTAAGCATGCTTGGGCGAGAGTAGTACTAGGATGGGTGACCTCCTGGGAAGTCCTCGTGTTGCACCCCAATTTTATTAATCTTTTATTGCTT
>NW_010729388.1:251871-287948 GCF_000365185.1 Nelumbo nucifera
AAAAATTAATAAGGAACTTTCTATGGGAGCCTGGAGAGGAGAAGAGAGATCATAGGGTGAGTTGGGAGGTGGTCACTAGGTGTAAAAAACTAGGTCTTGGGATTGGTAATTTCAAGAAAAGGAATATGGCTCTACTGTGGAAGTGGTTGTGGAGGTTTTCATTGGAAAGGGATAAATTGTGGACTAAGATTGTGGCTAGCATTCATGGGCAGGAAGACAATGGCTGGGATCTTGGAATCTTGGCAAGGGCTTCAGCTGCTTCTCCTTGAAAATCCATTCACAATCTGCTTCCAGTTTTCTCCCCTTGGATCAGGTACGGTCTAAACTCTGGTAACCGAATAAAATTCTGGGAACAACTTTGGGTCGGGGATTCTCCTCTGAAGGACTAGTTTCCTTCCTTGTGTGCTCTATCAGACTTGAAAAATGAACCCATATATTCTTTCTTGGTCCCTTCAGCCTCCACTTCTGGCTTTGGATGGAACCTAGGCCTGCGTAGGGCAATTAGGGATACAGACATGGATAACTTGGTAACTTTGCTAGCCTCCCTTGAGATTGTCTTCCTAAACCCTGCTAAGGAAGACACCAGATTTTGGACCCCTTCTAGCCTCTCTTTCCGGTTAAGGAAATTTGGAGCAGGCCTATTCCTCCTTGGGTTGGTTTTTTTTTGTTGGGAAATTTTCCTGGAAAGAATCAACACTTTAGACTTACTTCAGAGAAAGAGACCCAACTATTGTCTACTTTCTAATAGATGTGCTCTTTGTAAAGCTGATGGGGAATCTGGTTACCACCTCATGGTCTCTTGTAAGGCTATTAAAATTGTTTGGGAGTGGGTTTTCTCCCGTTTTGGGTGTTCTTGGTATTCTCTCGAGACTGTCCAAGGTTTGTTTTCTCCTTTTTTCAGTTGGCCTAGGAAGCGAGGGAAGACTATGTGGAGGTGTATTAGGGCAGTGGTATGCTGGTCATTGTGGGAAGAAAGAAACTCACGCATTTTTTCCGACAGGGAAAGAACATTGGAAGAATTGTTAGATCGAATTCTTTTAAGGGCTGTCCACAGGCTAAAATCTTTGGAGTTGTTTTCAGATTTTCCTATGGATGACTTGCTAAGAAACTGGAAAGAGATTGCTTCCAATGCTAGATGCAATAGGACTCTTTGTCCGTTTTGGTCCCCTCCCCCCTCGGGCTTTATAAAGCAATAGGACTCTTTGTCCGTCTAGGGCCCTCTAGGATTGGAGGAGTCTTCAGGAATGAGGAAGGGATTGTTATTGCTTTATTCTCTGGCCCTATTGGAGAAGGTGACTCTCTTAGGGCTGAGATCCTTGCAGCGTTTGAAGGAATTCGAAGAGCAAAGGAATTAAATATCAGTCGTTTGATCCTGGAAGGTGATTCGAAGGTGGTGGTTAGTTGGTTGAAGATAGATGATAGTGGTTTGTGGAACTTTAACAATGAAAAAAAACAGTTCTTATGGCTGGGTAGGGACATTGAGATTCAGTACAGTTGGGTGAAGAGGAGTGCCAACTCATTTGTAGATAGGTTGGCCAAGCAAGGAGTGAATAGGGATCTTGTTTTTGGGCTAGTTTTTAATCTTTTCTCTTTGCACTCCCTTTGTTTTCTATTTTTGGGGAGCTAAGATATTTTATCTTCCCTTTTGTATCCATATTTCCTCTTTTCTTTTAATTTAATGAAGCTGGTGTTATTGATCAAAAAAATAAATAAAAGGGAAGAGAAGGAAGGATAAGGGGAAAGAAAGTGGTTTGCCCCTACCCCTTTGGTTGGGGGGCGAAGCCCCCCGACCCCCTTTTCGATGCAGTCCAATTTGTTACAGAAATTTATGCATCTTTATTCTTCTTAATGTAAAAGATTTCTATTAAAAATAAAGAAAAAATGAGATCCCCCCTTCCTCTTCATCCTCTTCCTAGCCCCTCTCCTCTTAAGGAGGTTTATGCCTCCTTGTGTTTGGGAGGCTTACGCCTCTTGCGTTCTGAACTACGCCTCACGCCTCTAGGTAGTGGAACGCCTCGCATCACGCCTCCACATTTTAAAACATTGGTCAAGCCCTTATGAAGTTTGTGTATGGAAAGGTATCATGAAATTCAACCAGGAGTTAAGGGGTTTAGTGATTTTTATAGTGGGGGATGGGACTAAGGTGTGGTTTTGGGAGGATGATTGGAATGTGGTTGGGAAGTTGTGTGATCTCTGTCCAAGACTTTTCAGTCTAGCAGAACATCAAGTGGTGATTTCCCAATGCTATGAGACTAGAGGTGATCAGTTGGTTTGGTGTCCTAATTTCAGAAGGTCTTTGTTGGATCAAGAGGTGGAGGAATGCATTCTATTGCTGGATAAGTTAGAACAGTCAAAGTTATCTTTGCCCTCTAGTGATGGGTTGTGGTGGAAGGAATGTAGGGTAGGAGGTTTTCGGTGAAATCCTTCTATCTATCTCTGGTCAAGGAGGATTTAGTTGTGGATCAAATAGGTGGAGTATGGGGAGCCCTGTTCCACCAAGAGTGGATGCTTTTGCATGGCTGGTAGAAAAGAGGCTCCAATTTGGCAAATTGCTGTTATTTGTGTAGAAAAGATGAGGAATCAGTTTGGCACATATTCTTTTCTTGTGAAGTGGCAACTGTCATCTGGAGATTCTACTCCTTCCTGTTCAGCATGCTGGTCTTTCAGCCTTCCTCACCTGCAGACATCTTCTCGGCTTGGCCAAGATTTAAAGGAAGCAAGTAGGCAAAAATTATTTGGAGCTGCATCCCTTTTGCAGTGTGCTGGGCATTATGGAAGGAAAGAAATAAAAGACTGTTTGAGGACAAATCAAAAGGCATTGAAGCTGTTGTGGCTTCAGTTGGAAAGCTTGTTTCAAGCTGGGTTTTGGTTCTCCCAAAATTTGAGCAGTTTAACAGTGTAGATCTAGTAGAAAATTTCTGGGGTGTTCTTGAGATCCCAGCTTGTAATGCAAACTTGTTTTCCTAGTGTCTTGTTGGTTGGATGTCACCTTGACACCCAAAAAGATTGTATCTATCTTTTCTATTTAATAAAATTTTCTTCACTACTCTTCCAAAAAAAAAGGCATTGAATTGGACTGGTCTGAAATGGTCCAAAGTATTCATCGGATTGGACTGGACCTGGTCCATTTATAAATGACTCATACTAGATTGGATCGAATTGGACCAAATCTGGTCCAATTGACACCCCTACGAACTGGTGCTTCCTATGTAAGTTGAATAGTGAGATTAGCTTTCATCTTAATCTCCTGTCCTTTTGTTTACTGTATTTGGGAATGGATTTTTATCTTTTTGGTTGTAGGTGGAACTCTCTTGTCAGTTGGGAAAGGTTGTTCAGCCTTTCTGTTTTGAGGAGCACAAAAAGGAAAGGCAAGATCCTATGGAAATGTACAAGGGAAGCAATGATTTGGACAGTGTGGGAAGAAAGAAATTCAAGACTTTTGGGGGAGGAGTAAGGAGACTGTGATAGAGATTATAACTCTAAGAGTTGCACATTGGGGGGCAATAGCTGTCTCTTCCTCTAGGAAGCAAAAAAAAAAAAAGAAAAAATCCTAGAGGTTTGGTGACCCCCCAGTGGGTGGTCAAATGAAACTGAATTTTGATGGAAGTAGTTTGGGCAATCTGGGCCTCTCAGGAATTGGAGGGGTGATTGGAGATGAGGGTGGTATTATTTGTGCCTTGTATTCATGCCCAATTGCACAAGGTGATTCGGTAAGAGAAGAATTTTTAGTAGCAGTTTTTGGGGTTGAGAAAGCTAAAGAGATGAGAATTGGTAGTTTGATCATTGAAGGTGATTCAAGGATAGTAGTGGGATGGTTGAAAAAAGGTGAGTGGGTGGTTTGGCAGCTTAGAAATGAATTCATGCGCTTAAATGGTTGTCAAAAGACATGAACATTCAAATAAGATGGGTTAGAAGATCTGCTAACAGCTTGGCAATGGTTTAGCTAAGCAAGGGGTTCAAAAACAATATATGTACCGGGCACAGTTGTAATACAGTATTTGGTGGCTGGTTTTGTAATGGGTTTGCTAGTCTCCCACAACTACTTGTTGTAATCCTTTTCTTTTAAAATATTAATGAATGAATGATTTTCTGTGTTGCTAATAAAAAAAATAAAATAAAATTTATCAAAATATATAAGTGATTAAGAGATTGATACAGAACATATACTTTACAATATTTGTTTAGCAAATATAGAAAAGAAAGGCTAGATAAGCTAGGATATGGAATTACAGCCTTTGTTTTTCAAAGAAGAGTCATCATCATCTAAGCCTTGTCCAAAATATATGGGGTCTACATGAATTCTGTTCTGCCATTCCGTTCTGTTCAGTGTCATAGGGCCCATATCCATTCTTGAATTATGAGTTCTTGAATAATTTCTTACAACTTCATTTCTTCCTTGATTAATTGGTGTCCCTCCTTGTTTGTAGAAACAATGCATCGGCATACCACTGATTGAAGAACTCCTCCACTTTATTCTTTTATAATTTTCCTTATTTCTACTAGTGTAAGGGCATGTGCCATGCAAATGCAAGTAAAGATAAAAGGGTGAAAAGATAAAAAGACATTTAGGAGGTGTTAAGTCTTTTTGTGTGGTCTTTTGGGCTTTTCAAAGTTTAGTCTCTCTCTGTTTGGCAATGAAAGACAAAGCCAGAAAGACCTATGCCCTAAAATGCTCATGGAAGCCCAAAATGGCAAAAAATCTGGAAGCTTCAATCTTTCATTTAACAGCTCTGTGGATCATTGTAGACTAGGATACTTACCAAACAGTGTAGGTCTTTAAAGACACGATCCAAAAAGCTCATTACATCTTCATTCATCAAAAAAGAAAAAAAAAGCTCATTACATCTTTTGGCTATCTAGGCTGTTGGAAGATCTTCGTAAAAAGACTTGCCAAATGGCACCTTAGATTCAGGGGGATGGGGTGTTTGGTAGCTGGTGTTTGAGGGAGGCTTTTGTAGCTTGTTTTGGTAAGAGTATTGTTGTTGGTTGTTACTTAGGTTTTTCTCCTCTTTCTTGTGGCTGGTGCTTTCCCCTTTCTTTTGTATTCTCTTTTTTCCTTTAATAAAATTATTTTTTATTATAAAAAGGCAAAAAACATTAAGATTTCAATTTTTTTAATGTACTTCTTTAAATGTCTTAACTTGGTGATTAGATTTAAAGATTTAAAATATTTGGACAGCCACCCTTTGCAAGCATTAAGATGATATGATACTACTAAAATCCTGGGCTGGCAAGTGTGAGAATGCAAGTTCAAGTCTGAGAGTGGCCACTTTGTGTGAAAAAATGCCAATGTTTAGGATCATATCCAGTCTACCCCTCCCAAGTCCCTAGAATAGCTGGGACTAACATTGGGTAATGACCTTTCACTTTTATGGCCTGGACTTGAAGCCAGGGCAAGTAGTGGCATTATCTAGTAATAAATTTTCATACCATCACGGCATCACCCAACCATATATGATCACAAATTCTTAAAGCAACTAGCATGTGTATAATAAAATAAAAGTATATATAATACTATTTCAAATAATCAGGGAAAAGCAGAAACAAGTAAAGCTTTAGTATTGCTTTATGGTTGACTAGGTTGATTAGTTGTAGTAGCTATGAGTAGTTTACCCAAGCCACCACATCGTGAATATTTAACTGGTTAATTGGTGGTGGTAGGTATACCCTCAATTGACTAGTCAGTTAACTAGTTGATGACTAATTGATTCTTAGATAACACTAAACTCCAGTTGATCTTCTCCCTTTTATATCAGTTTTGAAGTAAAGTTCCAAGTAACTCTGGACTGGAAGAAGCTTCTTGAAATCCTTATCATCAAATAATCCACTAGGAAAAATCTTTCTAACTTCTTATGTAAGATAGTTTCTGCAAGAATGATATTTTTCTTGTTTAAACATTAAAGAAATCAAGTAGATAAAGTAAATCAAAAAGAGAACTCACTACATTCATAATTGTCCATGTGGCGAGTTGCATTTTGTCCATGTGTCAAAGGTTTTCTCAAGGCTAAAAGACGGATTGATTGGGGCAG
Organism: Nelumbo nucifera; assembly: GCF_000365185.1. The sequence goes on from NW_010729388.1 coordinate 257,901, forward strand.
TTCCTTATAAGAGAGTATACAAACAGGAAGAGATTAAACGTTTTAGAATCGAAGAAGAGTGATGAAAGGAGGGGGGAGAAGCTTCAAGTTGTAGTAGGGGAGATAATGTTGACCCCAACAAAGGAAGGTCTGGAGGTTAGACCAGGGTCAGGGGATAATGAGGGAGGTCAAACTGGTGAGAGTAGTCTCACTTTGTCTCAACAAGCTGATTATAAGGAGGGGGATAAAGTGGAGATTAAGAGCCTGATGGACAGGGAGGTTAGAATTGGCAAGAGTTTATGGCTATTCTTTTTGGGAGGTGAAGAGTTTGCTAGAAGAGTTTTTGAAGCATTTTAAAAGAGTAAAAGGGAAGGGATCAGGTGTTATCTTAACATCCCTGTTTGGATTGTAATCTGCTTTTTATTTTATTTATTTTTACTTTTCAAAAAAAAAATATTCAGTCATGAAACCCAAGTGTTTTGATTTGAATTACAGTTAGTGGTTGATCCTATGATTTGATTCATGGATGTCAAAATTTATATGATTAATGTGTTTCAAATCAATTCAATTAGGACCTAGATGTCTACTTTGTTATTTCTTTAAATTTTTTCAAGAGATTCTTGTTTTAGATTTCATGCTAAAAATGTTTTATTTAGGTTATTTAAGACCTTTTAGAAATTATATTGAGTTTACTTTCCATCATATGAAGGTTAAAGTGTATGTGGATTAGTTGACTTCTAAGGCAGACTTGATTATATCATCTTAGGTTTCTAATGTACGAGTGATAGATAAGGATTGAAAATAGGATTCTGATCTTCCATACATGTTTTCAGTGCACATATGTTAGATAAGGATTAATAATAGGATAAAATCACTTTTCTTTATATCTCATCATTTATGATATGATCCATGGTTTGATTCAATTCAACTTTTTCTACAATTTTTGATATAATTACAAATTTTAAAACCTTGCCTACATTAAATATCTTCAGAAGAGATAGAATCCGTGTGACCCACATTAATATCTTTTTGGGTGCCCCATAAATATGGGCTGCTGGAACAGATACATGGGTTACCAGGTTATGGGCTTATAGCATCATGCAACTAATGCCTGAAGGCTCAACTTAAGATCCACCTATAGGCACAAATAAAGGCCCGGGTTTAGGCCTAATTAGAAGTGGATGAGTTTGGAAGTAACTTGATGACTTTCCCTCTCCTAGACCTTTTCCTTGGTTGCACTTGTTTGTCAAAATTAATTTGTAGTCAACAATTTTCTGTTGCGTTGTAGAAATATTATAACTTGAATGCTGAATAAATGTGAATGATATTCTTGTTTTCTCAGAAGCATGGTTTTACTATCTTTAGGCTAGTGGTAATATGTTTGACATCCATGATTCTTGTTTTCTGGATGAGTTTTCTTGCAGAGCTTTCTGATAAAATAAATTTTATTTCATGTGGGGGATCAAATGTAGGAGACTGACGATCAAAAAAAATGTTGGACGCTGACAACAATATTTGTCAATGATGTAGTCAGGGTGATAATTAAGTCTAATGCTACAAACCAGATGTCCAGGTTATTAGGCTATTCTCAACCATTCTTGAAGTAAATTGGCTGACAAGTGACAACTTTACTGACCTGGTTGGCTTACAAAGCCATTGCATCTAGACCTGCTAGGGGATAGCTTGGAGGTATAGTTTCATAGCACTATTGTATTCATGTGTGCTTTTCTGAATGAAATACATTACTATTCCTTTAAAAAATTGAATTAGACAAGGTAAAGAGGAATAAATAGATCTTTCCACTAAAGTGACAAAAATGACCAAAAGGTAGACCTTTCAAGCTCCAGGCTTCAAATAAGACTGGCAGTTTGTGTAGTGAACTGATCTTATCGTGATGGCTAAATGTTGGGTCTGTTGACAGAAGCGTGGTATATGAGTTTGTGAAACCGTAACATCAATAATATGACCTGCAACTTGATGCATCACATTTCACATATGGGAGATTAATTGTGCCAAAATAGTCTGCCTGGTTTATAGCCATCTGCTTTAGCTAAATTTATTTGGAAGGTGAAAAAAATGCTTTTAAAGTACGAAAGCACTTCCTGGAGAACGTTCCAATCAGATAGTATAATTTTTTCTGCTCAACTATTAGATGGTATAAACTCATTCAGTTCTGCTGCATTTTTTATATTAGGCAGTGTTCAATGACAAATAAGGGAAACATGTTATTTATCCTCAAAATTTAATTATCATAATTCTGGTTTATAATATTACAATATGAGCTTGATTTGACAAGTCCTTATAAGCTCTTGACCAAAAATAATTTCTTTCCAGCTGCACCAGCAGCAGCTCCTTCTCCACACCTCTATTGATGTTTTTTATTTTTTATTATTGGTCTTCCCCTTTCCTTGGGGGTTGATAATTATATATTCTCTAATAAAATTGTTTTGTATTGATACCAGAAAGCTAGTGTATAAGCTTTCACTTATGGTGGATAATCAGTTCTATTCAATTTAAAGTTAAATGATTTAGTCTAAGACCTTGTTTATTGATGTCAGGGTGGAGCAAATGCTGGACACACCATTTATAATTCTGAGGGCAAGAAATTTGCTCTTCACCTTGTTCCATCTGGAATCCTGAATGAGGAAACCCTGTGTATTATTGGGAATGGAGTTGTGGTGCATCTTCCAGGCTTGTTTAAAGAAATTGATGGTCTCGAGTCTAATGGTATCTCTTGTAAGGGAAGGATATTGGTATCTGATCGTGCACACTTGTTATTTGACTTCCATCAGGTGGTTGATGGGCTTAGAGAATCTGAACTAGCTAATTCCTTCATTGGGACAACCAAGAGAGGAATTGGGCCTTGTTACTCAAGCAAGATGATACGAAATGGTATAAGAGTAAGTGACCTGAGGCATATGGATACTTTTCCCCAGAAGCTTGATCTGTTATTATCAGATGCTGCTTCACGATTCAAAGGGTTTAACTATGGTCCTGACGTGCTCAGAGAAGAAGTTGAACGGTACAAGAGGTTTGCCGAGCGGTTGGAGCCCTTTATTGCTGATACCGTTCATGTTGTCAATGAATCCCTCTCAAAAAAGGAGAAAATATTGGTTGAAGGTGGTCAAGCGACCATGTTGGATATCGACTTTGGAACCTATCCATTTGTGACTTCGTCCAGTCCATCAGCAGGTGGGATATGCACAGGGCTTGGCATTGCTCCTAAAGTCCTTGGTGATCTGGTTGGTGTGGTGAGTGGACTTTTCTTTTATGTTCTTTGTAAATTGTAAAATGCAAACGTCTCAGACAGCTATTTACCATTTTTTGTTTTGGGGAAAAAATCACATGCAGGTAAAAGCTTACACTACAAGAGTTGGTTCAGGTCCTTTCCCAACAGAGATCTTAGGGAAAGGTGGAGACCTCCTCAGGCTTGCAGGGAAGGAGTTTGGAACAACTACTGGTCGTCCTCGACGTTGTGGCTGGCTTGATGTGGTTGCACTGAAATATTGCTGTCTGATCAATGGTTTCTCCTCCCTCAATCTCACTAAGCTTGACGTCCTGTCTGATCTTCCAGAAATTAGGCTGGGAGTTTCCTACAAACAAATTGATGGCACACCAGTCAAGTCGTTCCCTGCAGACCTTCATGTTCTTGAGCAGTTAAAGGCAAGTATTTTTATCTAATTCTAATTAAAATATGCTTTTCATTACTTTTATTAGATATGATTCACCCCAAGCTTTCAGAACAAGATATCCTAATACTTTGTTAATGTGTTTGTATCCAATTTCTGTTCAGGTTGAATATGAAGTTTTACCCGGATGGCAATGTGATATTTCTTCCATCAGAAACTATGAAGACCTTCCATTGGCTGCCCGCCAGTACGTGGAAAGGATAGAAGAACTTGTTGGTATACCTATTCACTATATTGGGGTTGGACCTGGTCGTGATGCCCTTATATTCAAGTGATTTCTTCATAGGCCTGTGGGTGAATTATGGACATCTTGTCATCAGAAATGAAAGAGAGCTTCCATCGCCCAAGGGAAATCCTTCCTAAGGTTCAAGTTGTTTGAGAAAGAACATATATGACTCTGGTTGCTTACATCAAATGCAACTAATGTTATGTTATCCAAGGGCCGTCCATGAGGATTCCTTAAACTGGTTATTTCTGATATTCTCTAATTATATCGAAACCCTCAGTCAGTAATTTATTAGAGAAATTTTGGGTCTTAGATTTATTTTCTTTTCCATTTCTTTTTAAAGTTTCCTTGTGGGTTTGATGAAATTAAACATGAAAACTAATCTCTAAATGTTTATCAATTGCTTCCAATTCTTTGCTGTGGTATCAGATCTATTGTTGCTGCTTGAATAGCCCCATTGAAATACCATTAGTACTTCGCAAAGTATAATCCTAAACTTGTGAAGAATACATTTAAAAACCTCATCAAGCACGATAGGATACATTATACATATGAAAACAAAACATGAACCGCAAGTAGTGCTCATGAACACAAATCTTACCCTTATCGATTGACCAGGGCTTTTCACCAACCTTGGGGACCCTAATAGTAAAGTGGTTGGGAATATGATATTTGCGGCTTAGCCTTTCTACATTTGAATGATCGAGTACACTTTTTAACTCTGATACAACTTCCTCAGCATCGACCTCCTTATTGCCCTTGGCCTTAGCCGCCACCTTTCTCTCCCCCTCGCCTTGGGAAAACCTCATCAGGAACTTCTGAAGGGACATGGCTAGAGACTTTGCCCTGCTTAGCCTTTGGTATAGCGAATTCACGCTCTACTCCAAAGATAAGCTAGCTGCCTAGCTACTACATCAGTATATTGCACTCAGCCCCATGAGTCGTAACTCTCCTCTATAAGACGTCCACCTTTGGAGGTCGAGTAGAGCCCTTCGAGTTCGATTCAGATTCACTAGAAGAAAAAAAGGTCTCATTAGGTGTTGGCCACTAAGGGAGATTATAAACCTTTCTACTTGAATCGGAAGATGAAAACTTATCAACAAGTATGAAAGGAAGACAAGGATGATAGAGATGACGAAGACCTCAAAGGACAAATGTAGAAACATAGGCCGAGATGGTTTGAGAGTTCTCAAGCAACAATTCAAGTAACGAATGTCAGGCCTCTAGTCCTTCAGCTTCTCCTTTTATAAAAAACTTCAATGACTATGATCTTCTCCATCCAACGGTCGTTATTGTGTCTCTTCAGTTTTCTACATAGATGAGGACTACGTGGCGTGCACCTTGAAAACTGTAATGATAAAAAATCAGATGATCTTGATCCATCACCTCTCTCCAATCTAGATACTCCCACGAGCCTTGAATTGCCACAGTGAACACACCCAATTGACTCTACTTTGAACGTTTGAAGTCGAGCTCAAGACTGTGATGTAGCCAAAATCATCCTTACAACCATATGAAGATACATGGCACACCCACGGGGGCATCATCGTCATCACGTTGACCCCAAGGGGCACCCTTGTCATTTCCTTAACTTAGTGTGGAGCATTGATAACTAGCATTATGACCTCGATTGAGCCGATGACCCCTCCCTTAATGACACTGACGTGCAAAGGCGTTACCAAGAGCTCAAGCCCTCATGTTACTTTCTTACACTTTTCAACTTTAACCTCGTTGCTACTTGTGGCCAAGGTTCAAAATATTGATACACTCGATATGCCGGTAGGGGCGTATCAGGCGTTTTGATACTTTTTATTTTATTTTATTTTTATTTCAAAATTGGTCTAGTACCCCTCCATCCCCTGAACCGATCAGACCCCCGATACACCCATTGTAGGGGTGTATTGGAAGGGTCCCAGAACGATATGTATTGGTTGATACGAGCCGACACATAACAATACTTTGAACCTTGTGGCATCATCAGATGCACATTTACATGAATATGTCAGAAAGATATGGACAAGGTTCAAAATTTTGATATCGTATAGGTGGCCTATTTATATGCGAAATACACATGTTTTGGGGTCAAACCCCATTTGAAGGGGTAGGTATGCCTTCAACCAACCCCTCTGAAAAGGTTTTGAAAAAAAACTACAAAAAAGAGTGGGGTTCAAAATAATGATACACTCCTTCTGCTGTATTTGGGTGTATCAATACTTTGAACCTTGTATATGGATGCAAATCTGATTATGTTACCAAAAGGGCACGATATCTAAAAAACTTATAACCAATTAATTGGTATTCATCAAAATTCATGGCTCAAACCATGATCACCTTTAGTAAATTATCCCAACTATGACTCTAGGGGATTTTAGTTTTGATTCCAATTTCATGTTGACTGGTTGTCAATCAAATGGACCCTTGTTAGTTGTCAAATGTATCTACATGACTGCTTGTATCTACATTTGGTTTGTTTTGATAGTTATTGTATATTATTTGATTGAGTCAGAGGGAAGAACAAAAATCCATTTTATGTTTGTTGTACGGACGAAGAAACGGATAACATGCATAACCAAAGGTGCGAAGCAGAGAATAATCTGGTGTGCGTTGAAATAAAAGTTCATATGGTGTCTTGCCTTGAAGAGTCTGAAAAGGAACGTGGTTGATTAAAAAAACTGCAGTTTCGGCTGCATCAGACCAAAAATTCTGGGGGAAGAGCCGGTGGCCAGTAAGGCGAGGGTGGACTCTATCACATGGCAGTGCTTCCTTTCAATCGTGCCATTTTGCTCATGAGTGTGCGGACAAGCAAGACGGTGTCCGATGCCTTGAGAGTCAAGGTATTGTGAAAGTCTCTGGTATTCCCCTCCTCTCAAACACATCAGATTTACGGCGTAAAGGAAAAATCCAAGAAAATTTAGAAAAAGCATCAACAAATAACACATAATATTTAAAACCATCATTTGACTCAACTGGGCTGGTCCCCATACATCTGAATAAATAAGTTTTAAAGGACTAATGTAAGACGATAATGAACTAGGGAGGGGTAGACGATGACTTTTTCCTAACTGACAAGCATGACAAACTGAAATATCAAACAAACCATGATAAGGAAGACCGAATTGAGACAACACTTGTCGAACTGCTTTAATTGAAGCATGCCTAAGTCAATGATGCCAAATTCGAACTGATGCTTTCTCACCAAAAAATGCAGTACTATCGGAAGATGAAGGAATGGATGCTAAAGTGGGAAACTGATAGAGTTCACCTTTATTAGGCCCGCAGAGTAGAACTCTCCCCATATGATCCTTCAAGAGAAAATACAAATGATGAAATTCAAAGACAACATTGTTATCTTTGATAAATTTGCTGGCAGAAAATAGGTTCTTTGTAATAGAGGGAACATGATAAATATCATGATAAAAATTTATTTTTATCATGAGAAATGACAAAAGAACCAATATTCTTAATTTCCAAACCTGCACCATTACCAACTTTCACCTGGTCAGACCCTCCATAGTCTGATCAAATCTACAAATTGTCCAGATCGGATGTGATGTGGTGCGTGGCTCCAGAGTCCGAATACCAGGCCGGATCAAACTGTGATGAAGAACCAGTGTGAAAAGCAGCAGTTGGATATGGTGTGGGATTTTAAGTAGGTTGTCGATCTAGACCAAGATAGGAGATATCAAACCTGCGTCTACACTTCCAAACACCATGGCCAGGAATGTTGCACAACTGACAGACAATATTGCTAGGTCCACGACCTCTTTTGAAACCATCATTTTGGTTCCCACGACCGCCTCTATTTTCTTTGAGCCAAGACTCATGATTAATTGACCAACAACATCAGCAATCCTCAGTCTATCAAATCAGGTCTATTAGCAATAGCAATAATAATGGACTCATATTCAAATCCAAGTCTGCTCAAAATACACATAACAAGATCTTGTCGAGAGATAGGTTCAAAAACAACATAAAGGTTGTCAGCAATACTTTTGGCCTTCTGTATGTATTCAAAAATAGAAAGAGTACATTTCTTGATACTCTAGAGTTGTCTCTTCAATTGCAAGACTTTGGAACGTGAGTGGGAAGCAAAGGACTCCAACGCATTCCAAACTTCAGAGGATGAGGACATACCTACGACCTGAGCTAGGATACCCTCAGTAAGTGAAGAAACAACCCAACTGAGTACTAGTTGATCCAGTTGATACCAGTGATCGAATGCTGGATTGATAGTCTTCCTTAATGGATCCTCAGGATCATCAATTTCTTTAAGAGGAGCAAGAGTCTTCCCTTCTATGTTACCCATGAGTTTGTGAGTACGGAGAATGGGAAGAAGCTGTGCTCACCATAGCAGGTAGTTGTCGCTATTCAACTTGATAGGGAGATAGTGAGAGACATTTGGAATTGAACCTGGCGTGCCTGTTGCAGATGGTGGTGTCAACGACCCTAAGTTGTTGATCTCTCCTCCTGTTGAGCTATTGAAAGAAGCAATGAGAACTAACTCCGATACCAAGTTAAAGAAAGAAAATAGAAAGACCAAATATATGGAAAATGGTTCAATGAAAATTAATGAACCATTCGAACCTTGTGTATTTATAGATTAAGAAGTACAGTTTGGGTACAACAATAGATGGAGAGAATCAGATAATTTTGAACTCTATCAAATAGAGTTTATCATAGATTTAAACTCTATCTGATAGGGTCTATCTAGTTAGTTGAGTTCTATCTCAATCTGGATAGAGTTACATCTGTAGAGGGAGATCTATCTGTAGATGGAGATCTATCTGATGACATGGCAGCTCCTGATGACATGGTAGTAAGGTTATCCTCAATACTTTCTAGCCTTTTTTTTTCTTTTGCTTAAGATGGCTGATAGGACATCAGAGCAAAGCAAAAAGAGGTAAGGTGATATGGGATCACTTTGCCTTAAACTCTTTGAGGAAAATTTCTTCTTGAGGGGGAGCCATTTACCAAGACTTGATATCATATGACACAATTGACATACAGGTCATAACCCAAGAGACCCATTTACTACCAAAACCCATTTTTTCCATAGTGGATTTTAGAAACACCCATTCCACCCTATCATAGGCCCTACTCATGTCTAACTTGATTGCCATATACCCACCCTTGGCTTTGGTGCATAATCTCATGGGCTATTTATATCTATATAAATATATTAAGATGAAATGTGTACAAAGGAAAGCGTGAGGATGCAAGAAATGAAATCTATCAGTAACTTTTGCTTTTTTTCCTTAGAAATTACAAGAATGCCACATAAAGACAAACCCCCTTATGTGATTGACTTGTAATTGCCTCTATGTTCTTCGAAAATTACGTGATTACCACATATAAGACAAACATTCCAATTTGTAATTGGAATGTGGGCAATGGCTTCCTAGGTCCCCTTAGCTCCACCCCTGGGTTGGGATTAAATCTATTCACAGGTCATGTTGGGATGTGACCTTTGCCTGTATATCAATCGAACATATATTCAAGTCCAAGTTTGAGCATGATCGAACCATCGGGCCTAGATCTTGAGCCCAAGCTTGACCCCATATAAAGCCCGTAGCTCGACCAAGAAATTGAGAAAAAAGATTTGTATTCTTTATTTAACAACAAAAATGATTTATTTATATTAATTTGACTTCAAAAGTGAAAAATTTAATTATTTAATTATTATTTTATTTTATTAAATTAAGTATATTATTATCCATAAATTTTATTTATTTAATTCAACATGCACCCAATATTTAGGGTTGTCAATAGGTCGGATTTGGTTCTAGATAACTTGGACCAGTCATGTCCCAATAAAAAATGAATAGTTTCTTATTTATTTTATTACAATAAATATTTGATTAATTTATTTTACAAAATTAAGTAAATTATTATCCATAAATTTTTATTTATTTAATTTACTAAATTATTCAATTAGTTAATAATTTATTTTATTGATAAATTATTTCTCTTTCTCTCAATTTAGGGCTATTAATAGGTTAAGTCTGTATTGGGGCAAGGGCAGAGCTATTGGAAAGGAGTTGAGGGGGTGCCAAAATCTAAGTGGATTGGGGGGTAGGGGGATAAATATGGATGGCCATTTGGGGGGGGGGGGAGAGTGGAAGAGTGGGAAAATATACATGAGGAGTGAGGATTTGTTGGACCGGAGGGGGGCCATGGCTCATTGGGGTCCCCCTGTCTTCGCCCTAGGGTTGAGATTAAATCTATTCATAAGCCACACTAAGCTTTGCCTTTATATCAATGGAACATATGATGGCCCTATCTTGAGCCCAAGCTCGACCCTCGTATAAAATCCAAAGCCTAGTTAGGAAATTGAAAAAAAAATATTTGTATTCTTTATTTAACGACAAAGTTGATTTATTTATATTAAATTGACTTTAAAATTGAAAATTTTATTTATTTATTATTTTGTTTTATTTTATTTAATTAAATATATTATTATCCAAAAATTTCTACTTATTTTAAATAAATCTTTTTACCTACCTTGTCAAATTTATTTTTTCTTTAGCTTTTGCAAGCCACTGCAACGTGGGCCCCTCCGCTACTTCAGATTTTGTCGAGTTCAAATCTGCCCCCCACTTCCTTGCGCCCCAACAACGTCTCACACAATGGGAGGCCGCCAGCTGTCCTCCCACACACTCTCCCCTCAGCGCGTGTGGAGTTAACGGAACGGCCGTTAGTTCCCAATCAGCGCCCAAAACCAAACTCTCGACCTGGACCTGTGCAACCTTGCACTCCTCCGGTCCTATCGTCTCCAGTGTCGATGACCGTTCCGGCAGATACACCGTAGGTACGAACTCGTCTCCCTCTCACCCTCTCACATCCTTTCGTCTCATCTCCCTCTCACATCCTTTATTTTTTAATTTATTTTTTTCAATACAAAACACAGGAAGAAGGATCACCTGCGACCACCCGACCATTATACAGGTGCGTTTTTTCCTCTTCATCCTCAGCTTTTTTATTTGCATTCCCCCAACCTGTTCTATGTATTTCCCCAACCCATAAAGCAGAGAATGAAAATCCAGTCTCTTCTTCTCTTCCTGATTCCCCTCTTGGTTTCCTTCTTTCTCTTCGACAACGGAGTTTCCGCCATGCTACTCGGCGACTGGGAACCAATTCAAGATGTGAATGACCCAAATGTCCAAGAGATCTGGCAGTTTACCGTCGCTAAGTACAACAAGGATGCCAAAACCAACCTTCAGTTTAACGCAAATCTTTGGACTTTGGATTCTCAACTCTAAAGAGTGAAAATATCATGTCTTCTTTATTAATAAAAAAGTTAAGGCAATGAAAGCTACCATTTTCATGTTTTATATGATGAGTAAGAAGAAAAAAATCGGCAACATATATCAGTGTAACAGTTTGGGGAAAATGCAAATGTAAAAAAAAAATAGAGTAGATGGAAGGGAACAAAAACCGCACACCTATATACTGTTGCTGGAGATGGTCGGTGGTGGGTGAAACCTCTCCTTTGTTTTGAATCGAAAAAAAAGTAAATTATAAGAGAGATGAGATGAGAGGGACGGATTCATACCTTCGGTGTTTCTGCCGCAATGGTCATCGGCACTGGAGACGATCGGATCGGAGGAGTGCAAGGTTGCACAGGTCCAGGTCGAGAGTTTGGTTTTGGGCGCTGGTTCAGAAATAACGGCCGTTCCGTTAACTCTGCATGCGCCGAGGGGAGAGTGTGTGTGTGGGAGGACAGCTGGCGGTCTCCCATTGTGTGAGACGTTTTTGGGGCGCCAGGCGGTGGGGGGCAGATTTGAACTCGATATTATCTGAGAAGAGGGGTTACTGTTCATCAATCATCATCATCAACCTCTAGATGAGAACAGAGGCAGCGGCGTTTACGAGAACTTCCCCCCATTCCCTCTCATCCTCTAACCGTTATTGCTTCCTCCCCCTCCCTCTTTCTTTTCCCATCTCCCTCTCTGAACCTTGCCCTTCCGCTTTCCACTTTTGCTGGCGAAACTGAGATGCAACAGCAGCGACGCGCCACACTGCCATTGACACTGACCTAGGTGCGACGTCCCTCTCGGCGAAATAGGAACTGAGAAGCTCGTATTGCTCCCGCCAACCATCCCAGACGAGATCCATTTCGTCATTTTCATTTAGACACCCAGAGTTGCGACAAGCTCAAATCTCCCCTGTACATCGATTAAGTTCAGGCCGAAATATAGAAGGTATACTCATACTTCGTTCGTTCTTTAGTTCTTCTTTTCTCTCCCTTTTTTTTTACTCTGTTTAGTGCTTTGATTGCTCTGCTTTATTAGGCTGCTGAGGGTTGATTTAGATCCAAAGAAGAGGAAGGGGAGACTACCAGAGCTGTTGGTGAAATCTCACCGAACCAGCTCCTGTAGAATCCCCAAAACTCACTGGACCCTTCCGTTTTCTCGATTTTCTTGTTTAAATCATTAGGTTCTATCAGTTGATTAAGTGTGGAGTGTTACGTTTGTTCAGTTTATAAGGTTTCTTCGTTTTCTTTTTTTAGCTGTAATTAACGTTCATTGTCATTGTTTATTTCCTTACCGCTTGTCATACAGTCGTTAGTATCAGCTCTGTTCAATTTGGTTATCATTTTGTTCTGTGTTGAAAGTTAAACTAGGATCGATGGTGAACTGATGTTTTAGTTGGTTTTTTATGAATTTTCTCTTCTCTAGATCTCTAGTGTGTTGCTCCCCGTGTCCTGTGCGTTAATATTTTCTGATAATGTGAAATGTTCAAAAATCGGTTAAGTAACCAGGGGTTGTATCCTTCGCTTTCCTCTGTAGTTGAATAGGCTGATTACCTCTTTAATGCGTCTATTTTGCTGCTTATCAGTGAATAGATTGGATTTGTAAAAGTTCTTCGATTGGAATAAATTAATTCTTCAGTTTGCATCTTCTCAGGTAACTCTAAAGATAGTTAAGGTTAATGGCTTAATTTTGATCTCCTCTTAGAATACGATACCCATCCAATAATCATTTTATTCGGTCAATGTAGTGAAGGTCAAGCTGTTTTTCTTCTTTCTTGGTTCTAGTGCAATAAAGGGTAATGGTTTACCTCTTTCCTTATATTACTATTAGACTTAGCTGAACGTGATTAGCCATGTAACAAGAATCAGGTATGTTGTTGTTTGACGACTTTCACTTACCCCCGGTTCGAATTTGTGCATGTTTGTTTTAGGCGTTCTTTTACACCATAAATAGGCGTAAAACTCTGCTTAGGGTGAATTTTACATAAAAAATCGGTGGAAAGTTCCCACCGATAAAGTCGATGTAAAACTCCGTCGTCTTCTCTGTTGGTTTTAAAGGTGATGCTTGCACCTCCTCTCAGCCACTGCAACGGTTGATTAGGGCATTTCCACCATTTTTTCCGATCTGAGGAGCGGATCTGAGGAATGACAACTCACTGCTCGCACCTCCTCTTAGCCATTGCAATGGTCAATTAGGGTGTTTCCACCATTTTTACCGATCTGAGGAGCGGATATGAGGAATGACAACTCACTGCTCGCACCTCCTCTCAGCAACAACATAGGTATCACTGTTCCACCATTTTTTCCAATCTGAGGAACAGATGCCTCAGATCTGCACCATTTTTCCGATCTAGTTACATGGTTTCATTTCTCATCATCCTTTGATCTCATAATGGTGTTTTCTCACATTTTTTGGTTTCAGTTGCTTTATATTTTTTCCAGTTCTCATCTCCACCAAGCTAAATTCGCCTGTACTTGTACCTCCTCTCAGCCGCCAAGAGCTCCCATTGTTCAAGCTCGATGTTTCACTGTTGCAACGTTTAAGCTTATTGTCTTCACCGCTGCAAGGGTAACCGGCATTCAAGCTCTTGCTCCATTAGCTCTTTGATTGTTCCATTAATTTTTTTTTTTTTCAATTATCCCTGTCTTTTTTTTTTCATTATTCCTCTGTTTGTTCCATTAGCTCAATGTTCATTATTCTTCTGGTAACAAAATGACCATAACAACCTGTTAATCATCTTATTTTTTATCATTATTCCTCTGTTAATATATAAACTTTTTAAGATTCAACAAACCAGATTTTATTCTGATTTTTGTCATATTTATGACTGTCAATATGATATGGTTACTGAATTTGAATGATACTCAATCACCACAGCAAAACTTGGTAGGTTTTTATCCTAGACTTGGGATTGGCATTAATCTTCCCACATTTTCTTCCATTATCTACAAAATGATAGGTAGAAGCTTAAAACCAGGTTACCATCCTGTTTCTAAGGATTCATAAATTTGGTTTTGTCTTCACTATCTCTCATTTTAGATACCAGAAAGTTTAGTTCGATCATTTGATTGATCAAATTTTATTCCCTAGCTAGAAAGCTCACTTTGATATTTGGAACTCCAAAGAGATGAGTGGATGATATTTCCTTGTATACATCTGTTTTTTTATTTGCATTATTTCTTCTCTTGTAGATTGCTAGCAAAGATATCGACCTTGGTTTACTGCTCTCATCCCACTTCCAACCGTATTACCGATCAGCTTCACCTTGTTACAGGTATAATGCCAGATTTACCCTCTTTTCTGAAATTGGTGTACTGCCAAGTTCTATGTATGGGTTTTCATTTTTAAATTTTGTATGATTTTCTTGTTTGTTTTACTAAGCTAGGATAGGATTGGAAGTTTGTTTCTAATCTGAACAATTTACAGAACAGGATAGAGTGTTGCTTCCTGGAATCTAGATATGTACTTTATAATTATAGCTTTTGGTGAGCTAAAGTCCAAGCATAAAACATGTTTGTCTTCCCATATATCTACAGAACATCCAGTTTCTTGTTCAAGTTTTAATAGGGTCTGAAAAAGATGAATAAGGTGAATTCTCTCATATGAATTTTTAAAATCGTATTGAATCAAAGCAGCAAAACTGACCTCAAACCTGTTTTAATTTCTGCATAACTGGTAGCAAGCCCGAGTTAATGAACCCAAAGTTCCTTTTTTTTTTATAATTTTAGTAGTCCACTAATTTTAGATGGCATAGGATCAAGAATAGAACAGAGATTTTACTCTTGAAGCAAATTAAACTAGGTTAGGGAGGACCAACAAAGAGTTTGAGGTCTATGGTGCTAATTGGTTTGACTTAGCCTTGAACTTGATCTACTAAAATGACTTGTTAATTTCCTACTGACATACACAAACACACATACAGAGTTTATTCCCATTAAGATTACTTCAATCATTTTTTTTTCATTTCTTTGGGCTTTGGACGCAGTAAATACAATCGATTCAGCAGACCATTACTGCTCTTTGCTGTTGGGATGAGCTTTCAGTTGATCAATTGTACATAAAAGATGCAAGGGTTAGTTGGATTTGTTCTCGAGAGAGAGAGAGAGAGAGAGAGGTTGATGAATTGGAGAGAATGGTTGGAGAGCTAATTGTCATGTTTGTGAAATTGGAGAGCTAATTGTGAAATTGGAGAGAATGGTTGATGAATTGGAGAAGAATTGTCATGTTTAGTGATGTAAAATAATCTTTTGTTTTGTGCTCAAGCTAGCACATTGTGAAATTGTGAAAGCTAATTACATCCTATACTGTTGTAGAGTGAGAGGAGGGAAATAAAGAAAAAAGAAATCCATTCATCTTGTGCTAAAATAATGAAAGCCTACTCTCACTTTGTTTCTGGTTTCTGGTGTTTGGTGTTTGATCTCAGGCCTTTATGATGGTCCTCTTTTAGCCTGGTTGTTATGGCACCCACTTCCATACAGAAGGTCTGAGTTGGAGACAAGGGAGTAACTTCGTCTGTGAAGTCCCCCCCACCCTGATTTGTTAAATCTGATCTTTTCCCCAAAGTCATAGTGCTTTGGTGTTTGGGCCACCCTAGTCTAGCTAGTTGGTACAATTAGATTTTGTTATGGTCTAGTTTGTCTTGTGGGTTAGAGTTGGGAAGAAGTATCTTCTCATGGGCTATTGCTTTTCAAACCAGAAGCCTAAATCCTCCTCAGCTTGGCGTGGAATTTTGAAAAATAAACATATCTTAATAAATGGTCACTAATAGGGAAGCAAACCCATTTCTAGTTAGATAAGTAGGAGCTTTTGGTCCATCTTTAATCTGCATAAACAGTTGGACCAGAAGTTATATATATATAGGAGAAGTATTAACACCAAGCAAGAAGTGTAGGACCATTGACATAATTAAGCACTGAACCCTGGAACTTTTGGTAAGTGCACTGCATTGGGAACTTTGGGATTTGGATGTTTATTTTCATGAATCACTTTGTTCCAAGAGTCCCAAAACAGCCTTATTGCAATAGTGAATCTCTGCATCATGACATCCTCCTCATGTTTGGACTTTGGGCCAATCTTTCAATTTGTGTTCTTGTCATTCATCAACTACTTCATGGTTGAGTTTTTTGACTCACATCTTTGGTGTTGATGCCAATCTGCAACCCCATCCATATAGCTCTTGCAAAATGGCACTGAAATAGGAAAAGTAACAATCCCAAATGTTGTCATAGTGAAGACTGAAGAGTAATATATGTTTTTTTTTTTAATTTCCTTAATCATTGAGCTGAGCTTTTAAGGACTAATTTACCTATTTAATCAGCCAATTTTGCAATCCATTGGGACACGTTTCCGGTTGAAGTCAAGCTTTCTAGGAGCCAATCATGCCAGGTCCTTGGCTGGCTCAATTTGGATCGGACAATCCACAAGCTGAATCAATGAATATTAAAACTATGAAAGCTACACCACAACTTTTACTTTGTGCCAGGTGCCTCCTGTGCTTTTGTACGACTGATAGCATGGAGCTTTTGTACGACTGATAGCATGGAATAAGCACTAGTGCATCCTGACACATGCGAACTAAGGGTTGGGAGGTCATGCCTCCTATGAGCATTTTTAAGTCAATCTAGAGATTATTTCTCCATTTGATCAATGCCAGAGCAACAACCTGCATATCCCCACATTACAACCCAAACTTAAAAAGACCACACCCTATTGAGTGAGAAGGCTGTTGAGTTTCAAACTGTTTATATTGGACAAACTGAATTTCTCAGATTTTCTAGTCAATCCCTTCCTTTCATTGAAATGTTCCTTTGACTTTGAAACACCTAATCAGACACTTTCACATGATCACTCATCTTCTTACAAGGGTCAGAATGCAAATTCTTGCATAGGAATCCACTTAGTTAAGAGGTGGGCACTTCTCTTTCCTCCATTATGAATTGTATAGTATTTCTATATATGCTGCAAGTCTCTTTTTTATTTTTTGATAAATAAGGAGGTGAGCTATTACATGCTACAAGTCTTTATACAACCATCATTAACCATGTATTTGGGAGCAGGATATCATGCCATACTTCCTCCTCAAACTCACTAATACATCTAGAGCCAATCTTCATCCCTAATCTCCTATGCATGCTACATGATAGGGACTTATTTTCTTCTCCATCCTTCAACTTCCAAATTGACTTCTATAGATATGACATTGGCTTAACTAGATCAAAAAACATTGTTACAACTTTTCAACCATATCTCATCCATTATCCATTTCCTACAAGGATTTGCTGTCTCCAGTGTTCCAGTCCATGCATTCTTGCCACTAATCAGGAGACTAAATCTTTTATTATAGTCAAGATTTCCTTTTTTTAGTCCTGATGATGAACCTATGATAATCTGACCTTCATTTTATCCCTAGTATACATATTGGACAAGGCAGGATATAGGTGTGAATATGAAAATAGGAATTAATGATACTATTAATGTTAAATATGTAAAAGTCAAATGAGTCCCTATGAGGGACTCAATAACAAATACAAAAAATAAAATAGAATGCAAATGAAATATAACTGATATAGTACAGATTGATTTGGTGTAAAAGCTACTTAAATTCTCCTTTTTTTTTTCTCTACAGTTTAACTCAATGCATACTGTAATACTTAAACTAGTTACTAGAACATAGCAGTTTCTTCTCTTTCCAGTTTAGTTTATTAAATAATATCTATAAATCATTACAGAACATCGAAAATGAAGTATATGGAAGCATGTTTCATTGAAACGTTTTTTGTATTATAGCTATAATGCTTTTAGGCTATATTAGAATCCTACTTTTTATTGGTTAATAGTCAATCATTAATCATGCTATGCCAAGGTTGAGTACATTCTTTCATGTGCAAACTTCTGGAAGATGATTCTATCTGAAGAAAATAAATGATCTATTACATCTTAGAAGAAAAAGTCTACAGTTCTACATGGGTCCCATATCTGTTTGTGAATCCTGCAGATGACATCTGTTTTGAGTATGTTCAGTACTTTGAGCATAGAAAAAAAGATGGAGGAGATTGAAGCTGGAAGCATTAAGAAACTGACCACTCAAAACTCTATTGGGGGCCTATTCATGCATGTAATTGGGAAGGAAGCAGAGACACTGCACCTTCTTCCATCAGCCAATTTGACCATCAACCAGAGTCCATCATCAGATTTTAAACGTGCTCATGGGATTCACCAATGGTGGAGGACGAATTTGCATTTGAAATGTAAAATATGTAAAAAAAACTTTATTTTAGTGTAGTACTTTTGCATATACGAAATTGATAAATTAGGATCATAGTCACATTGGTAGAAGTTTATGATTTGTAGGATTGTGACAGGTTCCTCTGTATGACACCACTGAATTAGCTGACATAGGTTGGACAAAAACAAATAGAGTATCAGTTTTGGAGACCCCAAAACTGTATGACTGCAGAGGAACCTGTCAGCTAATTCAGTGGGTGTTATACAGAGGTTCAACATCCATGCCACTGAATTAGCTGGAATTTGATCTTTGGTTTATAATAGAGCTAAGAGTGCTGTTGTTTCTCTGGTGAGTAAGGAAGACAATGATTCAGGTTGCCCAGCTGAATCGTCCAAGGTAGAGGTGTCAATTGACCCGTCCATCACTTGGGTGTTGTTATTATGGGTGGAGTTTTACCTCGATAGGGTGTTATCCAAACACCCGCAAAAGCGAAACATTTAATTTACCTTGATCCCCCAACCCCAAACGTGATCAGTGTAAATGGGGACAACAACTGTCTCCCATATTACACTCTCATCAAACCAGATGGTGCTCTTTCCTTCGGTGTAAATTTGCTTTTATACCTCAAACAAACGTAGCCTTATTTTTCATTAATGTAAAAGGGGTAATTGTGACTTCAGATCAAGATTTGAATCCCTTAGTGTATCGAGGAGTTGTTTTGAAAAGTGAACATTTCTGATATGTTAGACAATTGGACATTTCTGATGTGTTAGGCTGTCACTTAGTTTCCTTGTCTGTTTGGTTTGCTCACTCTTCTATGCTAATGATTTAGCTTCACTTAGTGACATTAGTTTTTATTACATGAATTTTCTTTGTTTTGTTTTGCTTTATTATCTATCTTAGGCCACTTGGTGATCACACCTGTAGTTATGTCTCATCACCGTACTTGAATTTTATTTTATTTTATTTTGTTCAATAACACCAACTTCATTAAATTAAGAGAAAAGAGGGAGAATGTATACAAGAGGGGAGATAAATTATCTTAGCTCCCCAAATACAGAATACAAAGAGAATACATAGAGAAAAAATTAAAAACTAGCCCAAAAAATAGATTCCGTATTCACTCCTTGCTTGGCCAACCCATCCACAAATGAGTTGGCACTCCTCTTCACCCAGCTGTATTGGATGTTGATGTCCCTACACATCCATAAGAACTGCTTCTTTTCATTGTTAAAGTTCCACAAACCACTGTCCTCTTTCTTCAACTAGTTAACCACCACCTTCGAATCACCTATCAGGATCAATCGGCTGACATTTAACTCCTTTGCTCTTCGAATTCCTTCAAGCGCTGCAAAGATCTCAGCCCTAAGAGAGTCACCTTCTCCAATAGGGCCAGAAAATAGAGCAATAACAACCCCTTCCTCATTCCTGAAAACACTTCCAATCCTAGAGGGTCCTGGATTCCTTTGCCGTCAAAGTTCAGCTTAATGAAACCCGAGGGGGGGAGGGGACCAAGAGGGACAAAGAGTCCTCTTGCATCTAGCAGTGGAAGCAATCTCTTTCCAGTTTCTTAGCAAGTCGTCCACAGGAAAGTCTGAGAGCAACTCCAAAGATTTCAGCCAGTGGGCAGTCCTTAAAAGGATTAGGTCTAACAGTTCTTCCGGGGTTCTTTACGTGAATTTCTTTCTTCCCACAATGACCAGCACACTGCTGCCCTAATACTCCTCCACATAGTCTTCCCTCGCTTCTTAGGCCATCTGAAGAAAGAAGGAGAGAACAACCTTTGGACACTCTCCGGAAGAATCTAAGAACACCCAAAGTGGGAGAAAACCCTCTCCCAAACAGTTTTAGCAACCTTACAAGAGACCAAGAGGTGGTAGTCGGATTCCCGATCGGCTTTACAAAGAGCACATCTATTAGGAAGCAGACAATAGTTGGGTCTCTTTCTCTGAAGTAAGTCAAATGTGTTAATTCTTTCCAAGAAAATTTCCCAACAAAAAAAGCCAACCCGAGGAGGAATATGCCTGCTCCAAATTTCTTTAGCAGGAAAGGACAACCCAAAGGGGACAGGAGGCTGAGTTAGGGTTTCAAAAAGCGAGGCACAAGAAAAATACCAGAGCTAGAAGGAGTCCAAAATCTAGTGTCTTCGTTAGTAGGATTTAGGAAAACATTCTCAAGGGAGGAGGCAAGCAAAGATACCAAGCTATCAAAGTCTGTATCCCTAATTGCCCTACGTAGGCCTAGGTTCCACCAAAGCCAGAAGTGGAGTCTGAAGGAACCAAAAAAGAGGAATAGGTTCATTTTTCAAATCTGATAGAGCATACAATGAAGGAAACTGGTCCTTCAGAGGAGAATCCCCAATCCAAAGTTGTTCCCAGAATTTTATTCGGTTACTAGAGTTTAGACCATACCTTATCCAAGGGGAGAAGACGGGAAGCAGATTGTGAATGGATTTCCAAGGAGAAGCAGCTGTGGCCCTTGCCAAGATTCCAGGATCCCAACCATTGTCTTCCATCCCATGTATGCTAGTCACAATCTCAGTCTACAATTTATCCCTTTCCACTGAAAACCTCTACAACCATTTCCCTAGCAGAGCCATATTCCTTTTCTTGAAGTTATCAATCCCAAGACCTAGTTTTTTACACCTAGTAACCACATCCCAACTCACCCTATGATCTCTCTTCTCCTCTCCGGGCTCCCACAAAAAAACTAAACTTTTGAGGGTATCTTAAACATTGAAAAATAGTAGACAGGTAGGTTAGCTAGGGTAGACCTAATAAGAGTGGCTCTCCCACCTAGAGAAAGATAATTTCTCTTCCAAGCTGCCAACCTCTTCTCAAACCTCTCCACTACCGGATTCCAGAAGCTTACATTCTTAAGATTGTCTCCTAAAGGGAGGCCCAAGTATGTCAAGGGTCAGTCCGAGATTGCACATCCTAGCTCCCCTGCATATTCCCTTAGGTCCCTTACATCCACCACTCCCACCACACAACTCTTATCAAAGTTCACCTTGAGGTTAGAAATCTGTTCAAAGAGATGTATTGCCAACTTTAGATTCCGGATCCAATTAATGTTTTCTCCTTCACAAAACAGAATTGTGTCATTTGCAAACTGTAGATGTGTTAACAGAACCTCCTCCCTTCCTACTCTCCACCCTCTTATCAGATTCCTCGAGTCAGCTCTGTGGATCAATCTCCCAAAAACATCAGCAATCAGGGTGAAAAGAAAAGGGGAAAGAGGATCTCCTTGTCTTAGGCTTCTCAATGTAGGAAAGAAGTTAACCACAGTGCCGTTTACTAGGATAGAATAGTGACAAGTCCTGACACAACCCCAAATCCACTTACACCATCTACCTCCAAAACCAAAGCTCCTCAAAACCTCCAACAAGAAAGACTAATCAACCAAGTTATAAGCCTTCTCCAAGTCCAATTTACAGACCACACCCTTCTTCTTTGACTTCCTAAAGCTCTCAAAGCTCTCATTTGCAATGAGAATCTGATCGGTGATCTGTTTTCCTTCCACAAAGGCACCTTGGTTGGGTGCATTAATAGAGGGAAGCACCTTCTTCATCCTAAGAGACAACACTTTAGCAATAATTTTGTACAAGCTAGTAACCAAACTGATAGGTCTAAAATCCTTTGGTTGAGAAGCCTCCTTCTTCTTTGGGACCAAAGCAATGAAAGTTGAGTTCAGAACCGGATTTATTATTCCCCTTCTATGGAACTCCTCAAAAACTGATCTAAGATCATTCTCTAGTATATCCCAACAATCCTGGTAAAAGGCCATTGCGAAGCCATCTGGACTCGGAGTTTTTGTCCTATCCATTGAGAATACTGCTTCCTTTATCTCCTCCAGATCAAAAGTCCTTTCTAACCATTCTCTCTTCTCTGCACTTAGAGTCGGCCAATCCAATCCCTCCAACCACACTCTTCCGTTCAGAGGTCTTCTAAAAATAGATTTGAAGTGGTTAACTAGAGCCTCTGCAATTTCTACTTGGTGGGACAACACTTCTCCTTCAACTTCCAAACTAGAGATGAAATTCTTCTTTCTCCTCCCATTTGCCACTGAATGGAAGAACCTAGTGTTTCTGTCTCCCTCCTTGAGCCACTTACACCTGGATTTCTGTCTCCAGCTGATTTCCTCCTTAATCAGGATGTCCTCCATCTGCCTCCTCAACACCCATCTCAACTTCCTTTCTTCCTCTCCAAAGGAGCCTCTCTCTTCCATCATGTCCAAATCCTCAATCTGCTCCATCAACACTTGTTTTCTCTCTTCTATTCTTCCAAACTCTAGCCTATTCCACTCCTTTAATTGTGATTTTAAGTATTGGAGTTTCTTGTGGAACCTCATTCCCTTCCATTCAACTGCCGGATTAGCTTGCTCCCACCACTCTATGACTGTCTTAATAAAACCCCGATGAGCCAACCACATATTTTCAAACCTGAATAGGGTAGGACCATCTCCTCTCATTTCTTCCTTAACCAACACTATAGGCCAGTGGTCTGAAGTAAGTCTTGGAAGAGCTCTAGAAGTTAGATTACCCCAATGTTCCTCCCAATCTGTTGAGAACAAAAATCTGTCCAACTTAGAGCAAAATGGCCTAGATTGAAGGTTGGACCAAGTGAAGTTATTATTTAGGAGAGGAATTTCTTTAAGTTCAAAGGAATTTCTTTAAGGTTGGACTTGAATTTTATTTTATTTTATAGTGAACAATCTCTCTTTGGGTACCATTAGAAACTCGTATTTCTCAAGTGGTTTTATCTCTCTACATTTACTTCGGTTTTGTTGAGGGAGACACTTTTAATTTGTTTTCTTTGGAACTCCATGTGGGTCCCACCTATTGGACCCGGGAGAGGGGTGCCTAACCCCTTCCCTCTCCCATATGAGTCTTACCCGGACTGGTGTAGCCGGTGCCTTGGGCTTTGGAGTCACTATCGGACCAAAATGTTTTTAAAAATCATTCTCGGAGGTCCCATCACCTCAAATTCTTTCAAATGATGGGTGGTGACTCCATTTCCAGCCCATGTGAGTCATCTTCCAATGCTCACACTCATCTTACTAATAGAATCTAAAACACCCAAAGTCTCCATGTTTTGCTTAAATATGTTGCTATTATCTCTGATTTTCTGGAAAGTGGTGCAGTTTTTAAGGAACCCATCTGTGTCTGTGAATAAAGGTGTAAGCCCTTTGTTCTTTGCATCCTCACGCTGGGTATTACATAATTTTTAATAGTTGTTATAATCATATCAGAACAATTTTATAAGGTTTGAGTTAAATGCATTATTTCCAAAGCGCAAGTAGCAGCACTGAGTAAATTTTGAATCTTAAACAACTATTACTTTTGTTTCAGGACATAGAGAACCACTAGCAGCATGCATGTTTTCAAGCAAATAAATCCCATTAAACATGGGTTTAAAGGAATCACCAAGTGTTGTATGGGTAATCTTCATTCTATTTTAATGATTTGGTGTTTCTTAATGTAAAGTGTGATGTATTAGACACCTAGACCCTGGAAAGTTGTCATCTATATATCATTTTATTAACACTGAGGATATAATGTAGAATTTTTGGCAGCAAGTCTACTTGATTGCAAGGGGCCATTTTACTGATTGCAAATCACTTATGAAGCAATCATTCAGATGTACAGGACACACCAGTTGCTGGGTTCCATATTAATAGATGGTACAGTCATGAATCATCTGAAGGTTGCAGATTTTGGTATAGGATATCTGCAGATGGGACCCATCAATGGTGAGGCATGTGAAATGGAGTTTTTTCTCCAATGCTTTGTCTATGGATTTTACTGCATGATAACGTAAGATGCAGAAGACCATTGACAATTTGTAGAAATATTGAAATAAAACAATATTAGAAAGCAGAAAAAGAGATCTCCAAGCTATTCTGCTAACATCTTTATTTCCTCCTTTGCAGCAATATCTCCTTTTCTCCATTTCTCCTCAGATGCTGCAGTGGAAGTCCATACTCCAGAGGAAGAAGTAGTAATCGCCTTGGGAAGCAATGTGGGTGATAGACTTCATAATTTTAATGAAGCTATACGGTTGATGAAGATGTCAGGGATTCAGATCACAAGACATGGGTGTTTATATGAAACAGAGCCTGCATATGTGACCGATCAGCCCCTCTTTCTCAATTCTGCAGTTAGAGGCATAACAAAACTGGGGCCCCATGAGCTGTTGAGTGTGCTTAAGAAAATTGAGAAAGATATGGGTCGAGTTGATGGAATAAGGTATGGCCCAAGACCAATTGACTTAGATATGTTGTTCTATGGGAAGTTCAATATCATTTCTGAGGTTCTTAATGTTCCACATGAAAGAATTTGGGAAAGACCCTTTGTAGTGGCCCCACTAATAGATCTACTGGGTTCTGCCATAGATAGTGATATGGTTGCGAGCTGGCATTCTTTTTCAAAACAAACTGGAGGGCTTTTTGAATTATGGAAGAAACTTGGTGGTGACTCCCTCATTGGAAAGGAAGGACTGAGGCGGGTTTTACCTATTGGAAATCAGTTGTGGGACTGGTCAAAGAAAACCCATGTCATGGGTGTTCTCAACCTGACTCCGGATAGTTTCAGTGATGGAGGAAAGTTTCAGTCTGTAGAGACAGCAGTTTCTCAGGTTCGCTTGATGATCTCAGAAGGGGCAGATATTATTGATATTGGTGCCCAATCCACACGTCCATTTGCTTCTAGGATTTCAGTAGAAGAAGAACTAGATAGATTAGTACCTGTCCTAGAAGCTGTTCTGGAAATACCAGAGATAGAAGGGAAGTTATTATCTGTGGATACTTTTTATTCAAAAGTTGCATCTGAAGCAATCAGCAAAGGTGCTCATATTATCAATGATGTATCTGGTGGGAAGTTAGACTCCAGCATGCTTAACGTTGCTGCAATTCTTGGGGTTCCTTATGTTGTAATGCATATGAGAGGGGATCCATGTACCATGCAGAATAGTGAAAATCTACATTACGAAGACCTATGTAAGCAGGTTGCTTCTGAGTTATATATGCAGGCTAGAGAAGCAGAGTTGTCAGGTGTGCCAGCTTGGAGGATTATTATTGACCCTGGAATTGGATTCTCAAAGAAAACTGAACACAATTTGGAAATTCTCATGGGTCTACCAACCATTCGAGGAGAGATTGCGATGAAGAGTTTGGCCGTTTCTCATGCTCCTATCTTAATTGGACCTTCCAGAAAGAGGTTTTTAGGTGAGATTTGCAATCGCCCAGATGCCTCTGAGAGAGACCCTGCAACTGTTGCTGCTGTCACTGCTGGGATTTTGGCTGGTGCAAACATTATAAGAGTACATAATGTTAGGGATAACTTGGATGCTGCAAGGCTCTGCGATGCCTTGTTGAAGCAAAAAAGGGGCCCACACATGATGTAAATATTTTCTAATGTTGGTTTATTGAGCTAGGCGAGCTGCCACCATCTCTATCTGTTTACCATCAATCTTTACTAAGATTATGTACCTACCACCCATTGTCATCCAATCCTTTGTTAATGAGATAGCCTTGGTTTTGATGGCATGTAGAAACCAAAGCTAGAAGAGATGTAAAATATGTTGATTCAATGTAGACAAAGGTGCATTTGGCATTACCTTTGATAATTCACTGAACCTGAAATAGGAAAAGGAAAAAATTGCAGCTTGGTTTCTTTCTCTTTTAATTTTTTTTGTATCATGTTGTAGCTGTACCATCATTTCATTATTCATAAATCCAGTTTAAATTATTCTGTCACATTCAATTGCTTAGAAGTCCTGGATGGTTCTTGAATTTGTTTAAAAGGACTTCTTGTCCATTTTCAAAACCATTAGAGGTGTGCAACGTTTTAATTTCTCAAGTCTAAATTGTGCTAAATACTCGTATTGTTATTTTAATGGGAGCACATTTGGCTTATAATTTACTTAACCATGGAAACTTTCACATGTATATTTTGCATCTTGCTTCTTTGATTAAGTGTAACTAATGCAATAAATATTTTCATAACCATATTTAAGCTGAAATTGGGAATTTAATTCTTTCGGAATATTTGCAGTTCAGAAGAATAGTGTTTTATTACTGTCATAAATTCTGACACCTTATCAAATATTAGTATATTACTATTGAGGGCTGGAGGCCAGGGCAAACTTATCATTTTCTATTTTGCAATGACTAACTATAAATATATGAATGAAAGGGCAACTGCCCAGATATGATAATCTTTCACCAATCTTTCTCTTTGCTCTTCTACATTTTCTCTACTATATCCTGACTCTTACATTTTATTTTTCCATTCTTTATTGTTTTTGCAACTTTATTTACTTCTTGAATTAAGATAAAACAAGTATTACTATAATTTATATTAGTTTGTGATTATTATAAAGAGTTGACTAGTTTTTTAATTAATTATTTAATTAAAAATTTTAGATATATCTTTACAGTCTGAAAACCTAAGTAAAGTTGTTGATTCAATAGTGAAATCAATAAAGCCAAATGCCTTTTCTCTTAATTTTATGCAAAAATTTGAGAATTTTCTATGTCTCATGATTATTTCCAATTGGTTTTGGGCCTTTTGGAAAACTGGTGAGCTTTCCCTGATATTTTGTCAGAATTTGGAAATATTTTCACATGACAAACTGAAAATTTCATTGATTTACCAGTTTTTTAAACACTAGGGAACTATTGAGAGAAATTTTGGATTTTTTATATTCCATAATGCTTTTGTTTTGCCCCATAGGAAATAGGGACTTTTTACTGTGTTTAGAGGAAATTGTGAACAATGATTACTTCAACCAATGCATTTTTTTCAAAAGCCTGGCAGCCCTTTTTTTGATTTGCTTATTATTGACTAAGTTGCCCAAGCACTCGAGATAGCTGTGCCTTTTCTTCGAATGTGTCTACGTACTATGTCAATACTTGTATGCATGGAAAATATTTATCTTCTTCTGTAGATAAATATATTTGCCCATGGGGAATGATTGAATTTTTACATTATCGAAAATTTGTCACCTTGTTTTCTCAGTGGAGACAGGGTTCTCCATCATTCCGACAACAGAAAACCAAAATACCATGGATGCTTTTGAGGACTCTTGGCCATAAATCCGATTGAAAAATGAAGAAGAAGAGAAGAGAAGGGAAGAAGAGAGAAGAGAAGAAGGAAGAAAGGAAGAAGAAAAGGTTTGGAGCAATGGAACAGTACTGGCGGCGCCAGCTTCTATTATATTATAAAGGGTGACAGAAATAAGAAGGGAAAAGACACTTGTGCCCCTGTTGTAAGTGAAGTACAATAACAGAAAATAAAAAAAAGGTTTTAACTAGCCAAACAGACCCTAACATAAATAACTAAATTATTTCAACACTCCCCCTCAAGTTGGAGCATAGATGTCAATCATGCCCAACTTGTCATACAAATCATTGTGCCGCACATGATGAAGACCTTTGGTGAAGATATCTGCAAGTTGTTCTTCTGAGCTGACATATGGAGTACACACTTCTTCATTTACAAGTTTCTCTCTAATAAAATGCTTGTCCACTTCAATGTGTTTCGTCTTATCATGTAGGACTGGATTAGCAACAATATTGATGGCAGCTTTATTGTCATAGTAGAGTGACATAGGGTTGTTCACTGTAAAACCCAGTTCACCTAATAGATTTCTTATCCACATGATTTCAGCAACCCCATGAGACATCGTTTTATATTCTGCTTCAGCATTAGATCTAGCCACTACACTTTGTTTTTTACTTCTTCGCGTGACCTGGTTTCCTCCTACAAAGGTACAATACCCACTGGTAGACTTTTGGTTATCAACTGCCCCTGCCCAATCGGTATCAGTATATACTTCCACCTTTAAGTGTCCATGTTTTTGGAACAACAAACCAGCTCCAGGAAACTACTTGAGGTATCTAAGGATCCTTTCTGTAGCTTCAAAGTGAGTTGTCCTAGGATTGTGCATGAACTGATTAAGGACACCCACTGCATAAGCAATATCAGGCCTGGTCATAGACAAATACAAGAGTCTCCTTACAAGTCCCTGGAACTTTTTCACATCTTTCAAAAATTCTCCCTGACTGTCTCCCAGCTGATGATTAGATTCAATTGGTGAGTCAATTGGTTTTACCCCAAAATTGCCTGTATCTTCTAGTAGATCTAGTACATATTTCCGTTGAGAAATAAAGATGCCCTTGTGAGAGCGGGCAACTTCAATTCCAAGGAAATAACGTAAGGGGCTTAGATCTTTCATCTCAAATTGAGTGGCTAAGAATTTTTTTTATCTCTGTATTTCAACTTCTCAATCTCCTGTGATCACTATGTCATCCACATATACAATTAGAGTTGCAATTTTCCCTTCACCTTTTTTCACAAATAGAGTGTGATCTGATTAGCATTGTTTGAACCCCATCTATTGAATTGCTAAGTGGAATTTACTAAACCAGGCCCGAGGTGATTGTTTTTACCCATATAAAGATTTTTTTTAACCTGCACACTTTATGTTCACTGCCTTTGGCACAAAAACCTAGAGGTTGGGTCATATACACTTTCTCTTCCAAGTCACCATTCAAGAAAGTATTTTTGATGTCCAATTGGTGAAGTTCCCAGTCAAGATTTGCTGCCAATGAAAGAAGAATCCTAATAGAGTTCATCTTGGCTATTGGAGCAAAAGTCTCTGCATAGTCCACTCCATATACCTGTGTAAAACCTCTTGCTACCAGTCTAGCCTTGTACCTTTCAACAGTTCCATCAGCCTTGTGTTTCACTATGAACACCCACTTGCAACCCGTTGGTTTCTTCCCTTCAGGAAGATTCACCAACTCCAAAGTGTCATTTTTGTGTAATCCATCAATTTCTTCTTGCATTGCATCTGTGCATTCAGGTTTGGATAAAGCTTCTGCCACATTCTTAGGAACGGGGACATTATCCACAAAAGAGAGGAATGCACGAAATGAAGGTGAAATGTGATCATAGGACACAGAATTAAAAATAGGATGATTAGAGGTGCAAGATCTAACACCCTTTCTCTTAGCAATAGGAACATTAAGATCATTAATGACAGGGGAATCAACATTGAGAGGAACAGGTATATCAATAGGAGCAAGTGTACTTGGCTGATGAGAAGGATCTGCCTTTGGTGAATCCGATGATGTTGGTTGCATAGTGTTAGGTTCCATGGCTCTTGAAATCTGTTGGCTTTTATGCAGCGATAAAAGACACGGAATGGAGGAAGATCGGGTAGTGGATGTAGTTGAGTTTGAGCCGCCTGTTTCTCCTCAACCCTACTCTCCCCCTGAGGAGAAACCGAGAAGAAAGGTTGATTCTCAAAGAAGGATATATCGATGGAGACATAGTACTTGAGAGAGGTAGGATCATAGCAACGGTACCCCTTTTGAGATAAAGGGTAACCAAGGAAAACACAAGGAATAGCCCGAGGATCAAGCTTACCTCGAGTAGGGGACAAGTTATGGACAAAGCAACGACACCCAAAAACACGCATCGGAATGGTGGACAACGGAGCTGTAGGAATAGAAGCTGATGTGGGGCCTTATACTCTAGTAACCGAGATGGCATACGGTTGATGATGTATGTAGCACACAAAACTACATCCATCCAAAAACGTTTTGGCAAATTCATATGAATTAATAAGCCACGATCTACTTCGAGAAGGTGACAGTTCTTTCGTTCAG
>NW_010729388.1:289947-304689 GCF_000365185.1 Nelumbo nucifera
TGATGTATCCTATTTTCCCCCTAGTAGTGATGTAGAGTTTTATTCCCCTAGACCACTCAAGGTAGTTCAGACCATCAAAGGGAATAACAGCCATGGGGAAATTCATATCCATTCCCCCACTCACTCCATTGTGGCTCCCTGAAATCTCTGAAGTAGTAGAATTCTCAGACGACATGGTAAACACAGAGTTTTTTTTTATCTAAACTCTCAACTTAGGATCCCTCCTTATATCGACAAAAAACTCCACACAAAACAATTTAGTTTTGGACTTTGAAAACAACACCAATTTCCAAAGAAGAACTATGATGAGACTGATTTTCAGGTCTGCATGAAGAACAATCCTAGCCTACAGGTTTTCCAGTAAGTTCCACAACATTAATCAATAAGAGAGATCCTAACAAACATGAAATCAGACTAACGAGCAGAGAAAACAGGTCATCTGTGACCTACAATCAGCTTTTCATAGGTATAGGATCACACGGTCCAACAAATAAAAGAGGTATAACCCTTACAAAAGTCTGCCGACATTCAGTGGTTTGGATTCATTTGTTCTCCACTTGGTACACGACCAAGGAAAGAAAAAAAAAGAAAAAAAAAACTTTAGGGTTGTACTAGTTGCAGATCTGATTTGATTAGCCCAGATTCAATCCTCTGTTCTGCCCAGATTCAGCAACTAGAAGAGAAAAATTGATCACCCAGATTCAACAGCCTTGCTCTGATACCATCTTGGCCATAAATCCGATTGAAAAATGAGGAAGAAGAAAAGAGAAAGGAAGAAGAGAGAAGAGAAGAAGGAAGAAAGGATGAAGAAAAGGTTTGGAGCAATGGAACAGTACTAGCGGCGCCAGCTTCTATTATATTATATAGGGCGACAGAAATAAGAAGGGAAAAGACACCTGTGTCCCTACTGTAAGTGAAGTACAACAACAGAAAATAAAAAAAGGCTTTAACTAGCCAAACATATCCTAACATAAATAACTAAATTATTTCAACAAGGACTATGAGACGGAGGAAGGAAGCAGCTCAGATTCAGAGTCTAAAGGCTCTTCAAGTATTGGAAGTGTAGAACTGAAGAAAGCCAATCCCCTCAATGACAATGAGAGCCTACATACCGAATTGCTATTTTTGGAAAACGAAGATTCGGTTTTAAAAGATTCAGTTCATGAAAAGTTCACTCAACCTTCCCCCTTACCTAAGGAAGTGGGGTCTACCGCAGCTTTTATAGAGGAGAGGCAAAGGTTACCGACTCCTAATTTTGCTCCTAGTTCGCTAGAGCAGCAAGGCATTGATAGAAGACTAGAGGAACAGGACATACCTCGGTCACTGAACACAGAGGTATCAATCAGGGGACAACATCTAAAGGAAGATTCTAATGCAAGGACTAAAACAATATTGGTTGAACATAATGGACCCACAGTCACCTCTTTTGGAAGGAGTAGACGCGATCTTGCCCCTTTGTTCTGCTTCTTGAGATCCATTGGCCTCTTCCCACAACCTGTCAGGTAATATTGTCAATTCGTTTTATGGTACTGATGTGGGTTTTCTGCCTAGAACAGGTACTTTTGCAGCTCAACTTGATTCAGCAGCCATGGATAGAAAATATTTAATTGGGGATAAGGAGGGTCAAGGACGAGAAGAAGTGGAAAGGGGAAGGAAATTTCAGGAAGAGGAGTTAGAGAAGATCTGGGATCAGATCTGTAGGTTTTTGGAGGAGTATAAGAGAAAGGAGGAAGAGGTAGGGTAGGGTGGGGTTCAAGAAGGTTCAGTAAAAACAGGGGCTCAAAGTAGCAAAAAAGCTGGGGATGAATCAGTTATGGGAAAGAAGCAGGAGGAGGAGGAACTAGAGAGGATTTGGGGACAAATTTGTGACCTCTTTGAGGAGTATAGGCAAACAGAGGAATCTGTGGAGGAAAGCCAAGGACTTCCGGAAAGGCAAAATAAAACAAAAGCAGCCTTAAGTAGATCTGGAACAATTAACAACCGAAGGAAGAAGAAAAGATCAGAGGTAGAAAGGTTGATATTAGATATAGAAGAAAATTTGGAGTTTAGCGGAAGAGGGGAGAGAAGGAAAGCCTCCAAGTAGGGGCTTGACCTCAAGAGGGGATGTCAAATCTTTTATATCCATGAAAATCATTAGTTTGAATGTAAGGGGGCTGGGGAGTGCTAGGAAAAGAAGGCTAATTAAGGACCTCCTGAGAAGGGAAAGACCGGATATAGTGATGCTACAGGAGATCAAACTAGCTGATATTGATAGAAGTTGGGCAAGAAGTATTTGGAAATCTAGAGGAATAAACTGGGTGTCAGCACCTTCTTGGGGGGCTTCAGGGGGAATCGTTACTTTTTGGAGAGAGGATGTTGTGGAGGTGGTGGAGGAGTTAGTAGGAAATTTTTCAGTGTCGTTAAAATTTAAGGTGGTAGAGGATGGATTTACTTGGGCACTAACTAATGTGTATGGACCAAGCAATTACAGAGAGGAATGATTTTTGGGAAGAACTTTATGGGACACAAGGGCTTTGGGTGGTCTGTGGTGCTTGGGGGGGGAGACTTCAATGTAATCCGATTTACGAATGAATCAAATAATCCCCAACAGGTCATCAAAACCAGCATGCAGAGATTCAATGGTTTTATTAATAACTATGAATTAAAAGAACTCCCAATGCTGCAAGCCCTCTATACTTGGTCCAACTTTCAGGAGACACCAACCTGCTCCAAATTAGATAGATTCCTCTTCATTGAAAGTTGGGAAAATAAGTGGGCAAACTTGATAACTAGGACTTTATCGAGTCACTTATGGCCATTGCCCCATTGGCTTGGGACAGGAACCCTTTAGGCAAGTGATGGAGGGTGATTTGACCCGACCTCATCACAAGAGGACACGTGGACGTGACTCAGCATAAGTGACAACTTAGTGCGACCAGTCCGCCAAGATCCAGCGTAGCAGCTCGGTACCAGATGACACTCCGATTACCCCGAGCTAAGATTCTTCCAAGGAAGCGCCCCGAGCTAAGATTCTCCCAAGACAGGAATCTCCTGAGCTCAAGGCACTTCGGGTTGAGCTCGGGAGCCTCCTAAGTTAGAATAAATTTACTCCTACTTAAACCTAAGTAGGCCATCTCGGGTAGAAGCACCTCGATACGGCACCTGCAGCTCGGCACAGGGTAGTTCGGTACAAGGTAGCTCGCGGAAGAGCATCTCGACATATCATAGGAAGATCTCCTGTCTGACAACCGTACCTGCCAAATCTGGAGACTGTACCCACGTCTCTCGCCAGGCGGCGTCGTGCCTGCCAACCCTGGGAGGTGTCCCCCGCCTAGCAGGGCTGTACTCTGCAACAGTTACCTGCGCAGTCCTAGCAAGTAATGGCTGCGGCAGAGAATTAGAGGCGGTTATGCCTGATTTGACAGGACACCGCTATATAAGAGCTCCGATCCCCAAAGAGCAAAGGTATTGCAACTTGCGTGATCTGCACTCTAGCCCTTTTATTTTCTCTACAACTCTCTCTTTCAGCTCTCAACTTTCTCTCCCAGTTACCAACTTAAGCATCGGAGTGTTCCCGTCGGGTGAGCTCCCCGGGATCCCTTCATCTTTTTCTTCACAGGTGCTTCGTCCGCCGCCAGCTAGGAGCACAGCCACTTCCAGCTAGGAGTGACCAGGTCGCACATCATCAGCAAGGACCCCGACCTTTTAGGTTTGAGAACATTTGGCTGACTCACCCGAACTTCGTGAAGAAGGTTGAGGAATGATGGAGACCTAAGGGGGGTGAAGTGGAAAGGGGTAAGATTCCACAAAAAACTTAAAAGATTGCGAGCACATGTGAAGGAGTGGAATAGGGAGCATTTTGGGAGAATAGAAGAAAGGAAATCCTCTCTGTTGATCCAAATAGAGGAATTGGATGCGAAGGAATCTCAAAGAACCATAAGCCCTTAGGAGAGAGATCGGAGATGGAAACTAAAAAGAGAGTTAGATGAAGTTGTTTTGAGAGAAGAAATTTCTTGGAGGCAGAAATCTAGATGTAAATGGATTAAGGAAGGAGATGGGAACACTAAATTCTTTCATAACCTAGCCAATGGAAGGAGAAGGAAAAACATAGTGTCCAAACTAGAAGTGGATGGAATAATCTTTGACACCCAAGAGACGATAGCTAACTGTTTTGTTGAGCACTTCAAATCCATTTTGAGGATACCCCTAAGACCTAGTGTGGAGTTGGAAGGCGTTACCTAGCAGAGGCTTCCAGAAGAGAGTAGAAGCTGGCTGGAAAGGAATTTTGAGGAGGAAGAAATCAGAAAAGATGTCTTTTCAATGGAAAGGTCAAAAGCACCAGGGCCAAATGGGTTTACAATGGCTTTTTTCCAAGAATGTTGGGCCATAGTCAAAGAAGATTTAATCGAGGTCTTTAAGGAATTTGAGGATAACCTAATGATGAGTCGTGGAATTAATGCTACTCTTTTAGCTTTAATTCCCAAGAAGAAAGAGGCCAAGCATCCAAAGGATTTTAGACCTATTAGTTTGGTGACTAGTGTTTACAAGATTGTGGCTAAGTTCTTATCTTTGAGGATAAAAAAGGTGCTTTCTTGTCTCATCAGCCAAGCGCAAGGAGCTTTTGTTCAGGGGAGACAAATTGTAGACCAGATTCTAATAGCAAATGAATGTGTGAAGGAGATGAGGAAATCACGGTGTCAAGGTTTTGTTTGCAAATTGGATCTTGAAAAGGCCTATGACTTGGTGGATTAGGGATTCTTACTACTTGTGCTAAGAAAGTGTGGGTTTGGAGATAAATGGTGCAAATGGGTAAATGGTTGCTTGTCTAATTGCCATTATTCCATCCTAGTCAATGGGGTAGTTAATGATTTTTTCCCAACTAGTAGGTGTCTAAGACAAGGTGATCCTATGTCATCGTTCCTTTTCACTTTAGTCTCCGATGCTTTTAATAGACTCCTCTCAGAAGCAAAGAGAGCCAGATCTCTAAGAGGGTGGAGAATAGGTAAAGACAGAGTTTCAGTAACCCATCTCCAATTTGCAGACAACATAATAATCTTTTGTGAAGGTTGTGATTTGATGGAGGTAAGGAATCTGAAGGATTTAATAACTCACTTTGAGAGTGCCTCAAATTTAAAGGTAAATTTTGAGAAGAGTTGTGTTGTGGGAGTTCACTTGAACAGAGAGGAGTTGGAGTCTATAGCAGCCTTGTTAGAATGCACCTGCTCTCAGTGGCATCTATCCTACCTAAGACTTCCTTTAGGTGCAAATCCAAAGGAAAGTAGGTTCTGAAACCCGGTGGTGGAAAGATTCGAAAAAATATTGGCAGCTTAGAAGAGAAACTATATTTCTAAGGGGGGTAGAGTTGCTTTGATTAAAGCAACTTTAGCCAACTTGCCTTTATACTTCCTGTCAGTCTTTAGAATTCCTAAAAAGGAGGCAAAGAGGTTGGAAAAACTAATGAGGGATTTCTTATGGGAACCTGGTGAAGAGAAAAAAGATCACTTGATTAGGTGGGAGGTGGTGTGTCGGAGTAAGAAAGAAGGTCTAGGATTAGGGAACGTGGTGAGCAAGAATGAGGCTCTTTTAGTTAAGTGGCTTTGGAGGTGGCCCCTAGAGAGGGAGAGGTTGTGGCATGAAGTAGTGAAAAGTATCCATGGTTCTGAATCAGGTTAGGATGCGGGAGTATCCCAAAGGGCTTTTTTCACAACACCTTGGAAGGCTATCTCTGGCATTCTCCCTAAGTTCCTCAGTTTTGTAAGGTACAATGCTTGCTCTGGAAACTCCATTCTTTTTTGGGAAGATACTTGGGTGAGCTCTCAACCCCTAAAAGACCGTTTCCCTTCTCTCTATTCCATCTCCCTTTTTAAAAAGAAACCCATTTCTTGGTTCCTTTCCCCCTCGGTTTGCCCTTTGGCCTTAAATTGGGTTTTTTGGGTTTCAAAGAGGGTTAAGGGATGAAGAATCTCTTTGTGTTTCAGAGCTGTTGTTGCTTCTAGATTCGGTGTAATTGGACCCCCTAACCCGGATAGAAGAGTCTGGTCCCTAACCACGGTTGGCTCATTCACTTGTGCTTCTTTCTTTAAAGCCCTTTGCTCCAACCCCTCCTCTCAGGTCTTTCCCGTTAAAGAGGTATGGTCAAGACCAATTCCCCCCAAAATAGCTGTGTTTTGTTGGGAAGCCTATTATAGTAAGATCAATACTGTAGAAAACTTACAAAAGAAGAAACCTTTTATGTGCTTGTCCCCTAATTGGTGCTCTCTGTGTAAAGTGAGGGGTGAGGAATGTAACCATTTGCTAATATCATGCTCTTTCGCTACCAATATTTGGAACTGGGTTGTTTCTTTATTTGGGTGCAGGTGGAATTTGCCCTCTAAAGTAAAGTTGTTGTTCACTCCGGCTGCCTTTGGGAGATTGACAAAAAGAGGGAAGCTAATGTGGAAATGTATCAGAGCCGCTACGTTGTGGACTATATGGGAGAAGAGAAATGCAAGAATATTTCAAGAACATGAAAGAAGTCTTGCTGAAATCAAGGAATGCATATTGACAAGGACAATCTTATGGTTAAAATCTTCACACTTGTTGGCAGATTACTCCTTTGATGACTTAAGGAGAAATTGGGCTGCAGTGGCTGCTACAGTTTCCACCAAGATCAAATCACAAGCTGAATGGATTCCCCCCACCCCCCTGGATGGTGCGGTAAAATTGAATTTTGATGGTAGTTGCCTATGTAACCCAGGGCTATCGGGAATAGGTGGAATTCTGAGAGACAAAGACAGCAATATGTTGTCTCTATTTTCAGGACCAGTGAGTGAAGGTGATTCAGTAAGGGCAGAGCTACTAGCAGCGGTACAAGGTATACAGATGGCTAGTCAAATTGGAGTGACCAATCTGTTAGGAGAAGGGGATTCCAAGGTAGTAGTAGGCTGGCTAATCAGCCCAGAAACAGCTTGTTGGGGCTACAGGGATTTGCTAAAGAAAGTAAATGGATGACAAGGAATATGACTGTCAGGTTTCAGTGGGTCAGAAGATCAACAAATGCAATGGCTGATTCTTTGGCCAAGCAAGGGGTGTCAAGGGGAGATCTTTTTTGGGCTACTTTGTAATTGTGTCTCAGGTCTGGGCAGTTTTGGTGTATATGGTTCAGTCCTAGGGGGTGTAACATCTCGTGCCTCCTCCTAGGCTAATTGTATTATTGATATCTGATTTAATAAAACTACTCTCATTCATAAAAAAAAAATGAATGGCATACAAAGTGTTGGAGTTGAGATGAATGGAGGTCAGAAGCCTTTTTGGATATCTTACTGAATTCTACAGAGATGAAGTCACATCTATGCTTACCATTCAGTACTGCATGCATGAGCTCATTATAGACTGGTCTTATGAAGAACTGTATGATAGTAAGGTGCTCGCATGTCCATATATTGACTTGTTAGGAAACATTACATCAGGAGAAAGAAGCCATTGTATCCATGGTCTGATCAATCTCAAAAGATATAGCTCTTTCATTCTTGGTATTTATGACAAGTTATATTAGATGGTAGAAATGAAATATGTTAAATTAGTAGCAGCAGACCTCTTGAATCCTGATTTCCCACTTAAAATTCAGGTGAGGTTTCTAAAACCATAGGCGGATGAATGTGGCTGTAACATAGGCAAGAATACAATGTTGTCTATGACAGTACTGAAACTGTGAGTGGTCAATTGTGATTGGTTCTTGAAGCAATTAATCAAGCGAGTATTTGAGTCCAATACCATTGGGAATTCAATGAGCAAGGAACAGAACTGGCGTTAGCACAAGACTGAGTTTAGGTTCTATTCTACTACTTGTGAGGGCTCTTAGCTGTTCCATCAGTAGTTGCTCAGACTGGCTTCGCATCTTGTGCCTTGTTCTTTTCATGGATGTACACTAGGTGAAACTGCTGATGAGCTTGTTCTGTTATAGCACTTAGGAAGCTGTATCGTGGTTCCTTTATCAGGGTAGAAAAAAAAACAAAGGGCCAATTGTATATATAGGGTTGTCTACATGAATCCTGTTTCGCCATTCTGTTCTGTTTAGTGCCGTATCCGTCATTAAACTATGGGCACTTAAATTATTTCTTATTACTTCCACCCAAGTACTTTTCTGTATGCCTCTAGGTCTTCTAGCCCCTTCAGCTTCCAAGTGGAATAGACGGCTTTTATTCAGGATTTGATCTTGTCATAGGAAACTTAGGAATTCTGTGCTTCTTGCTTCCATTTCTTAGGATTTGATTCCCATGTTAAGGTGTTTGGAGACTTAAAAATGGTATTAGCTTCGTTCTAGAAGTCACTATCTTGGCAAAAAGCAACTGTCCTCTTAGTTCACTTTTCTTAATTCTCGACTGTTGCCATAAATTCTTTGATCCTCCAAGAAAAAGATGCTTCTTGATCAGTTGTTTGGATTATTCACGCGATGCAAAAAATAAAAAATAAAAAAAAATCCAGTATCTGCCTTATCTTAACCCCTGCAAAAAAAGAAAGGAAAAAGTTTGCCCAATGAAGATGGAGTCGTTTTCAGGCATAGAATCAGAATGTTTATTACTGTAGATCTTCATTTCCTCAGCTTAATTTACTGTCCCACGAAGCTGGTAATTCTCTGTCTGTTTCCTATTTGAACCCAAGCTCAGCATTCATTCATGCATGAAGTCAGTATTCATTCAAAGAAATTTAAATCGGTGCCGTGACCAGAATAATCTGTTCCAGTTGAAAGCTGCTTAGTATTCATTCATGCATCAAGTCATGGAAATTATACTGGCAAAGTACACATGGCTACCTCTAGAAGCAGTACAGATCTCTTGCTTTCCTCCGACAGAACTAGTATCAGAAACATATCTTACAACTATGAAAGGAAAATAGAACAAGTATACGTAGTAGCAACTGTCAAATCAGCTGCATTAGATGACAAGAAGTTACATACAGACGACTCTGAGATTAGTCAAAGTATTCTTTTTCTCTTTCCTATTGCTTTTCCCTACTGAAATCTACCTACTAAAGCTGAATCTTACTCCACCAAAACTAGTTGACACTTCAGAAGTTCCAAATAGAACTAGGGAATGTCAGCTCTTCGTGTATGTCAACCTGCAACCCATTGTCTACTGCTTCCTGATGTCCATCTAGTCCATGCATCTCGACCAGTGAATCCCAATTGAAAGTCTGTTCACCAAAAGCTGCTTGCTCGTGTTGTAAAATTAATAAAGAAGGTAGAATGAAATTTATCGGTAGTCGCTTTCCAAACTAAATTTGCAGAGATGTGATGTTGTAGAAACTAGAAACTTGGAATTGCAGGGAGGAGGGTTGAATTGTGCCACTTGGTTACTTTTCTTAAAACCGTATTTTCTCCCTATGGTGCAGCCGGGTGATCACAAATCAGTCACCAAAATAAAACAACCCACAGGCTTCTGGTAGACATGCACACTACAAAAAAATACATTTCTAGCGGTAGTTTTTGAACCGGCAGTCAATTAAAACTGCCGCTAAAGATCAATCGACTACTGGCCCACTTTTGCTCCGTGCCTCTTCTTCTTCAAGTTTCTTCTTCCCGCCCTCTCTGTTTTCTCCTCTCCCAATTGACTCTCTCTTAATCGTCTCTCTGTTTCACAGTAGTCTCTCTCTCTCTCTCATGCGTGCCCATGGTAAAGGCATGACGGTTCAGTTTCCGCGGTTGCTTCCAATACTGGGACTGCTGCTCCAAGCTTCCTTTAAGTCTGATAAAAAAGGTCTGCAATTGTCTTTCTCCAAGCTTCCAAGACTGCTGCTCTCTCTTCTTCGAATGCTTTCAATCTCCTAAAGGTATTGGATTTTGTGCCCCAAATTATTCTATTTTATCTGATTTCTATTCCAATTTGATTTTAGGTATGAAAAATTGGTTGTTTCAAATTAATTACCTAGAATTCCTCGTCTCTATATAGGTTTTTACTGGATTATTTTGGTGAACTTTACGGTTGAGTTGGATCTTCATAACTCGTGAAAAAAATCATGATTTGTGAAAAACTTGTAACAAACCTAAACTTGACTGCAACTATTCTCGTACTGAAAGGATTTTGTGCTGTCGATCTGTCCATCACCGAAATTTTCTTCTGATGAAGGAGACTCTGCACATGAATTCAGACAATGCACTATGAATAATTTTTAATTTCATATAATACATACAAAGCTCGCTAGAACCCCTTTTTTCTCTCAAGATTCCGCTGTGTATTGCCTCCCAATTATTTAATTGACATGCCTTTCAATTCATTTTTAGTTTTGAAAGGAATTCCATTGGTCTGCCGCATCTCTAATCATGTAACATTGTTAACAGGACAGTTGATAAAAGTTGAAAATTCAGTGGTTCCTTGCAAATAAAAGACAATAATATGTTTAATCAAATACAGTGCTAGTAGTGGGTATCTATCATATAGAATAAGTGCAGAAGCAGAAAACTTTAGAAAAACTCCATGCATCAGTGTGTATGGCTGTCCATCCCTGCTGCGGTGATCAACACTGTTTGGGCTGAATGGAATAGAAGGGAGTTTCACAGAGAGTCAAAGGGAGTGGGGAGGAGTTAGTGTTCTTTTCCTTTCGGAAAGCCGGTGTCTTGGGTTGCATCTGCTAAAGGCTTTCAGCCTAACATCTTGGGGTCCTTTTTTTTGGTAATCAATAAAAAGAGAACTTATTAAAATAAAAGAAAGTAGTACATCTGGAGGTGATGAGATATCACTGAAAAACAACCCTACAAAGAGGAGAGAAAAAGGGAAAAAATACAAGGAGAGGAAAAAACAAAGATGATACAATAAGCATAGGCCATACAGAGAGTAAAGAAAAGCAAAAAGCATCATGCCAGCTGTGTGAGTTGTAATCCTGTTGTATCTTGGTCTTTTTGCCCAGCTAGGAGCTTGTCTCTTGGGGGCTTGTTGTATCTTGATTATAGAGTTTCTAATAAAATTACATTACTTTCTTCAAATCAAGGTCTGCACATTCATGGCATTTTGATTGCAGCCCATTGATTTTATGCTAAATTATATGATCGCCTTGATCTTGCATAGAATGCCACTGCTCCAATGTCGTCTTTTAAGTTTACCAAGAATCGTGCATTCCTCGAGTTGTTTTAAGAGGAGATTAATTTGTGAATGAAAATTGAAGATTTTAAATTTTATTTTGATCGACACTCTTAATGCCAAATTAGTGTTATTTGAACTTTGGCTGGTTATGGATGATTGTTGTCTTGTAAACTAGGTTATATATTAATCTCTGACTAGATGCTCATTTGGGTGTTCAATATTCAAGAGTTGCTGGAAAGAGTTTTAATTGATACCTTTTATCTATTTTATTGCATAAACAGGAGGAAACCTGGCCTGGGCTTGAGTAAACTGCTGAGTACTCTCCAGCCAAGCTTTCAGTTTGTAGCTGTATGTCTTATTATTTCTTTCCATCTGTGTGTCTGATGTATGCTATTGAAAAGAACATGAGATTTACTTCCAGTTTGTAAAGGGGTGCTTGCTTCTAAATTTTTAACATTTTGAGATTTATTTGTATTATCTATTAGATTACTCCAAATACAGAAACAAAATCCCTACAAGAAAATATATTTCTAGCGGCAGCCTTATTTCTAACTATCATACCTTACTTAGCTTATGATGGATTTAACAATTTCTTAGAATTTTTTTCTAGGAGCTGTAAATAATTTTCTTATATTTGAATTGTTTGCTGGACAGTTTGCTCCATATACGAGACATTATGGCTCTTATTTGTCATCTGACCAAAATTTGACTTAATTCTACTGTATCATGGTCACATAATTTAGAAGGCTCCATTTCAGCCATACAGCCTAATTTTTGTGAAAAGGAATCCTCTTTGATCTCTTTTTGACAGATTGTAGAATGAAATAGTGGCAATTCTTACTTGGGGCTTCTGCTATCAGCTTGTTACAATTAGAGCTTTCTTTTGTCAGTTACTAGAGTTGCATTAAAAATTACCATCTTAGCTCTGCTTATTCTAGGAACCCATGGATGTTAAGGCAACAGTCCAAGATTTCAAGTTTTCTTTCACCTTCCTTTGGCCTTTGATCAATGCTACATTGTTAGTGGATAACACTAGCATTTATGTATACTTAGAGCATTTTCTAAGACTGCTATCTTCCCCAGGTACATGGGCAACATCAGATGCAATTTTCTCAGCCATGTAGGGAGATTAGGCTATTCAATTAGATGAAGCCAAGGGGTGGGTAGTGGCCTTGCCCACTTTTTAAATGAGATGACAAAAACAGTGATGAGTAGATAACTGCAGGTATGACGGTAGTTTCTTTTGAGGCTAATTCAATTAGTTACCTTTTCACAAAAATAGAAAAAAAAAAGATCTTCTCTAGGTAAGTTGTCCAAATAAAGTAATGTCCTCTTCTTCCTCTATGTCCACATTCTTTTTGTTGCTTTTGGGTTGCTGTTGGCAAAAAGGTAAAGTTTGGAGATATTGATTACTGATGGCTGATACTATAAAATTGAATGGTCTCTTTCTGCTATTGATCTGGTTCAATTCTCTATCAAATGTGTATAATGAGGTATCCTGATTGGGAAGTGCAGAAAATTAAGAAGCACATCAAACCTGAAAAAGAACTGTGTTAACATGCTACTTTTTTCACTGAACAGAAAGTATGGTATTGCAGCAACTAGAAGATACAATGAAACATGAAGATCCTACCAATCATGAAGATACATGAGAGTAGAAAACCCAGAGATATTCACGACTTTGGGAAAAAGTCCATTGCTTTATTAATTCCTTAGTAACATTTCAATAAATCAAATCCAGAACAGAAGTAGTTCTAGATTTATGCCTCAGCTAAAGGTCCTACCAATCATGCAACACTGAGCTGATGAGATGTTCCATATCTTGTTGAGCTAAAGACCCTATTTATTCTTCAAAGTGAACCCGAGTAGTCCATTTCACAAAACATTCAATCTGAATGTTTAAGTCAGATGGAT
This sequence comes from Nelumbo nucifera, assembly GCF_000365185.1. Next base: position 302,895 of record NW_010729388.1, read on the forward strand.
TCTAACATGAGGCAAAAACAAATGAATCCTCAACTTTCAACTTTCAACATATTAAACACAAACACCACTGTGCACTTGTGTTAAAATCAATCAAAAGAACCTTGAAAAGCTTTCCAAAGCTTGAAAATTCAGGGATGGAGGATAGCATCTTTTCATAAGCATCAATAGTGGATGTGGGACCACTAGGCAGAGCACCCAGCCCAACTGTTTTGTGTTGGGCTGCAGCATTAAATTACACAGGACAGATTGATAAGGAGAGAGATGGTACTTGATAACATTGATTGTGTCCTTTGTGGAATACTAGAAAGCATATCTTTATGCAATGCAGTTTTACTAGAGAGGTCGTCTGGTCTCTGATGTGGGGTGCTTTTAACTGGAGAAGTTGCTCCCTTGAATCAATCCTGCAAGCTTTCAAGACCTTGCAGCTGGCTGTACTTAGTGAGAAGGGCAAAGTAATATGGAGATTAACACTGATTTTCCGGTGTATATGGTTCAAAAGGATGGAAAGAACTTTTGACGGCAGAGAAAATTCTATTGATGTGGTTGTAAACAGATTCGAACGCCCCTTATGCTTCAGGGGTATAAACAGGTGTTTATATTGATACTTTGTTTCATTAGGCATTTAAGGTTGGTCCTTGGCATTTAAGCCACCCAGAAATGCGCATCTCTGTTGGGTGCATCACTAACTGCAAGCTAGTCATGCCTTTGGATTAGGCAACTTTAATGCTGCAGAGGCAGAGCGGCCCCAAGTGATTCTGAGTGAGGGAAATAGAACCAAATTCTGGGTGGATAGGTGGTATGGACAACACGCCCTAATGGATGCATACCCGACCTTTTTCTTGGTGACATAAAATAGGGAGGCTTTGGTTAAAGTGTGGTTTCTTGGAACCTGACCTTGAGAAGCAGCCAAAATATGGCAAGGGATTTCTATTTTTTGAGTTATTTGAGTTTCTAAATTAGTGTTTTAATTAGAAAATCAGATATGGCTAATAATTATAGTTACAAACAAATGCATGCAAATCTAAACCAGGTATAATGCAAAGTATGCAAACTGCTAATTTATGATCGGAAAGTATCAGTATAGAGAAACTTAACTCAGTCTATGTTCCATTTGTTGGGAAGACAACTGAAACCATAATACTATACTAACCCATTTTTTCCATTGTGAAACTGTAGCTTAATATAAGTCAACCAGTCAAAATTTGCACAAACAATTGATAAATTCAACGCACTTGCTTACCAGACCTCTATGAACCACAGAAGATGATGCTCAGATTTCAGAGAAGACAGAGAGTCGAAAATTGTTGTGTATAGACTGCACCGGCCAACACTCTTCTTATAGAGTGTTCTCAGACCCGAATGGACACAAAGGTGACCATTCAAGCAGGAGCCTCTTTATAACAGTGTACCTATTCGAAGAGGCACAGGTAGGAAGAAGAGATACGAAAAGAAAATGTTTTAATTTTAAAAATCTAAATTAATACATGATTTTTAAAAAAAGGTTTAATCTGGTTAAAACCAAAACGATTTAGTGCATCGCGCGTACACTCACACAAACACACACGCACACCTAGAGGTGTAAATCGGGTCAGGCTGCAGGCGGCCTAGCCCGATTTTGGACCGGCTTGACACGAAGGCTAATGGGTCGTGCCAGGCCTGGCACAAAGGTCTGTGCCGTGCTGGGCCGGGGGTTCGAGGCCCTTGGGCCGGCACGACACGAAGCACGACCCGTAACAGGCCGCGCTCGGCCTGCCCGGGAATATAGTTGTTGGGACTTGGGCGGTTGCGCCCCCCC
>NW_010729388.1:304704-373899 GCF_000365185.1 Nelumbo nucifera
CCCCAATAGCTATAAACAGCCATATTAGGGGGGTATTTCTGTGTTTTGCTTATGGGGGGTTGAAAAAATGATATAAATGCCCCCCAACAGCTATATAACAACTACTTTATGGGGCATTTTGGGTAAAGTTATAAGTAACTTTACAATGACCAAAATACCCCATCCAACAACTAAATAACAGATAGTTTTTTGGGCAATTGAATTATGTTCAATTCCTATAAATAGCCTTATCCTCCACCATTCTCATCACACCAATTCAACAATCACCATTCAACAATTCTCCTATTAAGTTATTCTCTTAATCTCTTCAGTCTTTCCTCTCTTAGTCTCTCAGTCTCTTTCAGTCTCTCATACATTCTCTGCCATCTAAGTGAACTCTGATAGTCTCATAGTCTGATTGGAGCCTTGGACGTTGTCACGTTGAAAGGCTTTAATCGTTGAAATCAACCGGCAATCCGGGATTCTAGGGTAAGTCTAATTAAATTAATTTTATTTTTTTAGAATTTGAAAAAAATGGCCAGCTCTCCCCAAAACCCCAAGTTTAGTAGCCTGATTTAGAGAATAATTAAAATAGAGGATGTTGAGGGGAAGGGGAAAATAGCAGTTTGCCAAAAATGTAAAAAAAAACTTTTAGCTATTGTAGCAAGGGTGGTATTAGCCATTTGATCAGACATTTTCTCACACATGAGAAGGAAGAAGAAATAACCCACAATTTAAATGAATTTTTGAAATAATGGAAAATAAATTTTAAAAATATTGGGAGAAGTCGGAGTCTCGGAGAATATTTATCGCCGCCAATCCCGCCATGGCACGTGATCTGTGATCTACTAACCCCTCCGATGTCTACAGGCTATAGTTCCATTGGAGCCTTGTTTAGTTGTTTTAATGCAGGACCTGCAGGTACCACACTACGACACTACCACTGTACCAGCCTACCAGAGTTGGCTAGATGAAGTTATGAATCATGATGTAGAATATAGATTACAACTTTACAATTACAAGACAAAGGAGAGCATGATACTACAGACTACTATAGTACTATAGTACTACATACACCGGATATTTGGTTTTTCACTTGAAGGAGATGATGAAAATGTGTGTGAATGCTTTCATCATAATGTATATGTAAATTTTGTTTAAATTGTAAATTTTAACAAATAACCCACAATTTTTTATTTTGTCAAATTATTATAAATTTTATTTTAATTTTATTTAATTTATTTGCTATTAATGTAATTTTGTATTTTCAATTTATAACTATATAGTCTATAATTCTATATTGTATTTTTTATATTTTATTAATTTATTCCATTTTCATATTTCATTCATCCAACTATCCAAGTATGAAGTTTATGAAGTATCCTACCATTGTATATTTCATAATTTCAATATTTGTATAATTGTATGCTTTGTAATTTGTATCATTATTCATTCAAATTTAAATGAAATAAAATTTTTAAATTCCTATTTGAATTGTTTTATACTTTTATTTATTTATTCTTTGGGTTATTAGGTAATCATAAATTTGTAATTAATTTATTATTTATTTCTTGTCCTGGTTCCTAAATCCTGATCGAGTGATCCTGAATCCCCGAATCCTAATCCAGTGATCCTGAATCCCCGAATCCTAATCCAGTGATCCTGAATCCCTGATATGACATTTGATTTAACAATAATCCATTCAATGAGTCTATCCCGATTCGGCCCAGGCCCAAGGTCTGCCCTGTGGCTCATCCCAGCACAGCACGACACAGGCCCACTTGGGCCTGGGCCGTGGGCCATGCCGTGCCGACTCCCAAAATTTCCCCTAGGGAGGATGGCAGGGCCCGTGGCGGCCCGTGGGCCAGCACAGCACAGCCCGCCTTTAGGGTGGGCCGCCCACGACACGACCCACTTTACACCTCTACACGCACCCTCGCCCACGCCCTGACCTTGCGTGCGTCTGAAAACATGAACAGTGTGTTGGGCATTTACGTTAAGTAACGTAACCCACGTGAAGGAAACACGGAGAGGAAGTTCTTGGATGGGAACCATTTGAACTTCTAGGATTTATCAGGAGGATTGAAGCTGTTGCTGGGTTGAAGGTGTGGTAGGTTGAGGTAAGCTTCCGGGCCATACAACCTCCTTGCCGCTTCGTCGTAGGCCATGGCAGCTTCCTCGGCGGTGGCGAAAGAGCCCAACCAGAGTCTGGTTCTCTTCTTGGGCTCTCTGATCTCTGGATTGCCCTAAGTTCTTTGTCGAACTCCACGATACTCGCAGGAGACGTTCTGAGGGCCGCCTTTACCTCTTCCGGGGCCTTTCTTCTACGGCTTCATGGACCTTTCCTGCAACTTTCCATACTGGGTTTGGATGAGAGAGAGAGAGAGGAGTGTAGATGGGTGAGACTGGAGAGTGCATTGGTAGAGTGTAGACCTGTTCATGGGCTGGGTGGCCCGACGGGCCGGCCCGGCCCGGCCTGGTCCCCAGATGGGCTTGAACAGGTATATAGGCCCGCGGGCTTAACCTCGGGCCAAAAAGCCCGGCCCGCAATAAATTCGAGCCGAGCTCGGGATTTGCCAAAATAGCCCGGCCCGACCTATAAATAAACCTAGAAAACCTAGTTGAATACCCCTCTTTTTTTCACCTTTTTCCCTTCTTTTTCCAACCAAATTCTTCTTCTCCACATCCTCTTTCCCTTCTTTATATATATTTTTAATATAAATAAATTTTGAATTTATATATTTTTTTAATGTAAATAAATTCTGATTTATATTGATTATTGAATAGGGAAATTTTCTAATTTTTTTATTAGGTCGGGCTTCGGGCTCGGGCTCGGGCTTTGGGCTTTTTATTAGGGCCGGGCTCGGGCCCAAGTTGTAGGCCCGTTGGTCGGGCTCGGGCCTAACATATTTCTATTAATGAATAGTAAAAGCCCGGCCCGAGCCCGGCCCGGACCGGCCCATGAACAGGTCTAGTGGAGTGTGAAAGGCGCGGGATATGTAATGAGTACGAGTGCAGTTTGGTAAGGCTGCAAATAAGTCGGACAGATCCGATTCGAATCCGATACCGATATGTTAAAGAGACGGATTTGGATATCCCTCTTTATCTTAATAAATCGGATCGGAAAAACCGATCTGTTAACTTAATGAATCAAATTCGGATATTGGCTGATCCGGTATGCTGTGACTCGATTCAATTTATTAATTATGAATTATTATATATTATTTAGATATTATATATGTATATTCTATATTTTATTTATATATTATATATTATATGTTTTAAAATATTATTATATTATATAAATAATATATATTATTTATATTACATAATATAAATATAATTTTAACCGAATCGGATTCGAATAAGATATCCGATAATACATTTTTAAAAGTCCAAATCCTTACCGGATTTGGATCAGTCCGATTTTCTTAACGGATCGGATATATCCTTTCCGATCCGGTTGCAGCCCTACATTTTGGTTTAATTGTTGTCACGTTCGCAGGAAGTTTTCAAGCACATGTGATCTTGGTGAATATACATGCAGTAAAAGCATTGACCATCGATGAGAGTTCTAAGAAAGAATCACGTGAACTACCATTAATTTTGATTTTTAGTATCGGTGCTTGGGAATTAGAGTGCCTCCACCTTGTTGTATGCATGCTTGCGCTGCATGCATCGTTGTACATAATCATTTGCATCTTGTTTTAGGTACAACCAAGGGAAAGTTTGATCCACTTTATCAGGAAGGCCTCTTGTGGCCACACAAATAGAAGTAATCTTGTGATTTGTTCATTGAACCTGATGGGTCCCACCTATCGGGATCTGAGGATCAGATAGTCAAGGGTGATGGATTTGCTTAGAGACAGAGAGAGAGATCTCGAAGGGTCACGTGTGTATTCAGATTGGGGGTTCCTAACTGATGTGGACACTTCACTCTTCACATCTCATTGTTTCAATATGTGAATTGTTTCACAACAGAAAGTCCATTTTTTTTTTATTTTCTATCTCATATTTGTGATGTAAATATTTAAATTCTTGATTTTTTATCTTAGAAGTTTTAATATACATAATACAATTTTTAGTTTTAGAAATACAAGGTGAATTAACATTAAAGTTTCTTGTATACATAAGTTTAAAATTTTACCTGCATATCTAATATGAAATAAATTTTCATTTATAAATAATTTTAATTGAGATTTTAAAATATTTATTGCTAAATCATAAATTTGTAAAGTATTTAAAATATTTGCAACAATTGTTGGCCCAGTATGTGGTTTAAGACTTATAATACTTAAAATTCCTTTTTATAAAAGCCATGGTTCATCAATAAAATGCCTTGTGACACTAATATAACTAATATTATATTTGAAAGTCGAAATATCATAAGTGAATTTTTAACATTTAATTTGACATAGTAGAAATTAAATTTTGTTTATATGTATAAAAAACTTTTAAAGCATATTTTCTAATAGTATTTCTATAAATGTTTTAAAATTAAGGATTTATAAATTGTTGTAAAAATTTTTCAAACCTAGGTTCTTCAGCTAATAAAAAGGGGTTTTTTAGCATGTATAATATATTTTGCTAATTCTTGCCTCATTTTTTCTTTCAAATATTCAAAATTATCAAAAAGCTCACACCTAATTTGTGTTTGATTTTCGTTATTTTTTTCTCAAATGACTGGCCATGCATCTAGCTAAATGGTTAGTACCACTTTTTCTACCTTAACTAAAATCACTCCTATATTTTATGCAAGCAACTCTTTTTTTCCTTTCCCTCAACATTTTCTATATTAAACATATCACATACTTTGCTAGTCTTCTCTTGCCACCTCTAGCACTTGTAGTAGAAGTGGCTTCAGCAACAACAATGCCACCAACACCCATATCAGTCCTATTGTAGTATGACTGGACATCATTGAAGCCAAAGTTGTAAGGAAAAGGATTTGAGAGGAATCGGTCATTTTAAAAAAAATTGAAATATTAAAAACCTACAAAATTAAAAATTAATTACCACTTACTCGATCTATCGGTTCGAAATCCCAATTTGATTTCAATTGATGAAATATCTAAGCCTCCCAAATTTCTCAATGATGGAAATAGATGAAGCCCATGTATAAATCAAGTAAACAGTACAAATGGATCACACACAATTGCTTCATTTATATGGACCAATTGAGTTAAAGAATTTAATGATGTTTAATGATGGTTCTACCTATGTTTATGTATCATCCACAAAAGACTTGATTAATGATGTGGTAGATATGCAAAGACATATTTTGGTACATTACTTTTGTTTGTAATACTAACTCATTGATATCTATCTATCTATCTATCTATCTATCTATCTATCTATCTATATATATATAAAATAAATAATTTTCTTCATTGCCATATACATTTCGGTGAAAATTTTCAACATTTACAATGGCAATGAAGAGCATTAATGGAGTTCATAGAAAATTTTCCTTTAATATCTAATGCACCACTTGAAAAACCAAGATATATGGATTTACATGAAAGTTCATGAAATTGAAATAGTGTAGTTCAGTTGTATAACTACAATGTTTTTGCAATGAAGTTCCTAAATCCTCTAATCAAATCTTCATCCATTGCAGATTTTGCCATCAACTTTGGGAAATAGCTTGGTCTTGTTTTGATATCTATTCTTGCATGCTTGTTTCAGTCCTTCAACTTCTCCAAGGGTTTTAATGTTAGGGGTAAGGTGCTTTGGAGGATTTTTTCAGTTGCTATCCTATGGGCTTTTCCAAGGGAAAGGAACAATCGGATTTTTGTTGATACGTATAATGTTGTAAATTCAGTCAAGAACAAAGTTATAGGTTATCTGTGTTATTGTTTAAGTGTACAAAGGGCTTTTAATGGTATTCAGTTTTTATCATAATTTTATGATGCCTAAGATTTTTTCCAATGGATATTATGACTGTTCTTTGGTGAGAAAGAAAATAGTACATTAACCACAAGTTAATCAAATGTACACTTAATTGCAACAATCATTCTAAGAAACTTTGTGGATGTACAATGCCCTAACAACACAATTTTTTCTTACATATCAACAATAGAAAAGTGATGATTTTAAGCACATGGTTGATTATTAGAACAATTCACTAAGGATTAAAGAGGCAATATGAATAGGTAGGTCTATGGATGTACCAATTACTTGTGGTATAATTGACTCTACAATAATTTCTATAGGGGAAAGTGGTCATGCTTCTCTTCAAACTTGGTTTGATAGCTCTTATAATGCATACTAGCACACTCAAAGGTCAGATAGTCATGGGATATGCCTAATTGGGGCATCCATGTGGTCAATAACTTTTATAAGTTTGGAAAAACCAAGAATAATTATAAACTCTAAAATAATGATCATATAACTCATTTGGTCATGTATCCTTTCATACTTTTTATTTTAACCTTTATGGTGTATATCAAAACACTCATGGACCAAATATAGGCCTAATTTGGCCATGCATGCACCTAATAACTTTTCTTTCTTTTTGAAAACCAAGAAAAAGTTATCAACCTTAAAGCAATTGTCATATATGTCATGTGGCCTAGACTTTCTTTGTGTTTAATCTAATAACTCTTATGATGTAAATTGGGATACTTTTGATATTATAGGCCATGGTAGGGGATATGCCTAATTGGGGCACATATCAACTCTAATTCACAAGTTGCTAAGGTCAAGTGACCATGTGACTTTGTAGTTGATCTATTAATACTTGTAACACACATTGGAACACTTATGAACAAATTAGTCAAGATTGGGCCTAATTTGCCACATATGGATTCGATAACTTTTCTTTATTTTCAAAGTTATCCTAAATCACAATTTGCGAAGTTATCAACCCTAAATCACAACTTGCTAGGGTCAAGTGACCATGTATGCTATATGTTTTATTAACTCTTATAACATATATTGACACTAACGATCAAATCGGTCAAGGTTAAACTTAAGTTCACACCATATGGTATTGATTACTTTTCATGGTTTTCAAAATTCAAGAAAGTTATCAACCCTAAACTTGAACAACTTACTGAGGTCAAGTGGTTGTGTATCTATTTATATATGATCTATTAACCCTTATAACATATATGATGACACTGATGATCAAAATGGTTAAGAATGAGTCTAATTGGGCTACATATGTGATTGATTTACTTTCTTGGTTTTGAAAAACTGAAAAAAAATTATCTACCCTAAATCACCAATTATCAGGGTCAAATGGCTATCTATCGCTTTGCATATGATCTGTTAAGCTTTATAACATATATTAAAACACTCATCATCGAATCGGAGAAAGATGAACCTGATTTTGCCACTATGGGTTTGCTAACTTTTTTTGATATTTAAAAGTTTAATAAATTAAAGCATCTACCCTAAATCACAAGTTGTAGGGTCAAGTGGCTATGTATCTCTTTGTTTATGATCTATTAACCCTAATAACATATATTTTGACTCTCATGATCAAATTGGTCAAGAATGAGTGTATTTTGGCTACATATGTGTTCGATATATTTTCTTGGTTTTCAAAAACTAGGAAACATTATGTACACTAAATCTTAAGTTGTTAAGGACAAGTGGTTATGTATCTCTTTGTATATGATCTACTAACCTTTATAACATTTATTAACAACACTCATGATCAAATTGGTCAAGAATGAGACTAATTTTATAAATATGTGTTTGATAACTTTTCTTGGTTTTCAAAAACTAAGAAATGATATCTACTGTAAATTACCGAGTCAAGTGCCCATATTTCTATTTCTAACCCAGTCATATTTTTCTAACTCATCAAACTTCTCTGAAAATCTAAACCACTTGGACTCGATTGATAGTGTGCTTTGAGTAAAGAGGAATTGGCCTAAAATGTTAAACACCAATATATTGGGTATGTGACAATCCAATTGTGTTCCTCTTGCAACATGGTGGATATCTGTGGCATGTACAAATCAACAAATTCTCCCCTGGCTGGCAATCCTAATATTAATGCCACATCTGTCACTATGAAGTGGACACATTCTTGTTTCCCAGTATGAATGAACTTGTCTTCATGTCCCATCTACGAACAAACTCATTTAATAATGCCTTGTCATTTATCACATCGGGCATGTGGATAATATGGTATATTGGGGTTCATAACAATACTTCAATGATGTTATTGTGGGTATCAAGTTTAAGACCATGTATAAATTCCAAAAGATGTGAAAGGCTGTTGCGGCTATAAATCTGTATAATTAAGCCAAAAATACCTACATTCAAAGAGCAAATCCAGTTATTTTGTTTATTGAAAATGATATAAGCAAATAAATAGGAGAGTTCGTGTGTAAATATACAATGCCACAACTACATAAAATTCAAAGTTACAAGAAAATCAAACTAGAACTAGTTGACAGTTGCACTATAATTAAAACCCATTGAGGAAATTAATATGCTCAAAACAGAAAGGTTCTTAAAGTTTCTCAAAGAAGATAGATGAGCACCACACATCTTCTCTAATTTTAAACCACCCCCATGAAGAGAAAGCATCAACAGCCTATGTCAACACTTGTACTCCTCAATGAGCATGACTAGAGTTTAGCAACCTATGTCCCACTCAATCAGAAGTAAGCTAGGAGCAGTCACATTCCTTTTCTTCTTTGATGGAAGAACAATAGGTGGGCTACAAAAAGTGGGGAGTGGCCTCATTCTAATCCAGAGACACAAAGCATAAACCAAATTACTAGGCCAACCTTCAATTCCTATCGTAAAGGGCACCTACTAATGAACCCAATGCAAGCCAATGAGCTTTGAAGGGTCCCTTGCATTTACAATGTATGCACAATGTATGCCAAGAACCAAGTAATTAATTTGATCAAAAAACAAAGACATGTTGTCATCTACACTCTAAAAATCCAAAAGTTTGGTTTTCCCAAAAGCAAGTAAAAAGTATTTTCAAGAACACCAACAAATTTCCAACCCACAATCATAATAACATTGCATCTTGTTTTGAGCAGGGCAGCGCAAAATCCCACAAAATTAACCAAATTAAGCATAAATAGAGTTCAACTATGTCTTCAAATTAAACTCAAACAAAAGTCTATTTCTAATCAACTAATTCAATAGTTCTAAGACTCACTAGCTAGAGGAAATCAGAGATTAACTATAATAAATGTATGGTAGTCAGTTACAACAACGACGGTTCTAGAAACAACTAACTAACATTAGATCTGAAAGTTACCTAGGTTGAATACCATAGGAGTAAAACCTTACTACTGACTTATTAATTTAAGGAGATTAAAAATTTAGGGATAAACATACTAATTTACCAAGGTTAACAACAAACACTGAAATTGTTGCAAACAAATGGCTTTCAAAAAGCTGACTCATTAGATGGGGCAAAACAAAAGAATTATTGACTCCACAACTTCTATTCCGACCTACATTTGTATTAGGACACTCATATAACTATTATAATTTATATTAGGACACTCATGGTCAAAAATAATTAAAGTTGGACCTAATAATAGCTATTTTGTCTTGGTTTTCAAAAACAAATAATAGTTTCTACCCTAAATCACAGGTCATTGGGGTCAAGTGAACAAGCATCTATTTGTATTTAATCTACTAATCCCTATAAATGTACATTAGGACACTCATGATCAAATCACCCAAGGATGGAGGATATTTTGGCCATATGTTGGTTTGATAACTTTTCTTTGTTTTCTAAAATCAAGAACATTCATTAGCCCTAATCACAATCACCGAAGTGAAGCCATGTATCTATTTGTATATGATTTATTAACCCTTATAATGTGCATTAGGATACTCATGATTAGATCGATCAAGGATGATCCTAATTTGACTACATATGGTTTTAAATACTTTTTTTGATTTTTAAAAATCCTAAAAAGGTTAGGAAATGTTGTTGGGATCAAGTGACCATTATCTATTTATATTTGATGTATTAATCCTTATAATGTATATTAGGACATTCACAACTATTAAGGGTTAAATATGCCAAGTATAAAGAAGGACATGAACACCTAACCCCTATGGCTAGTGATTTAAGCTCAATAGTTTTTTTGGAGTTATTAATAACAAAGAAATGTTAACTTATGTCCATCCTTGGCCAATCCAATCATGAGTGTCTTAATATACATTATAAGACTTAGTATGCCAAGTGTCAAAATAATTATCACACATAGGGTGTCTCCAATAGAGGACAAAATAATCAATAATAGGAATATTATGTTGGTTAGTAAAGAAACTAAGTGCAAAAATGCAAGTAATGACAATCTTAAATCGTCCCTGTAAATATTTTAGTTAATAATCAAATATCACCAACTTTGTAATATCACCCATTCACTACATATGGGGCCAATGACTTCTCCAAGTTTTCAAAAACTGAGAAAAAATTTTATGACTAAATCAATACTAATATGGATCAAATGGTCTGATTATTTGGTTTGAACGGATGGTCTGTTTTAATAAATTAATTAAAAAATAAAAAATAAAATAAAAAAAGTCAAAACTATTGAATTTGTCAATAGATTGACGGTTTGACTATTTGGATCAATGGGTTGTTGATTTTTTCAACGATTTTTTAGTAAAATTCAGATTTAAGGTAAAACGAAATCAATTGCCTAAACGGTTTTTGGGCCGAACAGTTTGACCATCCGAATCAACAATAGTACGAAAACCTTACTTCTATATGCCCTCGTATTAATGAATTGAAGGAGATTGAGACATGTCAATAAACGAGAAGATCTGTTATGTGTCATACCATGCAAGTGTTATAATAGACGTAGCTGCAGGTGCAAGAGAACTGTTCATCTTCCGAGTCGAGTGAGTTTGTCTTACCGAGTTGGACTCACTCGTGCCTTAACTGCTAACAATGACCATACCTTTTCGACGTGCTTGAAACTTGCTAGATTGAAGCAGTCCGGTTGAGAACGATACGTTTAACTTAAGGTGGGTATTCACTTGCTTCACACAGGCTTCGTCCCGCTAACAGACTTTCGAGTTCTGACGTCAGTTTCCCCTCCGTAAAAATTTTAATATTTAAACACCTTACCAAAAAACCCAACTTACAGGCTTGATGCCGAAAGATGATTTCTCATAAATTGGCCTCACATAGGATCGATGATTTTAAATCAGTCAAAAATGGATTATTGAAATCAGTCCTTTTTTAGAATTACGTGTTTTGATGATTTTTTAATTGATTCCGATTTATTGAGGATGATATAACATTCAACAAAGCATTAAATAATAACTCTAATACAAAAATAATTGTCCTTGAAAATTAATACCAAACACATTCAAAGCCGATTTCTCATAAATAAACATGGCAAAAGTAATATCAAACAATAACTTTTGATAATTTACCAGGTTATAGATTTGATGTTGGCATATATTTGCATTGAGGAGAATTAAGCAAAGTCCCAACCATGATTCTCGCGGCTTCAACTTCTCTATGACAGAGAATTTAATCCTTCTTCCGTTGAATTGGAATTCCCTGCCAATAAAATACATTTCAACCATATGTGGTGTTATTGGTAGAGTGTTAGAACGTGTTTTATTGAAAGGTGACCCGGACTCTCTCTCGTTACTTTTAAATGAACTCAAAAATTAATGTGTCAGCTTATTACAACGCGGTTGGGTGCTTAATCCGCAAAAGTGGGCACCATAAGAAATGGGAGAGGAATCGAAAATTTAGGAATGGGCCCGTCGGTATCACTTGGGCCGAGATTCCGTTTCCCTATGAGTAGGAAGTTAGGTATTTAGTTGGAGTGTGTCAGTAATATTGACACGTTGAGTTCCAATTACTGACGTCTTTTTTGGTAATTACTGACGTGTCTTGTTGTCAGCTATCGTCCAGCAATTATGTATGAGACTGGATCTCCTTACACGCACATCCTATCATGCATTGGGAACATCTGTCGTACTTATTTATTATTCATGGGAGATGTTCCCAATACATGGTGGATCTGCATGTGAAGCGCCCATTTGTGAGGAGCAGATCTCGTCACATTATCTATAGCTCCTATCTTCCAGCATTGCTCTCCGAAGCCAATCTCGAAGAAGACATACAAGGGGTGTGGAAGCTGGCAGTAGGGGTGAGCAAAAAAGCCAAAAAAACCGACCAAAACCAAATCAAAAAATCGGTTAATCGAACCGGTTGGTTCGGTTTTGGTTAACCATTTAATAAAACCAGTGATTAACCGAATCGACCGATATATATAAAGTAATCTATATTTATATAAATTATTATTATTTTTTTTTTGAAAATCGAATATACACTTTCAGCAGTAGACCTTTCAGACTTTCTCTTTGAAAGTTTCAAAAGGAGCTTTGAAAATCAAAAATGAAAAGTTTCAAAGAGAAACTTTGAAAGTTTCAAAGAGAAAGAGAAATTTTTGGCCTTGCCAAAGTGCCAGACTGGAGATCGTTAGTCTTTCAGTCTTGAAAATCAAAAAGTTTTAAGCTTTAGCCCTTTCTTCTCTTTTGTCTCGGTGGTTTTCTTTCCACTAGCAGTTTCTTCGAATCACTCTCAATCTCTCAGACTCTCAATTTCTTCCCCAATAGACCGACGGCCTTTGGTGCTCCACCCTCCGACTGAATCATCGACGATTGGCATCTCCTCTCAGATTCAGCCTCCACTCTCTCGGACCAGTATCTGGCGTCTTCTCTGTTCTCTCAAAATTGAAATCTAAATTTCTCATCTCTAAGTCTCTCTCTCTCATTCGATACTCAGACTCACTAATCTCTTTCAATCTCTTCTCTCTGAGTCCCTTCTCTCTCAATCTCAGTCACTCATCTTTCTCAATCTCTTCTCTCTCTCTCTCTCTCTCTCTCATCTCTCTCACTCTCAATTCACAGTTCATTCACTCTCTTTAGACCATCGGCAGGGAAGGTTTTCCCCTTTTTTTTTCATATTGAGGGCATAAAAAGCCTGAAAAACCGAACTGCGGTTAACTGGTTAACCGGTCAGCCAGTTGCATCGGTTTAGTTTCAATTTGGCTAAATTGAAAAACCAAACAATTCAATTCAGTCCAGAAAATCACCTCAACCGAACCGTGAGCACCCCTAACTGGCAGCCCTAGTGAGAAAAAACTTTAGCTATTGGGGGTCAACAGCTTATGCTATTGAGTGAATTTCTGGAAATGACATGTTATTATGAGAATGGATAAAGTAATAATTACATCTTAATTTATTTTCATTAAAAACCAAAGCATGGGCGTGAATTGATAAACTGCCCAGAACGTGCCCAATCCAGAAATTGTCTCAACAGCCTATGCTGTTGGGCCCCCACAGCCAAAGTTAACCCCATCCTGAAGGAGATCACGCCCTCCAACGAGTCACCCTCCTCGTAAAGGGTATTCCTTTGCTGACGCGATTTCCACTACGCCTAATGGTGTAACCTTAAGCTAAAATCTGAAATCAGGGCCTTTGGATGTTCATCGAAGGAAAAATCAGCTATCCTAGAGTAACGCTCGCTTAAAACAGTCAAATGATAGCCTTTGACTTTTACACACAGGCCGGATCGAATCCTATATATCTCTCCATGAATAATAATATATAAATACTGAAAATGTTTCTTATATACAAGTGTAGTTTTTATGTAGGTAGAGGTGGGTAAATTTCTTGTCCGCAGGAGATCCGAGCACTTGTAATTCATATTTTTTAGCCGAATGCTAATATTTTGGGCGTAGCAGATACTTCAAGGATTTGAGGTTAGATGGACTTCTCTTCCGATTAATAGGTTGGATAGTCCAAACACTACTAACCATGAAGTTATGATGAGTAGTTGAAGACTTCACTAGAATCATATATATTGTAATTCATTTTCTAAATTCTAATGGCATGCAAATATGATATGTTCAAATGTTTAGAAAAAATGAGTATCTGTTTGGAAAGTCTTTTGGGACACGATTTTAACGTTTCGAGCTAGGTTTACTAGGAGAATGCCAGAAGCTATATTTGATGAAAATCTACTAAGCATGCCAATTCCAAAACACAGGTCCTCGATCACCACAGCTCTATCATTGCAATTCACTTCGAATGCAGAAGTCATACTAAATGGACTCTGAATTTGGGGTTCATATAAGTTTCTTTTGGAGAAAACTTTGGCTTCTAAATTGTAGGTGAATCACATATTCTTGGTGGATATTAAAGCCAATTCACCATATATTAAAAACATTTTAAAGAAACATGGAAGTGTGGCTTCACCATCCACCTTATAAATCAATTGTACTTACAATTTAAAAAAATCAAAAGTATTTTCTCTATTTTCGATTTCCCCAATTTTTATACGAATATGGCTTACCAGCTTGGTCTAGTAGGGGTGTTCACAGGTCGGATTGGGTCGGTTTGAGTCATTTTCTTCAACTAATTCAACCTAGTTGGTTTACTTATTGACTAAACCAAAATCGACCAACCCTGAAGCAAAGGTCAGTTTGGGCCAGTTTATCAGTTTAATTGGTTTTTATATATTTTTTAAACTAAAATATCTATTTATATTTAAGTTTATTTCTTTTTAGTTTTTATGCAAAATCAAAATAAATATTTAAATCAATTAGTTTTTTATGTAAAACTGATTTTTTTGTCAATATATATTTAAATTTATACAAAACTGAATTAAATATTGTACCATTGTATTATATTTATATTGATTTTATTTTTTAGTTTTTATCATAAATAACCAATTTTTTTTCAAAGTTCAAACAAAACACAAATAAAATATATCAACATTTAACATATAGGGTAGGGACTAATTAATTAAACATATAAAATCGGTTCGGTTCGGTTTGATTTCAACCAAACTGAATTGTTTGTTTATTTTCTCATACAAATCGAAACCAACCAATGGTTTTGAAAAATTGACCAACTCAAATTGGGTCGGGCTGGTTTGGTTGGTTTGATATTTAATACGAACACCCCTATGGTCTAGGTTTTGAGCTTAACGCTTTAAGCCATTACGTGAAAACCCTCCCAAACGGACACTTAATTGGGACACTTAATATCTCAATAAAAAAGTTTAGGCTCCCTTTGCAAGAAGTACAAATATATAGAGTACAAAATCTTATATTTTATATTTGTATTTGTACTCTTTCTCCAAATTGAGCATTAAGAAAATGTTAAAAGTGAAGGAGCGATTCTGAAAATACAAGAAAATACACATGTCACGCTGAGGTGGTGCCGTGCTTACTCAGCGTAGATTCAGAGAACTCCTCACTCCTCAGCGTATAGGTTGATATAAAAACTCCCAAATCACTCATCTAACACTCGGGATGGGGGACGGTGCCTTAATTTGCATTTGTTTTTAATTGTTCATTGATCATCAGCTTCCCATCCATCCCTAACCTAATCTCATGGCACCATCCAACCAGGTGGAGGTGATAGAGTTCTGCAAAATCGCTCCACCACCTCACTCAGTCGCTCCAGCATCACTCCCTCTCACCTTCTTCGACTTAATTTGGTTACCCTACCCACCCCAACAATTCCTCTACTTCTACGAATTCCCCCATCCACTCACTCACTTCACACACACCCTCCTTCCCCGCATCAAGCACTCTCTCTCCCTCACCCTCTTGCACTTCTACCCATTCGCCGGAAATCTCTCATGGCCAGAAGAATCCCCCAACCCCATGGTCCACTACAAGGATGGGGACTCAGTCTCGTTAACTGTCGCCCAGTTTGAAGGTGGCTTCCACCGTTTCTCCGGCAACCAGGCGAGAGAGTCGAAGGAATCGCATTCTTTGCATCCTCAGTTATCAGTGTCTGGATCAGCTATCCCGGTTCTGGCATTACAAATCACTGTGTTCCCAAATTCTGGTATAAGCTTTGGATTTTCCTTTCACCATTCGATTGCCGACGCCAGAACGCTTACCCATTTTATCAACTCATGGGCTTCAATCTGTAAGCTTGGAAAGCCATCTTTGTCAACTGAATCTCTCCCACTCTATGACAGGACTCTGATTAAGGATCCAAAAGGCATCGAGAAGATATTCATGAACCAGTTAGCAATTTTTTTCCGGTCCGAGTCCGGAGAAAGAAGATTATCAAAGGTGGCGAATTATTCACGCGCATCCAATGCAGTCCGAACCACATTCCAGCTGAGCAGAGCTGACGTTGCACGACTAAAGGAACGTATCTTGGCACAGCACAAGAAGGACAAGCGATCACAACCACCTCGTCTGTCCACCTTCACGGTGGTCTGCGCTTATGTCTGGGTTTGTTTGGTTCAGTCGGGGGACGAAAGGATTCATTTTCTGATTAACGTGGATTGCAGATCTCGTCTGGATCCTTCAGTTCCTTGGACGTACTTTGGTAACTGCATCGGAAATCGGGTAGTGAAAGCAGAAAGAGATGATCTACTAGAACATGATGCAATTGCTAAGGCTGCGAAGTTGATAGAGGAGAAAACTAAGCAGCTGGAGAAGGGAATCTTTGATGGTGCAGAATTCTGGCTTTCACACATCTTATCCGCAGGCGCTGATCCCAAGTTTGGAGCTGCAGGATCAAACCATCTAGGTTTCTATGAGGCAGATTTTGGATGGGGGAGACCTAAGAAGGTGGAGTTGGTATCCATTGACAGATCAGGACTCCTTTTTATTGCAGAGAATCCCAACGATCGCGGTGGGGCTGAGATCAGTTTGACACTCGAGAAGCACGAAATGGATGTCTTCTCTTCCATGTTTTGTAATGGTCTTAGCGCTGGAGGTAATACCTCGAAATACTCTAGGCTTTGAAGCTTACAATTTGCACACGCAACTTCGCTTGTGTCCTTTGTATCCGTACTGTATTTCAGAAACTCAAAGAGTTGAAAAACACAAAATTTACCGGTTCTTAGAGTTGATAGACATGATGCTTCTCAGGTTGGTGAATATTTAATTGATCCGTGTTAACGAACCCGGGTTTCCTGCACTTGGTATGGTGTGGGACGTGGTACACTTTCAATGAGATTCAGCCACGTCCCACTCCACATGCATTCCCAATTCACACGTGTAGATGTGGCTAACGGTAAGGTTAAGGGTGTTAGTCTTCAATTACTTTTTTTGATATCTTAAAAATAAGAAAAAGGTGAAGAAAAAATAGGAAAATTGACTGCCTAGTCAAAATAGGAAAGAGGCTAAACAAAAAAAGGAAAGTGAAGCTTTTTTAAATCCAGACGCCAATTTTTAGAAAAGTGAAAAGTGTTTCTTCTTTGGGTGGCATTGAGAGAAGAGATTTGCTAAGAACGGTGGAAAGTGGTTTTTTGGGGAGCATTAACAAGGAATTTGCAGTTGTTTGAACAGTACATCTGTACTGTTTATAGATTGATTCTGTATACATCTGTACTTTAATCCCACCGAACCACTGCTATTAAGTTTGAATTATTTTAACCACACTAAATCTATGTTAGTGTGATAAATAGTTTAGAGAGTTGAAATCTCAGCCCATATTCTTAACTATTTGATGGACATGTTTAGAATCAATTTTGTATTAAATAGTTACAACTTTATGGCTACTATCATTTGGAAGTCTTTTTACAAAAAAAAAAAAAAAAACTCAACCCAGGAATAAAGATTTGTCAATAGCAATGTTTTAAAAAATGACCTGGAAATGGAACCAGCCACTGGTTTTCGGGTGGTCGGTTTAATCGTTCAATTCGAACAAATGGCCCGTTCTAACAAATAAAATAAAAAAATAATTAAAAATAAACAATGGTCAAAACCATTGAAGGGGTCGATGGGTCGATCATTCGACCGTTTAGGTCAACGGGTTGGCTTTTTCAATATTTTTTGACAAAAAATCGGGTTTAGGGTAAAACAGAACCGTTTGCTTAGACGGTTCCCGAGCCAAACAGTCTGATCGTCGGGGTCAACAGCGGTTTGAAAACCTTGGTAAATAGTAACTATGTTGCAAAGCATCCATGCTCTTAATTGTCAAAGAAATCTTTGTTTGTTACATGCATGTCTCTCTGTCACTATCACCGTTAAAACATCCAATGCTCTTAAACTGTGCATTGAAGAAGCATGTTTTGTAACGATCATTTAATGGATGGTAAAATGGGTCATAACCATGGTTTTCAAAATCAGACTGGACCAGACAGTTGGACCGGAAAAACCAAGAATCAGTCAGGTGACCAGTTCCGGTTTTTTCCAAAACTGGATTTTCCATAAAAACGATTGATTTTGGTCAGCAAACTGCTGACCCGGGCAGTTAACCGTACAAACAGTTTTGATCGGTTTTCATTTTTTTAAGCTTTTTTTTTTGTCAAAACGGGCCGATCGTACTCGATAATTAGAGACCTCTGACTGTTTCGGTCTCCGGATCGGTTTTAAAAACCATGCATATAACAGTTCACTCAAGCAGATTAAGTTTTAAAAACCATGCATGTTAACCACTCTCCACCGTTCTTAGCAAATCTCTTCTCCCAATGCTGCACAAAGAAGAAACACTTCACTTTTCTGAAAATTGGTTGTTAATGGCGTCTGGATTTGAAAAAGCTTTAGTTTTCTTTTTTTTGTTTAGCCTCTTTCTTATTTCGACTGGGCAGTCAACTTTCCTATTTTTTCTCCACTTTTTTCTTATTTTTAAGATATCAAAAAAAGGAAATTGGAGACTAACACCCCTAACCTTACCGTTAGAACACATCTGCACATGTAAATTGAGAATGCATGTGGAGTGGGACGTGGCTGAATCTCATTGGAAGTGTACCACGTCCCACACCATACCAAGTGCAGGAAATCCGGGTTCGTTAGTAAGAATAAGATGAAGGGCGGTTATCTTTATATATAAAATTTGGTTTGATGGTCATGTAATTCTCTCTCTCTCACAGCTTTGAAGGGATTAGGATGATAGTGGTAGGGGTGTCAATTGGACTGGATTTGGTCCAATCCGATCCAGTTCAATGTGAGTCCATTATAAATAGATCAGGTCTAATCCAATGAATTGGACCGGTCCAATTCAATGTTTGAACCGTCCAGTCTGTTTTTGATTTAGATTGGTTCAACCTAAATCTGGTCCATTGATACATATTTTTATCTTATATTTAATAGACCAGATATTGATTTATCTAACCTAATCCAATATAAATTTGTTACGGATGGATCAGGTCCAATCCAATATATTTTATTGGTCTGTCCAATCCATCCAAATTGATTTTTAACTGAATGGAGTCAAATCCAAAACGGGTCCATTGACACCCTTAGGTGGAGGTTTTGAGCTTAATCGTTAACCTAACCTGATCTGATCTGCATTGGACCGACTCATGTCTATTATTAATTTAATTAATTAATTGAGAAAACTAAGCAGTTGGAGAAGGGAGTTTTCGATAGTGCAGAGTTCTGGCTTTCGGACTTGTGATCTTTAGGAACTCACCCCAACTTTAGCTGCTGGGTCAAACCATATGGGTTTTTATGAGGCAGATTTTGGATGGGGGTGACCTAAGAAGGTGGAGTTGGTATCCATTGACAGATTAGGAGCCATTTTTTATTGCAGAGAATCCCAACGATCGTGGTGAGGCTGAGATCAATTTGACACTCAATAAGTACGAAATGGATCTCTTTGCCTCCATGTTCTTTTAGGCTGAGTTTGAAGGAGTATAAATTCAAATACTAGAGTGCAAAACTTTATATTTTGTATTATTTTGTATATATTTATCTCATACATATTTGCACTTGTACTGTTTCCAAACTCAGCCTTAATGATCTTAGCGGTAAAGATAATTTCTTCTACCTCTGTAGGCTTTATAAAGCTTTGCAGTTCGCATTTGTAGTCTCTACCAAAGGATTTTCCAAGTACTTTAATTATATGCCAAGAAAATGGTCTGTTAATTCCAGAGACCCAAAGAGTTCAAAAGCACCGAAATTAGCATCTATTGGAGTTGATAGATAGAATCCTTCATCTCACTCACAGCGTTGGTGAATATAGTAATTACATTGCTTTCAATGCATCTCACGTCAGTTGATTAAGGTGATGTATGGCATCGATACCGTTTTTTGATAAAATGACATCATGCAGGTACCATATCATAGAAAGCAGTGATTCAAACAACACTCTCTTGTTTGATATCATTTTTTCAGAAAAACGTTGCTCTAAACCATATCTTAGAAATCCAAAAAGTGTGGCTTGGAATAACATCAAATTCAATGTTTTTGAGAAAATTCTGTATCCGTGCCAATGGTATAATAATGTGGCATCATCTTAGACGTTGGATAAATAGACCAATGTTGAATACGTTGTTGCCAACACTGTTTTCTCATATAATAGCCTATGTGACATTACCCATTTATTCCAAACAAAAAATTTTAAAATTTAAGATAAAGGGTGATTATATTTATATGTAAATATTCAATTTATATCGCTTCTAAACTCTAATCACGGTTAAACTCTCTCTCACTTTATAGAATTGTATACACGCATAACTAATAAAATTTTAAGACTTTTATTTGACCCGGCTAAGAAAGCTCTTTATTTGATCCAACTATGAAGCCATGAGGGGCCACTCCTTTTTGAAGTGCAAACTAGCAAATGACTCCGTATTAAGTACGGGGAAGCTACACGAATGTGTCATCTTGGTTTTTTTTTTTACTTTTTTTGTTTTTATAATAATATTATTTTATTTGAGATTCACTATTTTTTAATAATTATATTTAATTTAAATAATTAAATCAAGTTGAATTTATAATTTAAAAGCCTTCATAATGACTTTTATTTGAATTAGGAAATTGAACTATAAAGATTTATTTGACCCCATACATTTTGGAATAGAAACTTTTTTATGATAGCTATTTGTTTAAAGTTAGTATTTTGTGTTAAAAGTGTACTTAACTATTCTCATTTTTTTTAGTGTGGATAGACACATGGATGTATGAGGAATGAAGCTTCTATTTAAAAGTGGAAGGTACCCATTTTTTGTAAACTATTTCTAGAAAAAAGTAGAATGTTGTATATATGTCTGAAGGCTCTCTAATGAATGACCTCATATTGAAAACAAAGAAATTCACTCTTATGAATAAAGATTAAATTTTAACATATAACCCTGCTAAATTTGATATCCCACATTTGACATGATCCTATATTTAGTATGAGAAATTTACTCTTATGCATGAAGTTTGATAAACACATACAAAACTTGCCAAGTTTTCTAATTAGATAGAATTTTTAGGTCAATAGGGTGAATAATTATCTTTGAACATTAAGGTAATTCATATTGAGAAAAGTTGCACAATTAATTTAAGATAATTAATTTATATTAATTATTTAATTTATAAAGTTTTTCATTAATAAACATATCTGTAGTAATTTATTATTAATTTAGATATGCTTTCCCCGACCCTAATGACCTTGCAATATTGCAGATATATTAAGTCTATATATGATCATTTATGACCCAACTTGGGTAACTATTTTTCTTTTAGGCATTGGGTTGGATTGGACCTCAACCAAGTTCCAAACATAATGCAATATGGGCTCTAGCCAAGAAAACCATTGGCTTGAAAGTTATGTACATATAAATAATATATGTGTGTGTGTGCAATATGGTATAATATGTATATATCTATTTTTTGTGCCAAACTGTTTTACTCATTTTCTGAGCTTGACTTGTTAAAACAGGTCCATGAGAACTTAAACCATAAATAAGCTTAAAAAAACAATTTTATAATCCATATATGACCACCACCTATTGAAATTAAGATAACTGTTTCCACCATTTAGGTGAATCTCACCAGGTCTCAATGGCAATTGGCACGAAAATGCAAGGTGGGACCACAATGTCATATGCAATTGAAAGTTTGGAAAAAATCAGCAATAGAAGATTTACTATTACTAAGTTATGGACCAATTTTGTGTTGTAAGTTTAATATTTTTGTTTATATTCCCTATCATATAGATTTGTTATTTAATTTAAAAAATTGAAGCATTTTTATTTCTAAACAATAACCACTGATTCTGGATCTCAGGCTGTGTGGGTCATGCAACCCGACACAACCCATATTACACCTCTAGCTGTTGTGGTTGTTGAGGTGTTTGCTTTTGGGTTTTGGGTTTACTTTTGGGTTTTATGGGGATTTTATTATTTTTTTCATCTAGAGTTTCAGTTTGTCATATAATATGGGACTATATTGTGATATTTCCTGGAGATTTTAATGGATCCACCCTCTATCACTTCTTATTCAGTAGTGTATGCATCAAATACTATCTATTTGAATAAATTAAAAGAGAGAAGCTAAATACTTGAAAACAATTTCTGGGCTAAAAGATGCCAAATCGGGCAATTGTATTATTCTACTTTAGTAGTAGGAAAGTACATTAAACAGGTAGATAAAACAATTGTAATATAGCTAAAAACCTTACCGAAATGCTACTTTTAAAAACTGACAAACATTAAATCGAAGAGGCAATATGACCTGCAAGAAGAAAAAATGATTTAAGCTCAATTCTAACTCCCCTTCTAACTTGTCCAAAAAATCTTTGTTGAATCACTTTAAAATGGCCTGATTTTAAACTGCTAACGAACAATGAAGCAATAATAGTGATGAAGGGTGATTTGGCACGACCTAGCAAGAAGGGGACACGTAGGGGTGATCTGATCGAAGGATGACAACTTAGCCAGGCAAGCCCAATTCGCAACATTCGGAGTTCGGGTATTCAGCCACCTTGCCTCGAAATCCACCTCGGTGTAGAGGCACCTCGACACCCAATCCAGTTCGGGACTAAAGAATCGAAGTTCCAGCTCGGAGCTAATGAGCCGAAACGTCGCATAACCGACTCCAAAGGCCTCCCCAACAGGTCCCGAATCTCTTGAGGTCACGATGAGCCAACAGATCCCGAATTTCCAGAAGATCACGATAAGAACTCATCCCGGTTCTGACTGAATCGAAGGTAGACGATAAACCTTATCAACGTACTGCTCTCCTTCAGAAACGGAACCAACCTTATCTCCACAGCCCGGAGATCCTGGAGCTCTTTTGTAAGGCCCACGACTACTCCAGTATATAAAGAACCAACCTTATGCGTGATTTTTCTACTCACTAGCACTCTAGCTCTCAAGCATTCAGCTCGCATTCATAGTATAAATACTGACTTAAGCATCAGAGCAACCTCGCCGGGTTAGCTACCCCGGGTTCTCTGATCCACTGTTTTGCAGATCGGTCCAGCTCACCGCCCATTTGGAGTTCGGATCGCCCTCCAACTAGGAGTAGCCAGATTGCGCACCATCAAT
This sequence comes from Nelumbo nucifera, assembly GCF_000365185.1. Next base: position 327,899 of record NW_010729388.1, read on the forward strand.
TGGCGTAGTATGGGGGAAACGATCGAAAGGTCATCCTTATCTCTTTGCAGTTCCAAACTTAATCTCAACATCAATGGCATCCTGCAGCCACACCGGAAAAAGTGTCGAGATGAACGTCACCGGGGAGCAAGCCCAGCAATCAACCTTCCCCCAAGCTCCTACGGTGTGCACCGGCCAGTTCACTGTTCCGCTCACAGTGTCCGGAGTTCCATCACTATCCGCACCACCGAGCACCACACAAGTGAGCGCCCCACTTCCCCTAGTGGTAGGCGCAACTTTCTCTGAGCCATCCGTGGTTCCTCTCGGAATCGAGCATTTCCAATTTCACGACTTCGTTCAGTGCATCCGGGCTATTCAAATCCAGATGCAGCAGATCCAACAGTTCCAGCAGTACCAACAGTACTATTTATACTAGCAGTATCAACACCAGTTCCCTCCACTACACTCAAACCAGTAGCCGATTCCACCTCGGCACCCAGGGCCCCATCAGGGTAAGAACCCGAATCGGCTTGGAACTAACTAGAATATCAGTCGATCTTCCCATCGGGGCAAAGAGACCTCACAAGTACCGATTCCTCTTAGGAGTCAGGTTTCGCCCCGTGGGAGGAGAGACAGACAGAGGGGAGCCATGGCCCCCCTATGCTTTGAAAATCCCCATAATAGTCATTTAAATCTCACATATATTTTGCCCCTCCTACCCATGTTTTTTATCTTTTGTCCCCCTATCCATGTTTATTACACTTTGGTCCCCATCAATAAAAAATCAGAGCTCCGCCTTTGTATTAAAGTTTCTATAGGGGCCTACACCAAACATGCCAATCTTTATCTTATCTCCGGCTTACTAATGTTGAAACGTTTCTTCATTGTTCAATTGATAGATCATCATGATTGCAAAGATGTAAAGTTTAAGTGTAGGGCAAGTTGATGATGGCTGAATGATTTAATTAGTGTGTCTTTTTAGTTTAGCCTTATTCAGCTGTAAGCTATGAAAAGCAAGTAATTTTCGAAAGTAAACAATATAGAAATTTAATTAACTCATTAACTTTCCAAGTGATTAATTTCAGCTTTTTTTGGAAGCATTGGTTCAGTGGTAGAGCAATGGATGTATAATTAAATTCTTTTTTTTTCTATTTTTGATCAACACAGTTCAATTCTTTTTGGGTAAATTATAAGGAGACCCCTTGTACTGTGGGGTCAGTGACAAAGACCCCCTATACTTTTTTTGTAACCTCCCAAAGCTTTGACCATTAGACAAAGACCCCTCCTCCGTTAGCATCCTGTCAATTAACTTGAAAAAAGATTGTCATCTAACTATTTAAAGTTTTCTAAATGTTCAAGTTACCCTTTTGTCCTTCGTTATGAGAAGAATCCCAAAACTTGCTCTGCAACTTTTTTTTTGAGAAAATTTAACCAGAATTTATTAAGAAAAAAGGGGGGAACAAGAGGAGATATACAAAGTAGGGGGAAACCCCTACAAGTTACAAAGGAGGAAGCTTGTCGCTATACAAATGCTCCAAATACACACCAAATTTAGCTAGGCCATCTGCAGTATGATTGTGTTCCCTAGGAATCCAAACTAAATTAACATTCAAACTAACCAAAGAATCCCAAGCTTTAGTCAGATGGTGATACAGTCTCCAAGGGCCCCATTTTTTGTCTCTTAACTATTCTATCGTATTTGCTGAATCACCTATAATGATCATATTCCAAATTCCCAAATTCTTTATTATCCTAATTCTGGTGAGAGTAGCCATCACTTCAGCCTTTGTGGAGTTAGCCCAACCGATTGGACCACTAAAAGTCCAACAAATATTGCCCCTTTCATCCCTTACTATACCACCAATACCTGCAAGGCCCGGATTACCTAAGGCACAACCGTCAAAATTAAGAGTTATCACACCTTCACTGATGGATACGGGATGCCTCAAGGATGTTTGCTGGGGATGAGGCAGAAATAGAAAGGGGTGAATATCTCTGATAAGATCATTAACTGAAAGTCCTTTAAACAGAGCTGAATTCACCAACCAAAGGATGCAAAGATAGGTAATATCTGAGATTAACTCCTCCAAGGTTCTGCTTTTATTGTCGAAGATACGGTTGTTTCTTTCATCCCAAACACCCCACATCACTGCACGTGGCACTGATTGCCAAAAGACTTTACCCCTTTTGCTAAGCCATGTTCCTTGCTATTGATTCAAGATGTCCATAATGTGTTCTGGAAAAGCCTAGTTGTACCCTACCATATTCAAGAAGTGAGACCATATCCTTTGAGTGAAATTGCAATGAAGAAGAATGTGGTCTGCAGATTCACCCTCGCTGAGACATAAAATACAAACAGGAGGATAAATGGAGCGTCTTCCCAAAATTTTTTTCTGTAGGAAATCACAAGTATTAACTTTCTGGAGACAAGCTTCCCATACAAAGAAGGAAATTCTTGAGGGGATGTGACTGCACTAGATTTTCTTGTAAGGAAAAGAGGAATGCTAATCATCTACAATCAAAGCCCTTAACATAGACTTAGAAGGGAATTCACCATTTGGGTGAAGGGTCCATATTCAGGTGTCAGAATGAGAGGGGGATATGTAAGCATCTTTGAGAGTTATTAAGGCTATTAAATCATAAATCTCAGAGTCCCTTAGTGGTCTTCTGAGGTGGAGGTTTAAAGAATTCTCGATGGTCTAGTTTGGGAGGCAAGAAGAAATAGAGGCTTCTTGGTCAAGGGTGAGGTTAAACAGCCTAGGGAAAGAGGTTTCTAAGGTAGATTCCCCCCACCAAAGATCTTTCCAAAATTTAATTTTAGAACCATTTCCCACTTTATGCCTTATAAAAGGAAAGAAAGAAGTATGAATGGAACATATACCTTTCCAATGATTTGTGGCCATTATCCTGTTCAAATGGAGATTGCAATCCCACCCGTTTGTATTTTGTCCATATTTACTTAAGATGATAGTCGTCCAAAGAGCATTATATTCTTTCAAAAATCTCTAGAGATATTTGCCTAGGAGAGAAGAAGTTTTCTCTTTAAGCTGTCCAATACCCAAACCGCCTTCCTCTTTTGATCTGCAAAATTGTTTCCAGCTAACTAAATGGTTTCTCTTATCTCCACCACCTTCCCAAAGAAAGTTCCTTTGAAGCTTCTTAATCAGATTTCTGACTTTAGTCGGAATCTAGAAGATAGAAAGAAAGTAGACTAGTAGATTTGATAAGGAGGCCTTTAAGAGAGTAAGCTTGCCCCCTTTTGAGAGATTACACTTTTTCCAAATCGATAGCTTCTTCTCGCATTTCTCCATCACTGGTCTCTAGAAATTGAGGCAAATAAAGGTAGAGTTAAGGCCCTTGTTAACAATGGCAAATGAATGGAAGTACCTAAAAAACTCCATGAGATCTGACTTTACAATTTCCCAACTCTTTTGAAAGAAAAGAATAGGGAAGCCGTCCGGCCCTAGAGCTCTGTCTCTGTCCATGCTGAAAATAGTATTCTTGACTTCTTCCTCTTCAAAGCTTCTTTCCAACCAATCCCTCTTTTCAGCTGATAGGGTAGTGCCATCCCAATTATATAATGTAAATTGGTTTTAACTATCCTTGGAGTAAAGGTTTTTAAAGAAAGAAAGGAAAGCTTCAGAAATTTCCTCAGGATTCTCCACTTCTCTCTGATTAAGATTGAACTTAGAGATAAAGTTCTTCCTACTTCTTCCTGAGGAATAGGTGTGAAAAAATCTGGAATTATTGTCTCCTTTCAACCATCTCACTTTTGATCTTTGTCTCCAATAGATCTCTTCCCTTCTAACTAGTTGTTCCCATTCCTTTCTTAATTCTACTCAGTTATTTCTGTTTAAGGCATTAAGAGTCCCATTTTGCTCTCTATTATCCAAGTCATCTAATTCCGAAAGAATTCTTTTTTTGTCTTCTTCAACAGCTTTAAATTCTTCTCTCCCCCAAGCTTTAAGATTTTTCTTTAAAGCTTTTAATTTCTGAAGAAGTCTAAACCCAACCCAACCCTCTACTTTGCAGTCTTCCCGCCATGTTGCAACTTTTTTACTGAAGTCTTTGTGTTGTAGCCAGAATTTTTCCAATCTAAATGGGGTCTTTCTTTTGATGATTCTTTTGGTGTTCAACAATATGGGCCAATGGTCTGAGGTACATCTTGGACGAAGTTCTTGGCACAGGTTTGGGAATCTCTCCAACTAGTCCCAAGATAGCAAAAAAATGTCAAGTCTGCAGCTTATGGCATTTTCTTGCATGTTTGACCAAGTGAATAATCCATTGGTAAGAGGGAGATCACATAGATTGTGTCTGTCAATAAAATTAGAGAAATTTCTCATGCTTCTGATTGGGATTCTACCATTAGAATGTTTCGAACTAAACCTGGTGACATTGAAATCACCCACTAAACACCATGGTATGTCCTCCCCCTCATGCAGGGACTCTAGGTCAGCCCAAAACCTCTCTCTATCAGAGGGAGAGTTAGGACCATGCACACCAATGAGGGTCCAGCTAAAACCATCTTTAATATTAATGAATAGAACCGAGATTGAGAATTCACCTCTGTCAATATCCAAGCCTAAAATTTCATCTTCCTTCCATGCTAGGATGATACCTTCAGTGGAACCCTCAGCTAGAACAGCTATCCATTTTCTACCCCTTATTCCCCATATGGCTTTCATAAGTTTTTTGTCGATGAAACCCTAACTCAAACAATCCTCTAAAGCTCTTCGCCTCTTTCGTTACAGCCTCCTCTCTTATGATATCATCATCATGAAGCTTAGATGGGCTAAAGTGTTCAACAAGAAGAAGCAAATACTTGCTCAGATGAGCCCAAAGATTCGATTCATCCCCAAAGAGGTCATTTTCTGCAATGTCATCTCCTTCTATATATAGCCACTCTCGCGTGGCCGAACAAGCTCTTTGAACTTACAATTGAATTTCTGCTTTTCATTGCCAAAGAATGGTAAAACTCAAAGTTTTTAAAACCAACCCGGAGAATGAACCGATCAGGGGTCCGATTCCAAGGTCGAACGGTCCAACTGTTCAAACCGAATAGTTGGCCTTTTCTAACAAAAAAATTAAAAAAATAAAAATAAATAAAAAACTGTCAAAACCGTTCGAACTATTTGAACTGTTAACTACCTGGGTCGACGTTTTGCTGACCAAAATCAATGTTTTTTGGGAAAAGTTTGATTTTCTGGAAAAATAGAACCGATCACCTTATCGGTTTCCGATTTTTCGGTCCGACCATCCGATCCGATTTGGTTTTGAAAACCATGGTAAAACCCTTCAATATCAGTTGTTGGGGTGTCTGTTGCAACATCAAATATCTGAACTATTATTCATTAATGTTCCAGAAACCAATGATTTGAACAGTCATCCATTAATGTTCAAGAAATATTAAACTTGTCAATTCGAATTTATGATCGACTTCCCCCCATAATATCAGTTGTTGGTAATAGTAATGGGATCCATATGCGTCTCCCAATGCTTGTGCTTACAATATCCTGATAAATGCTTGCCGTTTGAATAACTCGTTGGATGATGCTTGTAAGTTGTTTGATGAAATGCGAAGGAAGGGCATTAAATCGAATGCAATTACTTTTGGAACATTGATTTTTGTCCTCTGTGCCAATTCGAAGTTGGGTGAAGCTTTTACATTGAAAGAAGATATGCTGAGGATCTTTGGTTTGAAACCTAATACTTTTGTTTATGCTTCATTGATCAGAGGCCTTTGTTAGCCTTTAAGCTAAAAGATGAGATATTGTCGGAGAAGATTGTAGGGTTGGATTAAGTAGTTTATACTACTTTGATAAGTGCACTTTTTAGGACTGATCAGAAAGGAGAGGTTTCTGGGATTTTAGAGGAGATGACCAGATTTGGATGCAAACTTGATAATATTACTTGCAAATGCTACGATATCTGGATTTTGTAATGAGGAGAAATTTGATTCAGCCTGTGCTCTCCTAAATGAAACAGCAAAGAAAGGATGTAATCCGAATGTTAATAGCTATAAACTGTTATTTATTAATGTTCGAGAAATAAACATGTTTGAGTTGTTTGAAGATGTACCAAGACAGAAATGTGCTCCTAAATCCTGATGTTGTGTCTTACAGGATACTTTTTGATGGTCTTTGTGACAGGATGGAATTAAAAGAAGCAACATCAATTTTAGATGAGATGGTTTTCAAAGGGTTTATCAGCTTCAAAGTGCAAATAAGATTTTGGGCCACTTAGGTTTTAAGAGAGAATGACAAAAAAGGAAAATAGAAAAGGTTTAGTGGAGGGGGTGTTTGTCCCCCACTAACGGTCGAGGGGGTGTTTGTCCCAATGTAAAGGTTGAAGGGGTCTTTGTCGCAAAAAAAAGTATAGGGGTTTTTTTCATTGAGCCCATAGTACAGAGGGCCTTTGTAATTTATCCATTCTTTTTGTAACTAACATTGCAAGAAATCATTTTCTACGAGAATATATATGTTTGACGAAATCAATTCTATCATAGAATCATTGCAACTAATTGGTGTTGTGACTCACTTGTCTAACTTAAAACATAAACGAACCATGAATGAGACAAAAATAGATTAAAGAAATGAACCTTGCCAGAGTTTTAATGATCAATTGGCGTTGAACTATATAGAATAAAACTTGTTGAATTGTTACCCATTTGGGATTTGGGAGTTTTATCCCGCATGCCTTTTGGGATTTCTGGACCAAGGGCCACCAATAACACTGGCCAAACATAAACATATTTGGTAAGGAATGGGAAATCTTGCTCATCATTTTATAAAGCCACGAAGACCAAAGAGTATGTTTTGATGATAAACAGTGTAAAGCAAGCTTTTGTAAAAAACTGGGCTATACTCAATACTTAAGCTTTTGTGGGGGTGATAGTATATAATATATTTCCAAATATTTTTGCAATTTTTTATATTTCTACATCTATAAAAATTATTCTTATTTATCATTAATAAAACTCTTATTGTTCTTATTTATTATGGTTCATTAATAAAATTAATAATTTTTATCAGTTACCTTGTCAGAATTTTATTTGAATTCTCATTACCTTTGCACGAATTAACTTCTATATGATAAATCCAATTTCAGCTCCCTCAACCGCTGAAAATCTTATAATAAATTGCTATAAAAATATCACTTGCTCTTGCAAATATCTTGTCATTTAATGATGTAGTCTTTAAGGTAATAGAAATGAAAAATTAATCCACCATATGGTGGGAATAAAGAAGAGAAAACCATCTATACCTTAATGATCAAGAACTAAACCAATGAAAATAGGTTAAAAATATTTTTAAAAAACAAGAAAATAGTTTAAAGAATAAGTTGCTCATCTATTTGCAATTTGGAAATCTCTTCATGGTGGTTAACATGGCCCAACATTGGCTATTGAGAACATAAGATGTACTTTCAGGTTTTTTTTAATTTAAATAAATGAAAGGATAAATTGCTAAAACCTCCAATAAAATTTTTTATCATTGTTGACCCCCCCCCCTCTAAAGTTTGGTAAATGCAATCACTTCCCAAGAACTTTTTGACACAGATGCAACATGCAAGTGGACCCTCTGTTAGAACCTTCTAACAAAAAGCACAAAAAATTCCAAAATACCCATGTTGTTACTTTTAACCAAAATGTTTAATTTCCAAATTTGCCCCTCATATCAATTGCTCAAAGGTAAAATTGCAACTTGAAACTCTTTTTTTTATTGTTGTTCATAATATTTATATTATTTTTTATGTATAAACCAGACTCAATAATAATTACATGGGTATTTTGGACATTTTCATGCCTCTTATTAGAGGATTTTACAAAGGGGGTCTACTTTCAACTGTATTAAGAAGTTTAGGGGAGTTGATTGCAATTACCAAACTTCAGGGGAGGTTTGGGCAATGGTCAAAATTTTCAAGGGAGGTTTCAACAATTACCATAGTTTATTTTTCAATTATTAAACAAAAAGAGAGATTTATGTATATTTTACCTAATAAGCGTTAAATAGGAATGTTAAATAACATTTTTTGCCACCAACTTGCTTTACAGTTATGAACAAAAAGAATGGAGTTTTGTGTCTTTTTTGTAATAAGCATTAAATGAGAAAAAAGAGTCATTTCATGATAAACATTAAATGAGAAAACAAAAGTACATATTTACTATTGATCCTCCTTTGATTCAAACCTTAGAAATGGAATATTTCAGTCTAATGAAAATTCTAGAAGCCAAACTCATCTATTCGTACTTTTATACATAGTATAGATTGGATGTGGGAAAAATTTCTCACTAATAACCCTTTTGTTAGATTGATAGAGGGTAGATACTTTCCATGTAAAATGTCAAATAGATATATGTTGAGATAGTTTTAATGGCATCCACGTATAACTTTTTTATCTAGTTGAGGATTGGTTCAATGCATTCAATTCCAAAACGTGTCTTGAATTATGAAACTTTGTCTAGTTTTTTTATACAAAAATGTAACTAAATTAAAGAAATAAATAATAAATTACCTTTTCAATTCCATGTATCACAAAAATAATTGCAATATAAAAAAATTCTTGCATTGTTGATAGTATAAGTAGTTCATCCATATATTGCAAGAATAGCTATAGTATAAAAAGGTTTTCTGCATTCTTAACAAAAGAAGTTGTTAAAAATGCAGGAACTCCTTTTACACTATAGTTATTCTTACGATACATGGAAGAACAACTTATACTCTCAACAATGCGGGAACTCGTTTTACATTACAGCTAATCTTTCGAGACATGTAATTGAAAAGGTAATTGATTATTTATTTCTTTAATTTAGTTAAACTTTATATACAAAACTAGTCTACTTGTTCTTTTATATTTACAGAATCACGAGACATGGGAAAAACGTTGTCATTGATATTTTCTTATACGAACAACAAAACTAATTTTAATGTTTTGAATTCAATTTACATGAAAATAATTTTGATGTTTTGCTTTCAGATTATATTTCTTGATTTCAATTTGTATGAATAATCTTGATGTAAGAAAGCAAAGATAATATTGATGGATTTCAACTTATAATTCTTGATGTCAATTTTACAAATAACTTTTGATGTACGAAAGAACAAAAGCCACGTTCGGCAAGTCTTTTCGTGCGGACTTCGTGCTGTTTAGAAGTTCGAAAGTCTGAATTCTGGGCTTTTCCCGTTTGGCAATAAAAGCTCCAACCCATAAAAGACACCAGAAGTTTGAATTTAGGCTTTTTCAAGAAGCTTCAAATGAAGTTTTTATAATCTTTTCACGCCCGATCTTCTTTAAACGTGTGGTACGATGCACACGCTTGGGAGAAAATGGATTATCTTTCCACAAAAACTATTTGAATGTGTAATTGGGACCTACCAATGGTATGTGGGGCTCATCTTGGAAATACATGTGGGCTCACATTAGGTATTATGTGGGACCCACCTTGTAAAATGTATGTGGGCCCCACATACATGTTCACACATGGACCCACATGCACATCCACCAATGGCATGTGGAGCCCACCTTGTAAAATGTATGTGGCCCCACATACTTGCCCATACATGGACCCTACATGCATGTCCACCAATGGTATGTGGGGCCCACCTTGCAAAATGTACGTGGGCACCACATACATGTCCACACATGGACCCTACATACATGTCTACCAATTGTATGTGGGGCCCACCTTGCAAAATGTATGTGGGCCCCACATACATGTCCACACATGGACCCACATCCATGTGTACCAATGGCATGTGGGGCCCACCTTGTAAAATGTATGTGGGCCCCACATACACATTCACACATGGACCCCACAAGCATGGCCACCAATGGTATGTCGGGTCCACCTTGTAAAATGTTCATAGGCCCCACATACATGTTGACACATGGACCCCACATGCATGGCCACCAATGGTATGTTAGGCCCACCTTGTAAAATGCACGTGGGCCCCACATACATGTCCACCAATGGGTTTCACCTTAGAAAATGTATGTGGGTCACACGTGTTAAATGAAATGTTTGTTTGGCCCACACACAAGACATTCACATTACCAAACGGTCTTCTAGCTTTTATGGTCTTTTGTGAGATCTATGTAAAATATTTCAACCGAACAGTCTTTGGTCTTCCAAGATCTATTTGCAAAAGCTCACCTTGTCTTTTAACCATCAGATCTTGTAATAGATTTTCTGTAAAGGATTTTCCAAACATGCACAAAGATAAATTCGATCTTTTGATTTTAGTTTACACTTCTTCTTTTTCTCCTTATTCTTCCCTGCTAATATTATCTACAGTTACTTATTGAGGCATTAAAATGGGGTTAGTTTAAAAAGATTGATGTGCACGACTCCTATTTAAATTTTCACACTTATAATTTACTCTTATAAAATATAATGTTAAGAATATTATAAAAAGTAATAATAATCAAATATCTTTAAATATTGTTCACATGTCAACTTTTTAATAATTTATAACAAATTTTACAAAAAAGAATGAAAAATAAACATCAACAACTAAGTGGTGGTCAATTGGTACATTAACTAGGTAGTCCCAGTGGATATGTGGATTCAAATCCCACTACTATCACTTACCTGTGTGAGTTAGTGTGTTGTGTTAAATACCAAAATAAAATTTTATGTAGTCGAGTTAACATAAATTTAACTTGCATTTTATAAAAAAAAACAATACACATTAACTAAAAATCATATAAATAAATATAAACATTTGTATAACAATAAAAATATTTATATAATTTTTTACCTAAAGAACCTCCAATTACACACCATAAACTACAATTTTATTAAGGGCAAATTTCTTCACCTTCACCAAAAGAGAAAAAGGAATCTCTCACTCTCAACCCCTGGTCTTCTCTTGTTCAAACGAAAAAGGAAACTTATGCTCTTATGATTTTTTCCTCCTTCGAAAGCTCCATCAACCTTTAAAGCGAGCTCTGTCATCATGGCAACATTGGACAAAGCTTCAAGCCTGAATCTCATACAACAACATCTCATTGAGGATTTCACCTCTTTCAAAAATATATAAACAATTTTACCTAGAGGAACGTCTGCTTTTGGAGACAAATCACAATGATAATCAACATCCAAGACTTTTCCCTTTTGATATGAAGAAAAACCCCAAATTATCAACTTGATACCATGAAGTCCCTGAGCTCGAGTCATTGAAGGATGCAACTTTTAGAGACAATTACCCAATACAACCATTGAAGCCTGTAGCTTTTACAACAAGCACTTCCCTTTCCAAGTTCTGTGTTTTTTGTTAAAATCTATATTTTTAGGGAAAATTCCCGATTAGTACCCTGTACTTTGGATCTAAAGCCACTTTGTGGTCCCCGAACTTTAAATTGCAACAATTCAATACCCAAACTTTTAAAATGTGGCAATCTAGTACCTGCCATTAACTAAGCTGTTAACCAACCGTTAAGTGGAATTTTAAAAAGATATAAATGTCCTTTAAGTGTTATTTAATTTTCTTTATCAACTATCTAAACGTTAACAAAAAATTAACAGTCCCAAATCTTTACCTTTTCCATTCAAGACAGTTGAAGCCACGTTTGAGTGGACATTTTGGTGACCCCAACTTTCTTGAATAGAAGAGACAAGGATTTGAGACTATTAATTTTTTGTCGATGCTTGGATGATTGATAAAGAAAATTAGATGACACTCAAAGGGCATTTGTGTCTTTTTCAAATGCTTAGCGACTCGCTAACAACTAGTTAACAACAGGTACTGGATTGTCATGTTTTGAAAGTTCGGGTACTGAGTTGTCGCATTTTAAAGTTTGGGGATCAAAGTGGCACTAGGCCCAAAGTACAAGGTACTAATTGGGAATTTTCCCATATTTTTATTTTTTAATCATCTTTATAATTTATGTAATTTCTTGTTTGTTGGCTAAAATCTATGTATTTTTTGAATATTTTCTATGTTGTTAAATTAATTGTAATTTCTTTTGAAATTTTTATTATTTTTTTATGTTTTTATGATTTCTAAATATAACATTATTCAAATTTCGAATAACTTTCTATGTTTTTTCTACAATTTCTACTAATACATAAAATATACATTTTTTACCATTTACCATGTCTCCATGCTTTGTTTTGTTAGTTTTTCTATAACTTTCCCACTTTTTTATACTTTTATTCTTTTCTCTACAATTTCTACATTGTCTTGTATTTTTTGGTTATTTATTCATTTTCTATATTCTTCTTGTTTTTATGCAATTTCTTTTTTTGCAAATTTTGTATTTTCTCTACAACTTTTTTGTGGTTTTCTGGATTGTCCTGTAATTTCTTGCATTTTGTTATTGTATTTTACTACACTTTTCTATATTTTTTGTACATTCCATATTTTATAATTTTATTTATTTATTATTCCATATGCTTTTTCTACAATTTCTTGTATTTTTTGCAAATTGCTATGTTTTTTACAATTTCTCTTGCATACTTAATTTAACATGTTATTATTTCCTATATTTTTTCTACAATTTTTGATGTTTTACAAGAAATATATATATTTTTTTACCTTCTTTTTTGTTTTTATGGATGTTTATTTTTATTTGAAAAAATTGACCTCTTTATGTTTTTTAGATGAAATGTATAGCTATATGTATTTATGCAATTAAGTCAAAGAAAAAAAAATAAAAAAAATGTTTAATTTGAATTAGAGGGTCACATGGGTGGGTTAGGGAGGGTCAAAGTCAAAGTGAGTCACAACCAACTCTAACCCTATAACATGGGTGACAAATGGGTTAGTGGGTCAATATAGGCAGGTTAGTACTCAATCCACACCCAATCCACCCATTTTCCACCCCTAATCTCTGGTATGGGTGTCAATGGACCGGTTTTGGGTTGGACTTCATCCAAATCAAAATCTATTTGAACAGATTGGACGGACCAATAAGACATTTTGAATTTGGACGGACTAGATGGATCAATATGAAATATTGGATTGGACTGGTCTGTCCATCATGAAATTATATTGGATTGAGCCAATATCTGGTCCATTGATAGAAGATAAGAACATAGGTGTCAATGGACCAAGTTTGAGTTGGAACCAATCTAATCTAATATGAATTTGAACAGATTGGACAGTTTCTGGACTGGTCCAAAATATTCACTAGACTGGATTGGACTAGGTCCATTTGTAATGGACTCACATTGGACTGGACCGGATTGGACCAAATCCAGTCAAATTGGCACCCCTACTCTCTGTTTTAGCTCAAGCAACCCCTTTTGTTGCCTCATTATAGATGTGTTTCAGCCGATAGCCATCTAGTTCTTGACTTAACAGGATTTAAGATCTCTTCTAGGTTGTGCAGAGGTAGTGAGGTCGAATGAATGAGGACTGCTGTATAGAGCTTGAGTTTATATTTTTGGGCAAAATGACAATAGCACCCCTTCTCTCACGAGGGAACGTCCCACATGTGTTTGCTATTAGACATGGACATTGTGGTAACCACACGTTCCCAAAGGACGTATTCTTTGAGAACGTCAATTTGTCACTCCCAAAGAACGGAAACATGTTTTTGTTCCACGGGAACATTGGGAACAATAGAAACTCTCTCGTTGGACATTGTCGAACAAGGCCTTAGTTGTTGAATGATCAAGTAGTCTTTTCACCGGAAAGAATACTAAGTGCTCAAACAAATCCAGTAAGTTTTGCTCTTCTTGCCACCCTCTTTTGAGACTTTAGATTAGCGTTGCACAAACAGTGCCCCACATGCACATCTCAGCAAGCATTGGGAACATCTTCTATGCGTGTCATAGGGAGATGTTCACAATACAAGGTTGGCTGGGATGGCTTGTAGTTGGGATGGCCTATGGGGAATGCTCTATGGGGCATTGATGCAAATTCCTATGGAAAAATTCCATTTTAGTACCCTAAAATTTGGGGGTAGTGTCAAGTTAGTACCTGAACTTTTAAATATGTCACTACAGTGCCTAAACTTTCAAAATGTGTCAAGTTGGTCCCTGTCATTAACCGACCGTTAATTATATATTAAAAATGTCAAAACTACTATTCGAAAGAAGACACTATTCATTATCTTCTACCCAGGGACTGAAAAGTGTCAAAACTACCCTTCAAACACCTCAACTGGTTCAATCTCAAGGTGGAAGACAATGAACAATGTCCTTTTGAAGGGTACTTTTGACATTCTCAATAGATAACTAACGGTCGGTTAACAGTAGGGATCAACTTGACACTTTTTTAAAGTTTAGGTACTGTAATGACACATTTGAAAGTTCGGGTACTAACCTTACACTACCCAAAAGTTTAGGATACCAAAGTGAAATTTTTCGTAAAAAATAAATAAATCTATCTATCTAACTATCTATCTATCTATATTAAAAATGGTCCTGCCATGTCAGCATAGCTCTCCTTACAGGAAACCCCCCTTCCTAATTTTCTATTTTTTTTAATTTTTTATTTATTTTTAATTCCACATAATTACCCATTAAACCAATAAAGAAATCACATATACCTAACTATTTCTAACAACCATAAAGCTTTCCTTGATGTTTAACCATGTGGCACCACTTTCCCCTACTTCCTCCTAAATTGTCTCTAATTCCTATTTATCTCCTAAATTATCTCTAACTCCTATTTATCTCTTAAACTATATCTAATTTAATAGAGATTCTCTCATAAACTATCTCTAATTCCTATTTATCCTCTCCCCCACTTTTATCTACATCTATCTAAAGAAATATTCAATTAAAAAAAATCAGAACTATTTAAATGTTATAACGAAATTATATACTAAATTTAAAATATTTATTCAAAACACAAAAAAATAATAGATTTAATAATATTCATATTATTAATAATTCAATATTTTTACAAAATTCATCATGAAATTATGTAGTAACAACAAAAATTATAATTTTATGAACAATTCAATTTAAATGTTATTCAAATAATAAGAATTTAACATTAAAAAATAAAACATAATTTAAATATTTCAATAACTAAAAATCTTAAATAAAAACGTTAAAAATAGCTAAATAATATAAAAAATATTTAATATTAGGTAATAACATTAAAATAAATAAAATTCAAATAATGAAAATTTTTAAATATTTTACATATTATTTAAATATTTAAATAACAAAAATATTTAACATGACAAAATTTTAAATAGTTAAAATAACGAAATGATGTAATAAATTTTAAAAAAAATCTTAAAAGTAAAAAATAATAATTATAATAGAATTCATAATATTCATATTAATAATAATTTAATATTTTACAAAATTAATAACGAATTATGTAATAATAGTACAATTATAATTTTATGGATTACTAAATTCAATAAATAATTAATATTTTAAGAACTTAAATAACAATATTATTTAAATAAGTAAATAATATTGTAAATAACTAATTTCAGTTATATCAATTAATAGTTATAGAAAATAACTATCAACAAAATTATATTTATTAGTAATAATTTTACAATAATAGTGTATATTCATTATATATTTATATTTACTATAGTTAATATTTATTTTTCAGTAATTATTTATTGTTTTTAATAAATATGCTTTCAATAATTATTTTTAAATGTATTTTTATTTTGTTATTTAATAGAAAATTATCAATAACTATTAGAGATTAAAAAACTATTATTTAACTTTTGAAATTTAACTTATCATATTTATTGTATTTTTGTTAGAAATTTATTTTTATTAATTATATATTTTTTATAATTTATAGATTAATACTTATTAGAGATTAAACTACTATTTAAGATTACAATATTTATTGACTAATTTAGTGTTTTTTTAGTATTTATTATATTTTTGTAATTATTGTATTTTTTTATATATCTATTATATTTTTATTATAAACTTATTTTCAAAGATTGTGTACGTTTGCTATAAATTTTCAATAATTATTGGAGATTAAACTATTGTAATTTATTAGAGATTAGACTGTAAATTTAGTTGAAATTAGGTGTTCAATGATTGGTTCAATTCAGTTGCAGGTTGTTTTGCCAACCAAATCGATCAGGTCAAGTCTGTAGTTTGTCACTCGAAACCAATTGACCATTAGCGAAAACCAACCAACTCGGGTTGTACCGATTTGGGTCTATTTTCGGTTTAGTTTGTTTGTTCAAAAGATTTAAACTTAAAAAATTAAATTTAAATTTCATAAATTACAATGATATTATTAAAAAATAAATTACAAAAATTAAATCTATGATATAAAATATTTTAGACTAACAAATATGGGAATTTTCCTACTTTCCCGTATTAAAAAATTAAATTTAAAATATAAAATATTAATATATATTTATTAAACCAAAGCCAATCTGAAATACTAGAAAACCGACTAACTCGGGTTGAGTTTGATCGGATTGTTTATTAAAAAGTTCAAATATAAAACAATTATATACTCTTATGTATTTCTATTGTTTTAACTTTCGCTTAAAAAAGCACGGGCCCCATCACCATGCCTCTCCTTGCTCCATTATCCCCCCTACATTCTCTCCTCTCCCCTTCCCACCACTCCTATTAAGCCATGTCACCCAACTACTTAAAAATATTCGTTTAATATTTAATCCCACCCATATTCAATGAGTATTAAATAGTGTTATTACCAAAAGTTAATAAATACGGTTAGTAAATTACCAAAAATTAATAAATATTGTTATTAATTAACTCATTAACAACATTTTATAGAAATTGAAAACTATTTAACTAATTTCTATAAAATTGAGAATTATATTTAACAATTATAAAAAAGTATAAAATTTTAGTTATTGTTATTATTATATTTAATAACCAAATACAAATGGGGGAACAAAATATATAATGTTAGAAAACGAAACTATTAATTAATTTATATTGAAAAATAAAAGATAAATTAGTGTAATTTTGTTAGTAAACTACCAAATAAAAAATATATATTTAATAACAATTTAAAAAAGTTCAATAAATCCCCATATTTACACAAATGTAATAAAATTTTCATAAAACTACATTTTCATAAAATAACATTTTTGAAAGTAAAGATATAAAGTATTTGAAAGTTTATTTAAAATGCATTAAATAATTATTGAAAATTATTAGAATATTTTAAAAATTTTAGGAAAATTTATTACATTTGATAGACTTTGGAAAATTATTGAAAAAATTATGTAATTTTCATTGCAAATTATTGAAAATTATTAAAGATAAATGACTATGGGAAATGAAAAACTATAATTTGAACAAATAATTACACAAATTATTAAGATAAATTAGTATAATTCTGTAAGTAAACCATTTAAAAAGAAAATAGTTTATTTAATAAAAATTTAAATAAATTTAAATGAACTTTCAAAATTACACAAGTACAATAAATTTTCATAAAATTACATTTTTGAATATTAAAGACAATTTAGTGTACTTTTATAAATTTACCAAGTCGTTGATACTCAATATATACTTTTGATCATTTCTATCATCAAATTGAATATTGGGTTGACGGGGACAGTGTTTTCAAAATTGGATCAAACCAGATGGTTAGACCGAAAAATTGGGAACCGAACATCGTTTCTCCTCAAAATCTCTTTTTTTCTAAAAACTGTTTATTTGGTTAGCGAACCGCTGACCTAGGCGGTCGAACCATCAACCCGGACAATAGTTTTTGGCCTTTTTTTGTTTTTTGAAATTTTCATTTTTTATTTTTGTCAGAGTAGGTCATCCATTTGACAAGCAGACCGTTTCGACCCCATAATGGTTCCCTATTCGGTCCAATTTTAAAAACCTTGGATGGGGAGTGGGTGCCTTGCCTTGAGACTGGTTTGGTGTGTGGCATGGACCAACCCGACCCATGGCATGGGATGGGGCTATGTGGGCTCAAGCCATGGGCCATGCTAAATCGACCCCCCAAATTATCCTAGAGGAGGGAGGCATGGCTTGGGACGCCTCGTGGTCCAGCACGGCACGACTCGCACTTTGTGCAAGCCACATGCGGGTTGTGTTGTGCCGACCTAACACGACCCAATTTACACCTCTACTTGAACCCGCCCAATACTGGGGACAAGGCAAGGAAATTTGCCCCTGAACTCGCTCGTCATTGAGGAGTGGTTACCTTGCCCTGAACCCGTGTGACACTAGTGACGGGGTGGGGATGGAGTGCTCTGCCCTGAATCCACCCCATTGTCATTCCTATATAATTATTAATTATTAATGAAATTAATAAAAATATTAATTTTATTTATTTTAAAAGTAATAAAAATTTCATTTAAAAATAATAAAAAGAATAAAAATTATTAATAAAACTAAATTTATTAAAAATATTTATTCATATTCAATTAATAATTATTATTTTTTATAGATCAACATTAAATGGAAAATAAAATTATTAAATCTTTCATATTTTCCGTGCATCGCACGGGTCCATCCTAGTGATTAAATAAATAAAACAAAAACAATAACGAATGATTAAAAAAATTGAAAAAATATATGTAATGCAATAAATCAAAACTAGGCCAAAAGGAAATGTATAGCGATGACTTATTACTCTTCTTCTTCTACCGGTCGTCTCCGTCTTTTAACAGGTGGTAATCGTTCCTCGTAAACGTCATTTCTCTCGTGTGTGAAGCTCGAATCTCCTCGTTCGTCCCTCGGAATCTTGTATGGAGTTCGAATTAGGAGAACCGTAGAGGGTGAATCCTATTGATCGAGGTGCGTATTGTTAGAATATGTGAATTTGAGGTTTAAATCACCTAATTTGCTTGTTCTTAGGGTTCTTGACTGTGGTTTCATGGTTTTTGGATTTTGATTCTGTAGTTTTTTTTTCCGTGTTTGCTTTGGTTTGATAGAATTTGATGTAGATGTAATGGAAGTTTATTTTTCTACTGACTGAGATAAAATATCGGATTTTTGTCTGTTTGATTCGTGCTTACCAGGGATTTCGTTTTTGCATCCGTTTCAAGGTTTTCATCGGGTTTTCTGCTTTTGTTTTTGTCTTTGTTTATGGGGGGGGGGTTGGTTTGGAAAACCCAGGTTGACAAAGGTTTGGTATCTGATGCTAGGAAAACCCTGTAGATTAAAAGAAATGAAAGTTTAGAGTTTGATTCTTAAATGTTTCTTTTTTGTTGATTTTAGGGTTCTTTCGGAGGTTTTGGTTCGGTGTAACCGATGCTGAGGAAGCTGCGGCATCAAGTGACTTAAGAAGGAACTCGAGATAAAAAAGAAAATTGTTATATACTAGGGTTTTTTTTTTCTCTACAGGGGTTTGATCGTGGAGAGCTAGATGCTGAAGAAATAAGAAGAGTTGAGGAAAATTGTGTTAGTTGATTGAGAAGATGGTGGAGGGCCCAAAATTCACTGGAATTATAGGCAATAACCATAATGAAAACAATTATTATGATTTCACATCAGGGTTTTACCATAAAATTGGTGAGGGGTCCAATATGTCCATAGACAGTGTTGGGAGTTTACAGACAACCAACGGAGGGGGATCTGTCTCCATGTCTGTAGATAACAGCAGTGTTGGGTCAAATGATTCCCACACTCATATTTTGGGTCACCCTGGCTTGCGTCCAGTGAACATGAATAACAATTCTGTAGGCTACAGCGTCCGTCCAGGAAGAGTATCGCATGCTTTAAGTGACGATGCCCTGGCCCAGGCCCTAATGGACAGCAGATACCCCACGGAAGGCCTTGAAAATTATGATGAGTGGACAATTGATTTGAGGAAGCTTAACATGGGGACTGCTTTCGCACAGGGGGCTTTTGGGAAACTCTACAAGGGGACTTATAATGGTGAAGATGTTGCGATCAAGATATTGGAAAGGCCAGAGAACAATGCAGAAAGGGCACAATTGATGGAACAACAATTCCAGCAAGAAGTCATGATGCTTGCTACGCTGAAGCACCCAAACATAGTCCGCTTTATTGGGGCATGCCGTAAGCCAATGGTTTGGTGCATTGTGACAGAGTATGCAAAGGGTGGGTCAGTCAGACAGTTCTTGATGAGGCGGCATAATCGATCAGTACCTTTAAAATTAGCAGTCAAGCAGGCCTTGGATGTTGCAAGGGGAATGGCTTATGTGCATGGACTTGGTTTCATACATAGGGATCTAAAGTCCGACAACCTCTTGATCTTTACAGACAAGTCGATCAAGATTGCAGATTTTGGAGTAGCTCGGATTGAGGTTCAGACGGAGGGAATGACACCAGAGACAGGAACATACCGTTGGATGGCCCCGTAAGATTCCTCTCTCTTTATTAAGATATCTTTTTCTTAATTATTGAATGATTCCTTCAGTTCTTTTTTTGTTTTACTCATATAATTGGTTACGGGTTCAACTAAGTTTACAATGCTTCAATGTGTGAAAATACAAT
This sequence comes from Nelumbo nucifera, assembly GCF_000365185.1. Next base: position 348,237 of record NW_010729388.1, read on the forward strand.
TAAACATGGACACTTTATGCTACCTTATCAATCAAGAATCTCCAACGTTTTGAATGGCATACTGCGTTCCTTCCTTGGTGCCAAGTGTTGTCAGGAATATTGCTCTATCTTTTATTTTGGGCTGGCTTGTTGCAAACAAGGATCAAAATTTTGCAACATATTGGCCTGTATCGGCCAATATGTATTGTATTGGCACGGTGTGATATACTGTTTTTAGGGTTTTGGGAAAAATCCACCTCATGTTTAACACTTGTTTAAGTAATATTAATAGAAAGGGCACCCACCTCTGTAATAGATTAGTTTACAAGCATAACTGCATTCTATGACTTGAAAACTCAAAAAAAAAAAAAAGGCAGCCCAGTGCATGAAGCTCCCGCCAATGTGGGGTCTGGGGAGGGATAGATGTACACAGCCTTACCCCTGCAGATATACATAGAGAGGCTGTTTCCAAGATTTGAACTTTGGTCACTCAGGTCGCAATTGAGCAACCTAACCATTGCGCCAAGGCCCACCCTTGACTTGAAAACTCAACATGTTCAAAATAAGGATGGGGCACATCAAGTTTTAATTGTCTCACAAAATTGCAAAACCAGTATCAAATCTGAGAAACCAATCCCCTTTTCCAGCCAAGCTTTTCACTGAAAACATCACAAACTCATCTAATAAAAAACATGACTCATCTCAATAGAGTATATAAAAAAATGAAATGGTAGCATTTCAGGTTATGGAAGAAATCAGTATAGCTCTCAACAATCAACTGTTCATGAGTTCAAACTTTACCAATCACCTTAGCTGGTTATTTATTGATAGCATAGCTTATTTACCATCTGTTTTGGCTTCTCTACCAAGTCTATCATAGAGGTCGTTAGAATTCAAGTATTCAATTTATTATGCTCCTAAGAGAGCTTACAATATGAAAAGAGATTTCTACCCAACACTTCAAAATAACAACCATACCAATGCCTTTCCTTCACTTGCAATGACTAAATCATCATATTTTAGTTCTAATACTAAATTAGTAAGTTTTTTTTTTTTTTTTTTTTTTTTATAAAGAACGCCTATCATATCTCTTCTAGAGGATGTTAAGAGTTACAATTTTCTGGATCCATCACTAATTTAACACCATAATACATGGGCCCAAACCCTTTCCTTGATCCAGATTGTGCCACTTGTGAAACAAACCATTATCATTCTTAGTCCATTTTATTAGTAATACATTTTGATAATTTTTAGTTTAATTTATTATGGCATTCGATATTAGTAGAAGTTAATTTGAACTTTTTAGTTGTTATGCCCTATGGAATTGGAGTAATCTAATGGGTGTCCATGTGTATGGAGTTCCATAAGATATTTTTATCCAAGAATGTTGCTAGTTGCAGTTACATGGTCTCCTACTTTTAATTTAAGGTTTTAATTATATATTAGAATTACAAATTTAGATTAGTTATCATCACTCAAGCCTTCACTAAACTTTAAAGAGAACATTCGCAGAGCTTGGAATTACGAATAAAAAGAGGGGTAGAGTTGTTATTACAAATCAGGATATACTGACCAAACTAAGAGAAACAATTCATCAAAAAAAAAAAAAAATCTAAGAGAAAAAACACTCTCTCTCTAAAGAAATCTGCATTTGTTTAGTCTTAGCCTTTTATTTTCTTAATTGGGTTTTTGCCATGTTGCATTGTTTTGTTATATCTGTTTGTAGATTCTCATCCACAACAAGTTGTGCCTCAAAGAGTTCATGATGCAAACAAGTGTCAGTGGCTGGTCGGAATCATGCACAAAAAGTAGTAGAGAATGCTGTCAGATAAAAATCTATAGATAGACAATATATGTTGAATAGCCATATAAATAGAGGGCAAACATGGAAAGGGAAATCAGGGTCTTTTGACCAAACAAAATGCAAGTATGCAACATTCTCATTTTCTTAGTAATAGAAATAGGAATAGGAGTTTTGAAGGTGCACAGGTTCGTAGATGTTAAATACCAAAATGTAAAGTCAATTAAAAGTTGGTTTAAAGTGAGGAGTTCAAGGTAAATGGTTTGTCTTGTAAGTTGTTCAGATCAGTTTTCAACTTATTCATGGTAGCATGAGCAGTAACAAAATATTTTCTCAACTCTCCGTAAGGGTGCTTTCATTAAGAGCATTTCTGTTTTTCCCTTGCAATACACTTTTAGTTTTCTGGAATTTATGTTTTTTAAGTAGATTTATTTTTTCATGTGAAGGGATTTCATTTTTGGTTTACCCTACCTTTAAACATATGGCAAAAGTTTCAAACTATTCATAAATTTGAAATCATAGAGATCTAAGTGCATGGCAACTGGCAAATAGATATATGAACATTCATAATTTCAACATTTTCTTCTTGTAGAAATAGCCAAAGATCATCCTGATGATTCTGGTTTTTTTGAGAAAAGGTAACTATTATGCAAAAGGGGCAAAAGGGGCGGGGATGTACAAACAAACCATTTTGTGAGATCCATATTTAATATACCACCAGAATTTTGTAAACAAGGTAGTTCAAATTTTAACTTTCGATGTCTTGATCTAAGATAAAGTTGGTTCCGTTATATGGATGTGGCATAATTGTAACATTTCTGTTTATCCTTGTTCTTAATTGATGTAATACTTTGTTGGAAGAGGTAACAGCTCGTGCCTCTTCATGGGCTTCCTGTATTGCCTTAATTTCTGGATTAAATTATTTTTATTCATCAAAAAAATTCCAACACTTCTGCTCTGTCCCCCCATCCACNACTCCATCCTTTTTGCCTTTTCATTGTTTTCTCTGTTTTATGGTTTCACTGTTACCTATTTTTGTTATTTCTATGTCATTTTACTATTCAAAATCTATTTCAGAAAATGTGAAAAATGTTTGCTGTCATATGCAGTTTCAGTCTTGTAACAGGTTTTGATGGTTTCAACTGAAGAATTACATCAAAACCATAAGAAATGCAAAATGTTGGTTGGAACATGGAAACATATAGACTGAACTGAAGCTTTTAGATGATTTAAGGGGAAATGGAACTTTAGGGAGAAAGTGGCTATATGTTAAAAGAATGAAAAAGAATATGAAACTAGATCTGTCAGTGCAACAGGCAATATGTTGATCAGAGAGAGCGGGTAGACAAGTTTTGTATTGGGTTACTTCACTGCCATACGTTCCAATTGGTGTTGCAAGTTTGACAAAGCCCATGTTCTGAGATCACTTTTTTGGGTCTTTTAATTCTTCCTTTTCTCCTTGCAATAGATTTTTTTTTTCTTTTTCTTTTGGCACCATAAAAAGGAGTTGTCTCATTAAAACTCTAAAAACATGAAAAATATGCTATTTTTATCAGTTTAGTTGCAAGAATCCATATGACAGGAACTTTCGAAGACCAAAAACAAAACAAATGTATGTCTGATGTCTCAATCATATTTTTTGCTATTGATTTATCAATATTTAATTTAAAATATTAGGAGAAAATCATGATAATAACTAAATTGTCAAAATGAAGATACGATTGCTTTATTGGATAAGGCCTGTGGATTGTGTATCTCATCGTTAAAGAAGCTAGGTCCTTGGTCTTTAGAGTAAATCCCTCATTCAACTAGGTCCTATACTCCTATGACTAAATTGTCAAAATGAAGGTACGATTGCTTTATTGGATAAGGCCTGTGGATTGTGTACCTCATCGTTAAAGAAACTAGGTCCTTAGTCTTTAGAGTGAATTCCTCATTTAACTAGGTCCTAAAACCACCTACTGGAAGATTGACTTGTTGAAGTGAAGGGATTGGTTGAGGAAATTCAAATTGGAATCCAGGCCTCAGCTCCATATCTCGAGGCTGAGGTCATGTTGTAGCACTTGCTTGAGAATGCTTTGGGCTAGTGGCTGCCTAATGGTGTTATCGGATCTCCCATTATGGAAGCCTACTTTTTCATCATCTAATGAATTCCTATTCTTACATTACCAACAAAAAAAGAATCTGTTTGTTTTATGCCTCTAGAATATAAGGCAAATTGTGGCTAAAAATCATTTATTCGTGAACAGTTCTACCTTTAAAATGCCATATGCAAATTGGTACATACTATGTTTCTTATTTTAAATGGATAGCACTTTTAGTTATAAGTCCGAAGTGTGTATTGATTCTTATTCTTCCATTTTCTAAAGTTCTATCTTTAGAACGTTGCTGTCAATATAATACATATAAGGACAAATATGGTGGAACTACAAGAATGCTCCTGTAAAGTCAAAAATAATTATCCGAAAGTACAGATGGATATACATATTTTCATCAGGATCTCTCATCTGCTTTAAATTCACAGCATTTCTTTCCTTTTTAAATAACTGTTTTGTTTATTTCTTTCCTATTTAAGCGTGTTCTGGTTCTTATTCTACCGTGTTGCAAGTTTCTGCTGGATGTCAAGAACTTAAAATGTGATGTTTCATAATTATTGAGTGCTTCTATAAGCTTCATATAACTTCCACAAATTAGGGCCCATTTGGTTCACAGTCGGAATCCCTTGGAATCTGAATGTAATGGTCTATCCCCATAGTCTGTTTGGTCCAGCCAGCAATTGGAATGGGATTTCATTCCCAAGGGAGGGGGAGGGAATGTCATTCCACTAGGAATGGGAAAGGGGCTCCAATTCTGCCCAACCAAACAACTGGAATCAGAATGGCCCATTCACATTCCCATTTTCCAGACCCCTATTGCCACAAACCAAACAGGACCTTAATTCCATTACCACATGGATCAGATATTACGTCAAGAGTTTTTTTTGAACAGTAACAGTAACCATATTAAATTGGTCCATTGCTTGGTACAATGGTAAAACTTTAGGCTGACAAACATGAAAATGTGAGTTAAGAGTCGGGGAATGGCAACTTGGGCAAAAAAAACGCAGAAGTTTAGGTCCATATCCCATCCACCCCTCCTACGATCCTGGATAGTCGGGGCTAATATAATATTGGGTCGTGACCCATTAACAGTAATATTAAATATGGTAATAAAATTATAAAAGATGTACCAAAGGAGATTGCAATCCTTCAGTAAACGATCTCATTATAAGTAAATAAGAGAGTAACAAGGAAAAGAAGACACAGAAAGATGTTCAAGTGTCTTCCCTTACTGTCTTACAAGTTACAAGATCTCACATTTGTTCAAAATCTTTTATGTTCCCCTTCTTTGAAATCTTTTAAAGCTAGTTCTCAGTCCATGATGAATGAGATACTATATGCATTGAAATTGGTGTTTAGAACTTCTATATACACTTTATATAGTAATTGATATGTGCTTTTTTGGTATTATTGCTTTGTGGATAGGTTATTTTCTTCTGGAACATTTCACTTATTATTATTTTTCTTCCATGTCAAATATGTGATGTTTCTTCATTCGTTTTATTTGGTTGATTATGAGCATTCTTCCAATTGAGGTTACTTGAATGCTCCGTTCCCTGGTATTGCAGAGAGATGATCCAGCACAGGCCCTACACACAGAAGGTCGATGTGTACAGCTTCGGAATTGTCTTGTGGGAACTGATCACTGGCATGCTTCCGTTCCAGAATATGACAGCTGTACAGGCAGCATTTGCTGTTGTGAACAAGGGTGTCCGGCCTATCATCCCCAATGATTGCCTTCCTGTTCTTAGTGAGATCATGACCCGCTGCTGGGATGCCAACCCTGAGGTCCGCCCACCATTCACCGAAGTGGTTAGGATGCTTGAGAATGCTGAGACAGAGATCATGATGACTGTCCGCAAGGCCCGTTTCCGGTGTTGCATGGTACAACCAATGACAGCTGACTGATCCAGCAAGCAAAAGATACAACAAAGAAAACAGAGGAAAGCATAAAAAGCAGGTGATTTTATCCGAGTCTTGTGTATCTACTAGTCTTTTCAGATTTTTTTTTTTTTATTTATTTTTATTTTTTTGTCTAAGATAGGAAAACAAAAACGAAATGTTACTAAAGGACTGCCAGCCTCTGGGTTCTGGTATTTACCGGGCTTTCCTCTGGTATCTACCAGTTTCTGGTTTCTGGTTTTATTTTACTGAACTGCTGTTGCTGAAGTAGTAGTAGAGGAGATTGATGTGTATTCTTCCCTTCTTGGTATATGCTGGCATGCCTTCTCTTTTTTGCTTTGCTTAACAGAAGCAGGTTCTTTACTGGATCTACTCCTCCCCTTATTTTTGTTCATTGTTGGTTGCTAATACTCTCTCCTTTACGAAGTAATTCGCAATTTACAATTTATCTTCTTTTTTTGCTCTGTCATACATTGGACCATTATTTGAAACATCAAGTCAGTGGAAAGAGTTTACCAAGAACAAGCCCTTCCACATAATGCTTTTCGTTCATGCATTTATGTCCTTAGCCATGTTACGGTTTTCAAAGCATTCCAGAAAATGACCTTGCATGTTGTTGTCTAGATCGGGTTATATCTGTATGGATCCAGAATATCATTGCATTAGCTATGATTTTAACCTTTGTCCGTTCTTTATGGGAAAATATAAAAGAAGGATCCTAGATGGTTATAAACCCAAGTTGAATAGTTTTCAATCAACGGCCTTGATCGCCAAATTGCTTGAACATCATAATTAGATTGAATCATATTTAAAAATCTGATATATCAGATTGAATTTAGATATGGCTTCATCCAATCCATTAATATATATATATCAGATTGAATTTATATACCCATGAATTTTGATAAATACCACTCGATTGGTTACCACGTTTATGATATCGGTTGATTGGTCATAAATTTTTCAGAAACCATGTCTTTCCAGTATCACATACAAACCCATAGTCAAATCAGATCATCTAGATTCCAGACATTTACATGATCAGATTCGGATAACCCATCCAAATTCTTTTGATCCGTACAAGTGCTGCCCAGTGCCCACCCTGACCCATCTGGTGGACATTTTGGATCGATAAGTCTTTTGCCAATTTGTCTTAAGTCCTTGAGACTGAAATTCTCCAGGTCGGGCCTCTTTCGGAGCCTGGGAGGGCTGAGTTGAGAATTCAGTTAAAATAAGCTATATTCGAAAAGACTTGAGCAGATAGACTGGCAGTCAATTTGGTTTTTTTTTGGAATTTTCACCAAACATAGCTTGTAGGCTGCTCATGTTGGATCCACAAAGTCAAAAGCCACTGTATTTCAGCCCTCCTAAATGAACACTTACGTTGCATTTGGCGTTCCTTATTTTAAGGACTTTATTTCTTCTGTGCTGTTAAAATGCCCATAAGAAAATTAAGATTTTAAATGCAAAAAGAAGATAAATCCTTAAAATAAGGAATGCCAAATGCAGTTTGTGTCCTTGGCAAAACTAAGGCTGCTACTTTTCTTCAACATATTTAAGATCTCACAATGTGCTGTGGTTAGGTGTAAGAGGATGGATTCCTTTCGGCCACTGGGCCCATTCAACATAATGAAATGCATTTTGAATATGAGATTTGATGAATAAAAGAATTATATGGCTTTAATGATTGTTTAAAATATCTATAAAAAACTCTTTAAAATGGGTAAATTATAGATTAATACCTTCACTACAGTACTTGAACTCTTAAAAACTGCCACTTCAGCCCTGTAGCCCCCTCATTAGCATTCTGTCAATAATCTAACACACATGATGTCATATGTTCAAAATTCCAAAGTTACCTTTCAGAAGAGGACATTGTTAATCATCTTCTTCCTTGAGACTAAACCAAAACAGCGGTAAGCAAAATCCCATACCCACCACCAATATACTTCCCCTCAAGATGCCCCAATGCTATCTTAAAGTCATCCCTCGAGTCATGATCAAGAGTTTCTTAACTTGGCACTAAGGTGTCAATGGACCGGTTTTGGATTGGATCCGTCCAGTCCAAAATCAATTTGGACAGACCAACAAGACATATTGGATTGGACGAATCTAGTCCAAAATATTTATTAGATTGGATTGGATCTGGCCCGTTCGTAACAAATTTATATTGGATTGGATTGGATTAAGCTAATATCTGGTCCATTGATAAAAGATAAGAATATATGTGTAAATGGACCGGGTTTGGGTTGAAACCAATATAAATCAAAATGAATTTGAACAGATTGGACAATTCAGACATTAAATTGAGGTGGTCCAAATTGCTACAAAACATTCATTGGATTGAATTGGACCTGGTCCATTTATAATGGACTCACATTGGACAAAATCCAGTCCAATTGACACCCCTACTTGGCACTTAACAATCTTGGATGAATGGAACAAGTTTCCCTCGATATATGCAGCATACGGAAGAGATCAAGTCATCAATGACCTACCATGTATGACAGTATTCCATGTTTCTCAGCTGCCGGCATATGAAAGAGGCTAATTCATCAGTTCTTTAAATGTAGTTGATTGTTTATGACAACAAAGGGTAATTTGGCAATTTCATTATTCATTGTAACAATTGTTAACTATGTTAGACTAAAGTAACAGTTTTTGGGAGTCACCAAAGGAGACTACCCCAAGTGCAAGATACTAATATACAATTTATCCTTAAAAAACAAGCATAGCCTATGCTTGCTCAATATGCCTGAAACCACAAAGAACAGGACATAATACAATGTATAGAGCATTTGTATTTGTAAGGTTCATGAAAATGACAACATTTATAATTGCACCGAATATATTTATATTTCCACTCGTCCCAAATGGAGCCATAAAGATTTACATCTTACAATTTATTTTGACTTTAATTGTTCGGATGTGACCAGACTTAAAACCTATGTTAAGTGGCATAACCTTAGGCCAAGTTCAGTTCCATTATGATACGGGAAAGACATAGTACAAGAAAAATTCATAATCAGCCAACAAGTGTACAAGTATCATAAAAGTGATAACAAATAAAATGGTATTCATCAAATTCAACCAGGGGTGGTTGATTGGTCAAAACTCTTATTTAAGGAATCATAGAGATATCCAAAAAAATATATAACTAATCAATCGGTATCATAAAAACAATAACCAATCAGGTGATGTACCAATCAAATGATATTCATCAAAATTCATAGGATTTTTTATTTGTATATTCTGATATCATACTTTTCCGGCATCATGAATTCACCAATATAATAACATACACATATACGCACGGGATATGCATATATGACCGAAATGAGTTTAGTTCTGGTCTGGTCTGGTCTACTCTTAGTTCCTAGCTTACTTGCTCAGCCATTTGGTCTTTTCCTGGGTATTGTTTAATGTCTCTACCTGTTTTGTATCCTTTGTTTTTTGGGTCTTGTTGCTCTTATTTTGCAACCTAGAGCTTAAAACAAAGAGTTTAATTCCTCAATTCCTCCATGTTGTGAGATCATTTCAGGAGGCTGTTATGGAATGTTGAAAGAGCAATTTTTGGTCAAAGACTCAGATCGTCTTTAGCCCAAATCACCGTTCCTGGGAAGCAAAAACTCTACACGTACTCTGCATATACAGGCATTCAGCTACATATTAGAAACATCTTTCTATGAATTTAATATACATGTATCCAAGATATTCCTAATGTATTAGTGAATGTGATGTATGCAAAGCTTTTGATTGCAGAAAATCAGAACTCCCAATAACCACATGCCATGTGGAAAAAAAAAATAATTTAAAATTGAAGTTAGGAATGGCAAAGGGGTGGGTTTGGGGCGGGGATCGTATTCTTCATCCCCGATCTCGATTCTGAAATTAACCTTCATCCCCGTCCCTAATCCTCGACGGGGATGGGTTCCCTATGGAAACCCGAATCCCTGAAATATTTTCAGATAACAGTATTTTTTTAATGAATTTACTTAAAATAAATAAAAATTTTAAATTATAAATAATGTTTTAAATATATATATATATATATATATATATATATATAATANTATATATATAATATTATATAAATAATATAATAGTATACTTAATATAAATAACATTTAATATATAAATAATATATAATCGGGGTTGGGTTGGGGTGGGGCGGGGACCTCAATCCCTATTCCTGACCCTGACCCGACTGGGGATTTTTATTAATCCCTGTCCCCGTTCTTGCCCCACCAAAACAAAACAATCCTCGTCCCTGGCCCCATCAGGTCAGGAAAGTTGGGTCTCCATCGGGGATGGGAAAAATTGCCATCCATAATTGAAGTCTTATCATAAAATGAAAAAAAAAAAAAGAGAATGACAGATCAGCCCTGCTCAGAATTCTTAGCCCCACTTTACAGGGACGAATCCTAACCGTAGATTGATGTTCACGGGCAGGATGTGGATTCTAGGGGGCTACTAGTAAATTATAGGGACTGTAATTTCAGAATTCTGCATTAGGCTGCTGAGTACTTCTCTCAAAAAAGATTTTGTCATATAATGAATTTTCTTTTATTTTTTTCTTGTCTTACTTTCTTCAATGGATGGTTAAAAAAGTAAAAATAATTGAAATGAAAGCGCTATGATTCATGGGAGGAGTGTCGGCAATGTAGAGGGACGAGCAATCTGATGGCAGAATAAAATGAAAGTTTAGTGAAAATCAAAAGCAAGACATCTTAAATTCTAAGTTTCCAAACATACCCCTAACTGTAGAAATAAGGTGGACCGGATAGCATAATTGGGTTCCGTTTAGGAGTGTCAGTGGGTCGATTTGAGTGGCAAACTGGCAAACCTGCTGCATTGCATTGACTCAATCTTATTGGGTCAGGGACTTAGGGTGGGCTTAATGAATCGTATTCGAATTCAAATGGATTAAATCCAATCCGTTTGTGGCGCTAGTAGTGTATGCATTACCATTTATAAAAGAAAAAACCTTGTCCGCCTTGAGAAATAACTTGTTCATTTGGATTTCAGAGAGTCTGGCTTCAAATCAAATGACCTAATGCCCCAAAGAAAATTTACGGCTGCAAATGGATCGAATCGAATCCATTAAGATTTATTATATTCGATTTGTGGATTTGAATTCTTTAATTTTTTTTTAAAACAGCCCTTAAAGCTAAATTCATTGCAACAATAAATCATTCTCCAGTAATTAGGAGGCGAGAATTAAGTAATGATCCTACTAACATGACAAAAAAACTTTGCAATTCCACGGGCAGCCTTATTTCTTGTACGAGGGGTAAAGGAGATTGAAACAGCTTGAAACTGTTGCAGAAGATTGCTGCAGGCAAGAGAGGCATACAACAGGATATCTATAATCTTCTAAGCATCTCCTTTAATAAGGATATGGGGAGATCAAATCAGCCCCCCATAATATCCCACAGCACATTCCCGTGATGTATTGGGAACATCTCCCGATGATAATTTCATAAATGATATCATTATTAGGAAATGCTCTTGTTACATGGTGAAAATGTACTATGAGACGTTGTAGGGGGCTGGTTTGAAGAGGTGGAGATCCTTTGCCATTTGGAGTCCATCTCTGAATGCTCGAACCTCAGCAATGTCAAGTTCTGCCCTTTCCAAGCAAATGACTCTATTAAACACCAAGTTTCCAAAGTGGTCTTTCAAAATAATATCCAATACAGAACAAGAATCTCTATTTGCACCATCAATATTAATCTTTAAAAACGGGTGTGAGGGAGGAGATCATTAAAGGATTACTATTGGGTAAGCTGTTTTCAGAATCAAGAGTGCTCCACACCCTTTTCAGTGTGACCGATATAAGAATTTCAACTGGGTTAAAATCTTTATTTTCCATGTCCTTCTTGCATCTATCTTTCCAACGGTGCCAGAGGATTATAACAAACTTACTCAAAAGACAGAGATCACATTTAAAAAAGAAATGCATTGTCTTGAGAAACAATTCTTTGTATGTTCTCAGTAGGTATTGGAGGTTCCTAATCCTAAGAAACGATTCTCCATCAGAAAAATATATGATCATAGGAAATTATGATTGGACTTGGATTTACTTGACTCAATTGAAAATATCATAAGACTCCTTTTTTCCAGTTTTAGTTAACAAAGCCCATGCAACACATAGGTCCTGACTAGTAATAACTTAATTGACCTAATCACTTATCCATTATATATGTTGCAATGGAGAACATTTCACCCATATTTTGCACATATAATAGTTTGTGCTATAATGCTAGACAAATGATGTTTTCATTTTTCAATCCTTTTTGTTAGGGATGGCAAAGCGGGCTTTGTAAATTCTCGATCCTACTTGCCTCCTTAATCTCCTAACTCGTATTCACTCCAAAATTTGTAGTATGTAGATTTTGAGAATCCAAATCCTCTCCGACCCTATACTCTCCACATTCAAGGGTAGAGGCAGGTTGGGTTTAAAACTCGCATATAATTTTTAATTATTTCTTGTTATATATACGTAATAAATAAGTAAAATAGTACAAATGAACAACAAAATTTTCAATTATTTGATTAAGATATGTTAAATACACATAAACTATCAATTATCCTTAACATAAAGTTCAAAATATTATTAATTTCAATACCTAGTACATATGCTTTCCAGCTATATACAGGTTAGAGAGAATCGGGTTTAGCCTAATAGCATATCCTAACCATACTTATATGCATCGTAGAATCTCTCAAAATTCATTCCCGCCCCAAAATCCATCCTTTAAGCAAAAAAACCCATCCTATCAGAAAGGGGTAAAGGTGATTATCCACCAGATAGGGTAGAAATTAACATCCTTACTTTTTTTTTGAGAGAATGACTGTCAGTCCAAGTCAGAAATTCTAGCCTCGTTGTAGAGGAGGATAAATCCTGACCACGAATTAATGCCAAATTCATAGATAGGATGTGATTTATATGAGGGTTACTAATAGAATATCAGAGATTGTAATTCAAAATTTTACATTGGGTTACAGTGCACTTAACTTTTTTTTTTTTTCGGTTTAAGTGTTCAAACCACTTATAGAGGGAACCGTAAAATCCTTTTTAATAAAAGAAATTGCCATCCCTACTTTTTATCATCGTATTCGACTCAGGTTTTTCCGCATATCGCACGGGCCCCGGTAGGCCGCTAGAGAAAAAGGAAAATAATATACTTTGGCCCTTGCACACGCGTGATGGGTTGAGGGTGTTTTAGTAATTATACCCTCCTCGACACTTGTCCATGTTATCCTCCACGTGACTAATAAGCCAGGAATTTTTACTTCTGCAACGAGAATCTTCTTTTTAAATCATCGTTAAACTTATCCGATTGTGCGACGTGTACACTTCCTATTGGTTCAAGATAACACATGAAACTTCCAACTTTGTCAATTATATATCGTTGCTCTACCAAAAAAAATTGTTTTTCGTCGTAATTGTATTGTACGTAATCTTCGTGATCCAATAGGAGTGGCGCATTGATATATTAACATATCACCGTCAGATTAGTACATCTTTTCTTCCGGAAATGGTTGAACTATTTAAAGAGATTCCAATCTGATATTTCATAGTTTATCTTCTGTGGGGCCGTAAAAAGGACAAAAATTCAAAACATAAGTCCAAAAAGGGTTCGGTATACAAAGGCCATATTCTCTCCGCCCGAGATTCCTGCTTGAACATCGACGGAGTGAGAGCTCGTCAGCTGGAAAATTTCTCGGTTGAAGGTACTTTTCTTTCTCAAATTCCAAACTTTCATATAGTAAGCAACTAATTTGGATCGGATCGCCAAAGTTTAAACACAGGAACCTACAATGAAGAATTGAAATCGAAAGTGTCTGATTACTTCAGTCGTTATCGGGAATGAGTTACTAGTAATAGTACTGATCCTGGTTTTCGTTGTTATTTCATCCAACTTTGAGAATGAGAAATCTATGGGAATCAAATTAGTATTAGTTTGGATTTTCTTGTTTCAATTTGCTCTCTGATGGAAAGAGCAACTGGTAGTGGCATTGAAATGGTAATGCTGATTTTTGTTCTACTTATTTTTCCATTTCTGGCAAACTCGTAGTCATGGGGCGGATACAGGAATTTTCTACTGGGGTTCAACAGTGGATGGACTACTTGATGCAAATGCTATGTAGCATTTGTTGCTTGTTCTTAAGTTATCGGTTTTGTTTAGTATGCCTGGTGTTATGCAATGTTCTCTGTGCTTCTCTTAAGCTTTGAAATGCATCGCTATAGCATAAAGTGGTTGAAAGATGGTATGCATTCTTTTTCGTCTATTCCAATCTCAGTTGTAGTAATCAAATAAGATTTGAAGGAGCATGCTGGAGTCTAACTGTGATTAAAATTGTTAATGGGTGTTTTCATGCTTTTATTGCCATGTATCTATGACGTACATCATTATATTATAATGGTGATTCTAGTCGATGTAGTCCTTAAGATGCACTTTGATGTTAGGGTGAACATGGGACAATTCACTATATTTTTGATAATCAACAGAATGTATTTCGTTCATTATAAAAGAAACTATGCTGTTATGCTATCCAGAATTGGATGGCAGGTCCTGTCGTGCTGCTTACTATATGTAGAGCGGTTATCCAGAGGATCATTTCATTTAGGCCTTGTCAGACCCCCCCTTGAACTAATGTTATGCATTTTATTCTTCTTAATATAAAAGGTTTTTATTAAAATTAAATAAAAAATGAGATCCCCCCTTCCTCTTCATCCTCCTCCTAACCCCCTTCCTATTAAGGAGGCTTATGCCTCCTTGTGTTCGGGAGGCTTACGCCTCTTGCGTTTTGAACTACGCCTCATGCCTCTAGGTAGAGGAATGCCTTGCGTCATGCCTTTGCGTTTTAAAACATTGATGATAGATAGTAAACGGTGAGGGTAAGCCAGTCATATGATCAGATGCACCTGAATCTATCACCCAACAATGTTTAGTGTTACCTGGAGCTGAAGCATGATAAGTTGAGGCCCGTGTACCTGAATGAGCAAAAGCTGAGGTGGGAGGAGTTGATGTTGTGACTGGTGGCTAAGATGATGATGCTGAATTACCAACTTCATTTTCCAATTGGGTCAAAGCAGTTCGGGCAACTACTAGTGTGTCTAATGGTGTTGCCTTTGTGCCTGATGAGGTTGCACAATCAGTAGTAACAGCCATATTAGCATTCTTTTTTTTATTTATGAGTTTTGCTAGAACTAGATGACGATGTGACTTCTAACAGGTTTCTTTGGTATGCTTAGGTTTCTTGCAATGTTCACATATTAAGTCCCTCTTGTCTTCCTTCTTCATATCTCTCTCCTTATCCCCCCCCCACAAACCTGGGTTTAGTTGCTACCAAGGCTGATTCAAGAGGCGGATGCTGCAACATAACCTTCCTTTTACTCTCTTCACTGTGCACTAAAGAGTAAGCTTGTGATAAGGTCACACTATCTCTTGTTAGAAGTTGTTGTCTCAAAATGTCATACTCAGAATTCAGACCAACTAGAAACTCAAACACCCTATTGGTTTCAACCTGCTTTCTGTAAGTTTGTGCATCCTTCTGACTTTCCCACTCAATTGTTTCTAAGTGATCAATTTCATGCCACAACGATTTCAAGGTTGAAAAATAAACCGAGACTGGTTTCTCTCATTGTTTAAGGTTATTTACCTTATATTTCAGCTCATAAGCCCTAGCAACATTGAGGGGTTAGGAGTAGGTCTCTTTCATGATATCTCAAATTTTCTTAGCTATTTTTGCCAATAAATAGTTTCGGATGATATGCGGCTGCATGGAGTTACACAGCCATGTCATAACCAAATAGTTCTCTTAAACCCATTTGGCATATATTTGGTCCTCCTTGGCTGGTTCCTTCACATCACCCAGCAGATAACTTAGCTTTCCTCTACCTCCAATAGTCATCATGGCTGATTGGGCCCACTCCAAGTAGTTTGATCCATCGAACTTGATAGTGGTAATCTGAAAACTGTTCTCAGGTATGCTACCAACACCACCAGCCCCCAAAAAACTTTCCCCTTGGCTCTTAAACTCCATTCTTTGTCAAGAGAAAGGTCAAAGAGTACCTCTTTTATCACTGAGACTGGGTAATTACACCCAAAATTTGCTAACAGCTGAACCTAAGTTCAAAAAAATAATTCTTTTATCACTAAGAGTGGGTAATCTCACCCAGAATTTTCTAACAGCCTAACCTACTTTACCCTTATAGGTCGGCAATCCACCTAGAAAAAAAAAACAACTCTGATAATCTTCCAGAGAACCAAAACACCTTAGAGTGCAAGGCTGAAACTGAACTATCTGCTGCCCTAGAATTGGTGACAGTCAAGAAACTAGGGTCTTAAACCTAGAACCAGTCGTAGGTCAAGAAACAAGCAAAGAACTAGATCAATAACCAGAAAAGGTGAGATCTCTCAGCCACACCTCTTAAAGTAACCAGAAAAAGTATTCTTTTAATAGATCAATCACAAAGAACAGTCCAAGAAAAGAAATCTCTCAGCCACACCTCTTAAAATAACCAGAAAAGGTGTTCTTTTAATGGATCAATATCAAAAAACTCAACTTACTTCAGTGAAACTCTCGCCACCTTCAAAATCAAGTCTGAACCCTAATCTTGAAAGTTCTTCCTGTTGTCTGACTCTTCCTGATTGCTGGTCATCCTCCAATGCTAGCCGCACACTGCCAACAATCTCCAAGACCCAGCCAATGGTCTTGCTTTGCTGAAAGCTTCCAATCCTAGGAAGTTCTCATGTGGTCGGCCATATTAGACTACCACAAGAATTCCTAGGTTGACTCTGATACCATGTAGTCGAATAAGACTACAATCAGGCCTAGTTTTAGTGTTCAATTAAGAAAGAAAGAAAACAGAGAAAGAAGAAGAGGATAAGAGAAGAGAGGAGAGGAGGAGAAGAAGAGTTCGTAGGGGAGATTAGAAAAAGAGAGGAATAATAGATCTGCCGCCCCTCTCTTACTATTTATATTAATTTTCAAATAAAGATAAAAGGGCTGAAATACCCTTACTGCTTACATGGCAAAAGTAAAACTTAAAGACTCTGACTCAAATAGCTAGCAACTAACAACTAACTGCTGACTATTGAGTACAGTAGTGGGGACCACATCAGTGTTCTCTACAGGGAGGATGGATGGGGAATTTTTAGATAATCATTAGGGGACATTTTGGAACAAATGCCATTAGAGCAGAGTTAATGTCTCTTTCCTCAGGGAACGACACTGGTTCACGCTCATTGGATTACATGAGAGCAGAAGTGGAGTCAATTCTTAGGTTGTAATTATAAGAACATGGGGTTGGCAATAGAAAATTGCAAAGAGTGCAATACAGGCCAGCAACATGGAATTACAAGCAAGGCTCAAGGAATCACAACATGCGACCCGGAGTGCGGTGTGAGCCAAGTGTGTCGTATTGCAACACCATAGCTATACGTCAAAGCATTTCATCAAAAACCCAAATTGGAAGTCTCAATGCCAACGACTAGCTAGATGGCAGACAATTAAAACACGTGAGCACCAAAGACTGAGGAAATGATGCTTTAACTTGTGTGTTTGTGCTTGTGTGTCAGGAAAGGGAGAAGTGGCGAGTGCCCGAGTACCAAAGCCCACGAGGACACGTGGCTGCTTCCCAACTAGTCCAGATGGTGCAGATCATGCTGATCCCAACTCTTCAGGAGTAATCTTCTAGAAGGAAATCCAAAAGGAACTTTCTAGAAGGAAAAAGTCTTCTGGAAGCTATAAATAGGGGGGATCCCCCAAAGAGAGGACCTCTCTAACAGAATTCCCATACTTCCCTCGTGAGTCCCTGGGAGGTTACCGCCTCCAGAGACTCTTCTCACTTCAGTTATCTCTTAGATCTTAGATCTGAGATCCCCTTTCTCTGTCACCCCCAGCGACCCATCTTGGGAGCCATTTGGCTGTCCTGGCAAAGACCTTCTCAGGGCCAATCCCCATAGACCTATAGTAATAGGATGGATGAAAAATGGAAGTGATTCTCCTTATAGTTTTGTCCTCATTTCAGGGAGTCTAGGTCTTTTGCAGTCAATGTGAACATCTTGCTTCAATGGAGTAGTAGATTGGCAAACATTCTTGCTGACTCATTGGCTAGAAGTGGAGTTTGAGAGGGGCAGTTTAGATGTAAATCAGTCCTCTAAAACAGATGTAAACTTGGAAAATGAGAGAGAAAAGAGGAAGAAAAGAAGAGAACAGCAGTACAAGAGAAAGAAGATGGAGAAAAGAGGAGGAAGAAGAAGAAGAGTTCGAATGTCTCTTCCCTCCCTTCTCTAATCCTTTTACTAAACTTCAGTCTTAACATAATTACAAGTATACCCTTAAGTGGTCGGCCAGCTAGACAGTTGTAGAGAACACTGATGTGGGCCCCACAGCTGTGGTCCCACTCTGTCCGTAGGGCAGAATGTTCCTAGTCATCGTAGGGTTAGCTACTGTTATTCTAGTTATTTATTTTTCAGTTTTATATTATTGTGTGTTATGTAAATACCAAGGGCAGATGTGTCCTTTCATGTAACTAGCATAACCTATAAATATTAATAGAAGTGGCGGTGGCAAAATTATTAAGATTCTGTCCTTCCTTTCAAAGTTTGTGTTCTACTGCTCTCTCTCTACTCTTTCTCCTCTTTCCTCYTCACTTTCTCTTCTTTTCGAACCTGAAATCTCCTAGTGTTCAAGACTGATGGCAGTCTTGAACAACTACAGCAGTAACATAAAGAGAACTAGAAAAAAAAAAGAAATAACAGGCCCATTAGCAACAAATAAATAAAAACAAACTACAAGAATAGATACTGGGGCCCATTTGGCCTAGTCTCTTTACAGTATTAGGGAGCTACTCTTCCTGTGTGAGAGGCACTCATTTTATTTTATCCTCTTGATGTATTTGTTGTTGGATGTCACCTTAAGTTTTTTCCTGATTACCCCTATTCTTGTATCTGTAATGTTTCTTCTCCACTGATAAAGAAAATAAAATGACAATGTCGGACCTGATTCGAGTTCCTGTTGCTGCCTTTGTATGGGTTGTGGTTGCCCTGGTGAATTCTTTTCCATTGTAGTTCATATATGCTTATGCATTACAACATTGAGACCCTGGTTTTTCCGAGCTTTTTTGCATAAGCAGCATAGCTCACCTGCTTCTGATTGAACTGGTGTTTTGGGTGAAAATCTATTTGGGATGGAACATATTAGATGATTGAGTTGTCTATGATTGTTACAGGGACACTTTTATTGGACATTGTATGTTCCTGCAAGTTATTTTTTAACGTTTCTTTTTTCTTCTTTTGTTTTCCCCTGCAGGTTGTCTGAGGCACATTAACTACAATGTTAAGGGTGGATGCTTTTATTTGCTTGGTTCAGAAGAAATCCTTTATAAAGCTTTATACCTGCTTGTCAAGCCCCCATGAAGTGGATAATAGGCATATGCTTCTGAGTACTTGGAAACGCAAGCAAAATGGGTTCAAGATTCTCGTGGCTTGTTCTGCTGGTCCTCATCCAACTGCCAATTCTTATCTCTCCACAGGGGTACTTCCTTCTCCAAGGCTTGCATTGATTATTGGAATATTAATTGCTAATACACCATGTTTCCTTAACTATTAACCTATAAGCATCATAATTGTGAGCTGGCTGTTATCCCACAGATTATAAATGTTCTGTAACTTATGCTGTCCATCAAGGCTGTTTTAGCTGAAGATGAGCCTTCTAAAGAAACATAGGGGCAAATTGCATGTAAAATAGATCCATTAATTGGGATTGGGATTTGGGAAATTGTTTTGTCAGAATGAATCTGTATTATTACTTTTCATTCAAGCAGCTTCTGTTTGATTGAAAAATCTACACAATGCATGAGGAAGGTGCCAAGTGTGCACAATCTTAAAATATGGCATAAATTTCCTTGTTATGGTATCCTCAAAAAAATAAATTTGAATGTTTTGTATAAGTGCCAGGTAGAGCAAACTAAACCAAGCCTGATGACTAAATTTTTTATTTTTAATTAATAGTTTGGTGACTGAAATTTGCCTATGAAACTCTATAACATGTTGCTTTATTTTGTTCTAAAATTTGCAATGTTATTAGCCATTAAACTTAGTTACTTTCATGAAAAAGGGGAATGTTTTGGTGGTGGATTTTTTTGTGGTATTTATTGCTCATCTTTGTGTGTGTGTTTTTTTTTTTTTTTTTTTTTTTTTTTTTTTGCAGACAAATACTGAGAAAGAAAGCAGTGCTATTGATTGTGGCCTTGAAGAATTTAGTTGGCCCTCTCCAAATGATGAAATCCCATTTTGGAAGAAGGATTTTCCTTTATGGGATGTTAGCCAAGAAGTTTTTGATGACACAGAGAAAGATCCTGATCTTATGCACATAATTCATGCCACAGCTGAAATGGCACCAATAGCAAAAGTTGGTGGGCTTGGAGATGTTGTAACTGGTCTTGCCCGGGCCTGTTTATTGCGTGGACATAAAGTGGATATAATGCTTCCTTTCTATGAGTGCATTCAGAAGCAGCAAATTAATGGATTGGAGTTAATGACAACATATAATTCCTATCACGATGGACAATGGGTCCCTACTAATGCATATCGTGGGGTAGTTTCGGGTATCCCATTGATATTAATTGAACCATCCAACCATTTCTTCAAGGGTCCTGCTGTATATGGAGGTTGTTACAATGAACTGGAGGCATATCTGTTCTTTAGCCGTGCTTGCCTTGAGTGGATGCAGGTTAAGTTGATTACATCTATCTTCTCTTGACCTCTTTAATTATTACCATAATTTCTCCACAATGTTCAAATACAAGGGAACTTGATTCTGGTTGGAGGTAAGCTGAGAAGTTGTTGACTTAGTCATATGCATGTGCATATCTATAATTCCTAGTTACATAAATATAGAATTTTCAGCTTTCAATAGAAGATTTCAAATCAGAAAATTAATTTAGACAAGAGCTGTATGACAATGGTCAATATAGAGGAGGGAGAGAGGGAGGCTTAAATGAGTTTATTGGGTGTCTTAAAGCACCTTGGTAATTGAGATACTTGGGTCTCCCTTTTAGCAGAAACCCTAAGGCTAGTAGTTTTTGGAACCCAGTGGACAGTGGTAGGTAGGGTAATGGATAACAAAGAAACATGGGAAAGGAACTACACATGATTAGGAGGTAGAATCACATTGATCAAATCAATTTTAGATAAGTTTCTCATCTTTTCATGCCTGTCTTTAGGATTCTAGGGGTGGCTGCTAAGAGGTTAGAGAAGCTAATGAAGGATTTCTTGTGGGAACCTGGGGAGATAAAATGAGATAATCTTGTTTGTTGAGATGTGGCATGTAAGGACTATGAGATAGGGTGGTTTAGGTTTTGGAAATCTGGTGCATAGGAATTTATCCTTTCTTGCTAAATGGCTGGGATGCTAGAGTGGCTAACAGAGTTAATTATGCTTCTCCTTGGAATGCTGTTTCTTCCCTTTCTCCTTTTTAGCATATTCGGTATTTGATGTTACTATGGGTAATATGGTTTTCTTCTAGGAGGACTTATGGTGGGGCGAAAGACCCTTGAAAAACCAGTTTCCATTTGTTTATGCCCTCTCTTTACAAAAATTTAAGCCATTTCTTTGTTAGCTTCCTCCTCCTCTACCTTCAGGTTTATTTGTAAAGGCACAAAAGAAAGAGAAAAAAGGAATCTGGTTGGAAACTTGGATGGACTGTACTTGACTGTGTTTATTTTGATTATTATCTCTTTGTATTTTTTAATGGGTAATAAGAAAGCAATTTATTATTATATATCTGAAAGAATGATTTATAACCAATACAATTTAGAGCATTTTGATAGGCTAGTATACACTACCTACCTCCTTTTACTGATACATTAGGTTCTTCCCCAACCTGCCCCCAAAATAACTCAATTTGTTTCCCCTGTGTAGCCAATAGACCTGTTCATGGGTTGGGTAGCCCGACAGCTCGACCTGCTCCCGGCCCGGTCTTGGACATGCTCTTAGGTCCATGGACCTGAAGTCGGGCCCAAAACACTAAGCCCACTTTTTTTTTTTCATGCCGGCCTTGGGATTTATCATAAAATCCCAGCCCGACATTATTTTATATAATAAAAAATATATAAATATTTATATATATTAAATAATATATTTTATATATATTTAAATATTTTTATTATTAACCCAAAACCCTAACCCAACTTTTCCCTCTTTTGGCCTTTTCTCTCTATTTCGAATCGCTTTTCACACTTTCTTTCTTCAACCTTCAAACTTCCTATTCTTCTCACTCGGTCACACACTTGTTACCCTTCCACCGCCTCCACCCAAACAGTCCAAGTCCACCACACCATTTGTTAAGGGCCCGCAAATAGGATCTTGTCACAGGTCGGTCAATGGGGAAAACCTCTTGTTTTCCCTTGTTCCTCCTTTTTCTTGAGGAACCTATCTTGGTGCCTTAATGGTGATTTGTTAAAGAGATCACCAACTCTCCTCTGCTCTTTCTTGACTGAAAATTTCGATAATTTCATTGAATATCATCTGCTCCTTTAAATAGGAGATTACAAGAAGATAAGAGTCCTACTTTAGGAAGACTTCCTAATAACCTTTATCTATACTACTGCCTAATTAATAGGAACACTGAATTTAGCTAAGATAGAAACAGATAAGATAAGAACACTGAATCTAGCTAACAGATAAGATAAGAACACTGAATCTTGCTAACAGATAAGATAGGATAGGGACACTGTATCTAGCTAACGGATAGGATAGGAACACTGAAAGTTGCGCCCATTACTGCTTCTGTTTGCAGCTGTATTTCTTCCCAATAAAAGCATCCACAACACCATTGGTCTTAAACAAAACTTCAAAAATCTTTTAGACCTAATCAAAACTTCAGAAAATTTGGGAACAATTTAGAAAAAGGTTGCAATTTGGGAACAATAGGTTGGGCTTCAAGCTCGGGCTCGGGCTTCGGGATTTTATGAGGGCCGGGCTTGGGCCCCAATTACAGGTCCGATGGTCGTGCTGGGCTCGGGCTTTATCAAATTCTGTTAATAACTAGTGAAAGCCCGACCCGGCTCGACCCATGAACAGGTCTAGTAGCCAATGCATTGGATAGACTCTTACCACTTCTTGGTGTCCAATTAAATGTGACATTCAGCTCATCTTCCAATAATCTGGCTTCCCTTATCATATTATCTATATTTCCACTTTATTGTTGTTAAAATATAGTGTCTTTGTAGGGTACTTTGTGTTGAGAGACTAGGCCGAATGGGCCCTAGTGTCTATTTTATGTTTAAGTAGTAGGTTATTTATCTTGTATGTTAATGGGCCTGTTAACTTCTTTTTATAAGTTATTTTAAGTTCATGCTTACCCACTTTAGGGCAGATTTGTAATTAACCTAATTAGTGAAGATTAATGAAAAGATTAGTGAGGGGAGAGAGGATTTTATCAAACCCTCTTCTTCTTCTCCATCCCCTTCTATTCTGCTGTTTTCTTCTTCCTTTCTCATTCTTTTCTTACTTTAATCAAGTTTTATATCAGATTTAGAAGTCAGATTTACTTCTTGGTATCAGAGCAGGTTTTCCCCTTCTCTTTTCTTTTTTCGTTTTTCCCATACACCCTTCGATTACGAGAGTGTACGGAAAGATAAGTTCCTGATAGATCAGAGAATATTTTGCCAAGTTGGTACAGGTCAAGGAGAAGATTTGGATGTGGCGCTCAGGACTTGGGAGATGTATTTTGATCCCTAGACTTGTAGGTGGTTTGGAAGCTCTAGTAGGAGCGACTACTTATTCTTTCTTCCTCCCCGACAGCTGGGTGTAGTGAAACCCTAGTTTTCAAGTCTCCAAGTATTGTATTGACCTCAATTAAGTTTATATAGATTGAAAAACTGTTTTTTTTTTTTTTTCTCGTTTGATCAATGGAGAAATCTAGAAGTGTATCGAAGTAGATGCTGGTATCCGGGGTTGGCTTGGTAGATTCCCTTTTGATTGGAGTGACCACAATCAAACTAGATGGCACCAATTATCTAGCCTGGGCACAGTCGGATTCATGTCTGCAGTAGAGGTAAACTAGGATATCTCATAGGCAGTAAGGTGAAACCCGTAAAGACAGACCTGGCATATGAGAAATGGATGTAGGAGAACTACACAGTAATCGGATGGTTGGTTAATTCTATGCAGCCCCATATATCAGCATTATCTCTGGATATCTTCGGCAAAGGAAATTTGGGACAGTGTTATGGAAACATATTCACAGAAGTTGAATGTGGCAAAAGTCTATAAGCTGAAGAGTGATGTGAAAAATCTGAGACAGGGGGAGAAGAGTGTAGCGATCTACTACATGCTGAAATCACTATGGCAAGAAATTAATGTTATGGAGACAGTTGTTTGGGAGAGTACTAATGATGCAGAGACTTTTAGGAAATTGATGGTGTTAGAGTTAGCCAAAGGAGGGGTAGATTAGTCTTTYCCAGCCACTTTAAGTTATGTGCTTATGTGGCAGTTCTAATTGAAGGGATGAGAGATCCATCATATGGATGGCCAAACCCTGCAGGAAGGTTGGGCGAAATTTCAAAAATTTCTCTCTCTCCCATGTGGGAATCGCATTCCCTATTTTAGAAAACTGCATTTTCAAGGATCAATCTTGAACCCAAACCGAACCAGATTTGAAACCAAAAGGTAGGAGAGGGGTATACCTGATACGGAGTAGTAGTAACCCCCAATGAAGGTGTTCACGCCCAAGGAGAACACCAAAGACTGCTCCCACTGAAGATGACACAGCGTAAGGTGGAGCAGAATCATCAGGGTGGTTCTTCAGCAAGAACCGAATTCGATGGAGGGCGAGTGAGCACGACTTCAGATCACCTTTTCTGCCAAAAGGTGATATCAAGAACCCTTTCTTGATCGCCCCTACAGGTGGAGATCGAACTGGTAATGGCGGCAATAGCAGGAGAAGGCAAGAGTAAAAGATGGCGTCAGTCCTACTATTTGTTGTCTTCTCTCTTGAATTAGTAAGACTGAAGGATGATCTGGGGTTCTCCCTTCTCCTCTATTTATAGCCTTAAAGAGAGGTTCTCCTAATCCCATTAGGAGTTTCCTAATCCAAATCTTGTATTTGGATCTGGACTCTCTTTAAGAGATAAGGATAATCCCTTATCTTATCTACAGATAAAGATCAGCCCTCCTAATCTAATTAGGAGTTTCCAGATCTAAATCTCTATTTGGATTTGGACTCTCTGACTGGATTGGGACAATCCCTTATCCTATCTGCTGATCTAAATTCCAGAACCGCCCCTTAATCTAGTTAAGCCAGTTCGAATTGGGCTTTAGGCCCTTTAAGTCTATGTGCTCACTTATCCTCCAAACTGCTGCCCATTTGGATGTCCTTGTATGGCGTGGGACCCAAACATTGATCTACACATCAGCGACATGGGTTCAGCCCAGCCTCTGTTACAAGGCCTGGCCGAATTCACTCTTCTTCTTTTGCTCTTCTCCTAGTAGATGTAGACTTTCTATCATCTGGATCTGACTGGAAATCGGCATCAGTATTACCCCTGGATTTGTAGTGAACTACCATCGAATACCAAACAAAACTCTTTTGTCCTTCGAAGGTATTTTAGTATGTTTTTTACGGCAGTTCAATGCTCTTGTCCTGGGTTTGACTGGAATCTGCTTACCACACTCACTGCTTGAGCGATGTCAGGACGAGTGCACAATATGGCATACATGATGCTCCCTATGGCTGAGGCATAGGGAACGTCCTTCATGCCCTCAATCTCTTCGGGAGTCTTGGGAGACATTCCCTTGGAGAGAGTGACTCCATGCCTGAAAGGAACATTTCCTTTCTTGGAGTTCTCCATGCTGTATCT